>OX579646.1:576356-1047930 GCA_951230895.1 Carpatolechia fugitivella
CATATTTAAAGTCATGGTTATCTTACCATGTTCTTTCAATATCATTGAAGTAATACGATACCAAATTTCGAATCGAATGGACATATGGAAGGTAGTCAAATCCTCTCATCAACTATTAAAGAGCTGATGATCTTCAAACGGCTGATCAGGTCATGGTTACCTTTCCATATACTTTCAATATCATTCAAGTAACATGGTACCAAATTTCGAATCGATAGAACATATGAAAGGTAGTCAGATATCCCCTCATCAAATATTAAAGAGCTGATGATCTTCAAACGGCTGATCAGGTCATGGTTACCTTTTCATATAGGTACTTTCAATATCATTGAAGTAACACGGTACCAAATTTTGAATCGAAAGGACATATGGAGCGTAGTCAGATCCCCTCATCAACTATTAAATAGCTGATGATCTTCAAACGGCTGATCAGGTCTTGGTTACCTTTCCATATACTTTCAATATTATTGAAGGAATACGGTACCAAATTTCGAATCGATAGGACATATGGAAGTAAGTCAGATCCCCTCATCAACTATTATAGAGCTGATGATCTTCAAACGGCTGATCAGGTCATGGTTACCTTACCATATACTTTCAATATGATTGAAGTAACAAGGTACCAAATTTCGAATCGATCGGAGATAAGGAAGTTCGTCAGATCCCCTCATCAACTAGAAAAGAGCCGATGATCTTCAAACGGCTGAAGAGATTTTCATGAAACATGGCTAAGAACACTCGGGGTAAAATTATCTATGTTACAAAAAAAACTAAACGAAAATCGGTTCATCCGCTTAGGAGCTACGATACCACAGACAGATACACAGATACACAGATACACAGATACACAGATACACAGACACGTTAAACTTATAACACCCCTCTTTTGCGTCGGGGGTTAAAAATAGAGAAACTTGCCTCTTTTCTTTCTTTTATTCTTTTGTCTTCTATCCCTAACATGCGCACTCAATATTCGTCTTAGAGGAACAAAAGACGATCGCTATATTTGTCTATTTTTGACGTTTGAATCAAGAGAACATGTCTTCAACATATTGAGTTGAAGACAATGAAGAACTGGCAGCAAAGTTATGTTTTATTAATTTCCGCAACGTGAATCATACTTTATACGCATAAAATAAGTGAAGTACATCTTAATTTTCGTGTACCTATGCAGCGCGCGATGAAAGAGAGTAAAAATTATACAAATCTACAAGGTGGCGGCAGCGCGCTCGTATGTGATATTGGCGGAACTGTGGCTACACAAAAGCCAAGCAACAAAAAAACAAAAACGTCATTGCGAATTACCGGGAATATATACTTTTATTGATTTATTATTATTATTAATAATTGTGTAAGGAGTTACTGTGTAAATTACTTACACTTTCAAAGTAATTTAAGTGTAATGTAAGTGTCTATTCTTCGAAGACTTCCGAGTCTCAAAAGAGAAGACAAATTTTCTCTTCTCTTCCAAGAGTTTTGTTTACAAATTGTGCGCATCTTAGGCCTGCTGGTGTTGTACCAAATCAGCGGAATAGATTGTAATTTATGATTCAATGACTCGTGTATGATTCTTTAAGACGATAGCTTTGACGTCGAAAAATGATTTGTAAAAAATCTTAATTCGAATAAAATTGTTTGATTTGATTTGATTTATGTGAAGTCATAGTTTTTATTTACGCTAATACCCTAATTTAACACATACCGTTCTTATGTACATCGTGGTAGGCCCCCCACAAAGTGTATTAATTGACGATCTGGGCCTCGATCGCGTAAGTCGAGCTTGCTTCGTTCACTTGGCTTGGCTTCAAGCAAGTTGAACGGTATTCCGATTCCGATTGTAGGAATTGTCTAACTTTTGGGACGGTAATCGTCTTGGGGACAAAGAGTAAAAATATTCACTTGTAATCGTCTTCGTTGACTTGGCTTGCTCCTTACGCGATCGCTTGAAAGCCGCTGGCGGTCTTCAAACCCGCCCCAAGCAAAGCAAGTCCGCTTACGCAATCGACCGGCTGGTGGTCGCGGAAAGCCGCTAGATGCGGGCGGCTTGTAGTGGAGAACCTTGGAGAAAACGTTTATCCAGCAGAGGACGTCATTCGACTAAGATGACGATGATTTCTTATATGTGTAATGTTATACTCAGATTGTGCTGCTAGGAAATTTAGTAGCAAAATAACTCATAAGTCAATGCTATAAAGTGCTACTATGTTTAGCCGCGTGTGCTTTCGTCTGAACGCATAAAGTAAGTAAAGTAATTAATCTAAATGCTTAGGTCTCTTACAAAAAAAAAACGAGCTAAGCTCGGTCAACCAGGTACTACTTGTTTAAAAGATAAATAGAAACTATAGCTGTTACTTTGTAAACACTCAAAACTTAATGGTGCAATATTTTTATATTGCGAAAAAAGTATGTGACCCAGGGGATGTTTTTAAAGTTCCATACTAATTTGCGGTGTCCCTTTCACGTGGTCGTCAACTAAAAAGACTTTCTGATAAAGCTATCTTAAGCAAATAGTACTTAAAACGATTTCAAATTAAAATACTGTTTGATTAAATTTAATTATGTTGAAAAAAACAATTAGAATTTATTCAAAAACTTTAAATTGTACTGTTGTCTAGTGTTATTTTTTTCTGGAGTCACAAAATTAGTCTCCTGGGTCACGATGTGTCCCTAGTAAATATTGAAGACATTGTTTTGTTTTCAAGAAATTTTCCATAGAATTGTAGTCTTTTTGTGTTTAAATATGTTAATTACCTTATGATACTTATCACGAAAGTATTGATTGTAATTTTCGTATACTATTGATTGATAATGAATAAAAAATTCTTAAGTTTCTTTTCACTTATGACCCAGAAACAATAAGTATAAGAAAAACGTTTTTGTTTCTTTTTTATTTCTTATAACAGCTTTTTCTGTTTAATTTTGTTGTTAGGCAATAATATAACACATTATTTTTCCACTTAATTTTGTTTTATTAGCACAAAATGCAAAAATGTTTATGTGACTCAGTGGAATAATTTCAGCTCCTATTTTTATTTAGAACCCAAAAACTGAGCAAAAATTTTAAAAACATCGGTGCCGAAAGCGCTGTAGAAAAATTAAATCTATGTGTACCAGTATGTTGCAAAAGAAATATAAAATTATGCATTTTTATTTTTTGCAAAAAAGTTTTATCGAGGACAATTAATATATTTTGATCCATTCCTATACATGTACAGTAACTAAATGGTTTTATTTTTATTTTGAGTGCCTCTGGCTAAACAGCCAAAGTCTAGACGATTGACAAGTATTTCATTGAAGATACAAAAGAGCTGATCTCGAAGTAGGCAAGAAGTAACTTGAACTTGCTCTGAGTACAAATTTTCAAATCTGTTTCGCCTTGAGACAGAGCAATGGGAAACTGAAATCGTTCAGTCGAATAAAGGGATGTTTCCGTAAAAGGCGAAAAGTAATTCTTTTCTGCGGATGTTCCGAGATGTGACAAGTCTAGCGGCGCGATCGAGCACCGTCTACCGACAGCGCTATCGCCGCCACTGCGACACCCGACACCGACTCTCGACACTGACAGCCGACACCCGCGACACTCGGTGAAATATCTCCTAGAGGACGCCCCAGACGCTGAACGGGTTAGTGGAAATAGTTGATATCGGATTCCTTTGTTACCTAATATCCATACTGCGAACTAGTGGCTAGCGCTAGGAGACGATCTCAATATGCTGTTTTTCTTTTGAGAGCTTGAATATTGACAACTGCTATGTCTTTTATATAATTTAATAATAATATATATTCTTATTGTGCCGTGTGGTGACGGCAGAGTAGAATATATTTGTCACCAACCCCTACTCTTCCCGTGGGTGTCGTAAGAGGCGACTTAGGGACTACACATTGAACAAACAGGGAACGGGCAGCAGCGCTCTCTGATACAGTAACCTTTTAATCTGCGATCTCCAACCCGCTGCCAAGCGTGGAGATTATGACAAAACCCTCCAATTAAGTGGAGGAGGCTCATAGTCCAGCAGTGGACTGTAACGGGCCGTTGATGTTGATATATTTTTCTACTTCATGTGGTTCAACAACCGACCTCACAAGCTTCGGTGTCAGTGTTATAGCGTCGCCAAAGGTCACTGTGAGCTATGCCGTAGGCGGCTTCATAACTCTTGCACCAGGACAGGGTATGTGAGGTCGGTTGTCAACCATATAACCAACTAGATTAGGAAGAACAAAAGTTGTGTTGTCTGTAACCATCATGACGTTGATCAAAACGTAGGCTACCCCGCTCATTTGGTTCTACATCGACGTAACTTCTAAAGCTACGAGTTTTTAAAATCGTTCAGAAATATGGATAAAAATTAATCTGAATCCTTAAACTCGTCATTATAGTACCAAATCTTGATGCGGCATCGACGTTAACATACATTTTTGCTAAAGTTTACAGAAGTTGTTAAAACCATGCTCTTGCATGGTTCTTACTATGAAAATATTTTATTCTCTCTTCTGTAAATGCATCAATGTTGCACTAAATGAGCGCCATGATAAATTAGTTAGTTTTATTGGTGGAAAAGCGTTTTAAGATATGAAAAAAAATGGTGTTGCTTATCCTGTAAACTCGAGAATTTGTAATAATTTTCTTGTTTTTTACTAAGCGTTAATGAGTGAGATCGTACTTCATAAAATATTTAATATTCTAATTAATTTGCGTACCTAATTTCAGCGCGTTGCTCATTTACATATTAGTCAAACATATCTTGCTCCAAAAACTTTGTATTATTAATCAACAGAGGAATATGACTAATTAAATACCATATTTGTACCTACCTGCTCCAAATTTATTAGTACCTAGGTGACCTAAATTGCTCCAGATTAATGTTGTCAATCCATACTAATATTATAAATACGAAGGTAGGAGGTAGGAAGGTAGGAAATTCTAATGAAATTTGATATTGCCAAGAACGAACAAATTGAAATAAGTTAATAAGCTAGCAAAATAAATGTATTATAAGATTTCATATAAAGGCCAGTTTATACTTTGACAAGTACAAGTGCGAGTTGTCTAAACAAAAATTTCATATCTTCCTGTTGTCAAAAAGAATATCATTTCCTGTTGCCAAGGAAACACTTGCACTTGCAGAAAATAGACCGGACTTCTATTTTTTGCAAGTGCGAGTGTTTCCTTGGCAACAGGAAAAACTTGCAGCTTGCAACTTGCTACTTGTCGAAATGTAAGTCGGCCTTAATAAATGTTTCCACTAAAAAATAAGGCATATACATACATACTACGTACCAACTAACAGTCGCCTGCAGAGAAACCGGACCTCTCTGCCATAGCGCATAGTAATCTAGGGGGGGTCCGATTCCTCTGCAGGCGACCGTACCTAATCGAATCCTATAGTGTAGGTGTATCGGTAACCTTTCATGTTTACGTACAATTTCGTGTAAAAAGACAGTTCTAGAAATAGACTCCCGAGTTTGTTAGATAGTTTGCTTAGACTCTAGCTAGATATTATATTCACTCTGTTTACAAAAGGACCTTAATTTATGTCTACTATATAGATTACTGATGTATCAGTGGATTAATTGATAAAGAAGGTATAATTTTATCCAATACACACGTTTTTGAAGAAACTAGTATTTACTGTTAACAGAATTTACAGAAAAGAACTTTATTTTCAATAGTTAAATAAAATATCCTACTAATATTATAAATGCGAAAGTTTGGATGTTTGTTGCCGAATCACGCTTGAACCACTTGACGGATCGAGATGAAACTTGGCACACATTTAGGTTAAACCCTGGAAAAAGACATAGGCTACTTTTTACCGCGGTAAAACACTTCATTACCACGGGAAAACTCATTTAACGTGGGTGAAACCGCGGGCAGAAAGCTAATACGCAATGGTTCGAAGGTACATAGTTTGAGATTTTTTAAACAGGCATACATTTCTTATTTTTTATAATTAATGAGTTTTTAAATATTTCCCTTTTTTTTAATTTTTAATATCTATATTATCATCTGTAAAATCTGCCTATATAAAAAAACCGCCACAAGGTTGTCGTCTGTTTTTTCAGCGATTCATCTGTAAATCATTTTCGTATTATTTATTTGGCACAATGCAAGCAATGAAGCTGGCAATAAAAATGGCGGCGCGCACCTGATGCCACGCAATGAATATTGTGTGTTGTCCTAGATAGTGTCTGTTTGTGTAGGACAATACACTTACAATAAATTGGTAAAGCTTAGATAGCTAAATAAGTTATATTCTAAAAAACAATTCGACAGCACGCGCAGCTGAAAACGCTTGTAAAGTACTACTATAACAATTTGACAACCTCTGTGGCCGAGAGGTCGAGATTGCGACGCTCTCAAGCAAAAAAACAAATTTGTTGACTTTCCCTAGTTTGTTTAGGACATTGCAAGCTCAATTACCTGATTGTCCGAAAAGAAAGATAAAGGAAAGGAGTGGAAGACATGTTAAACTGTTAGTCTCAGCTAAAGATAAAGGAAAGGAGTGGAAGACATGTTAAACTGTTAGTCTCAGCTAAAGATAAAGGAAAGGAGTGGAAGACATGTTAAGCTGTTAGTCTCAGCTAAAGATAAAGGAAAGGAGTGGAAGACATGTTAAGCTGTTAGTCTCAGCTAAAGATAAAGGAAAGGAGTGGAAGACATGTTAAGCTGTTAGTCTCAGCTAAAGATAAAGGAAAGGAGTGGAAGACATGTTAAACTGTTAGTCTCAGCTAAAGATAAAGGAAAGGAGTGGAAGACATGTTAAGCTGTTAGTCTCAGCTAAAGATAAAGGAAAGGAGTGGAAGACATGTTAAGCTGTTAGTCTCAGCTAAAGATAAAGGAAAGGAGTGGAAGACATGTTAAACTGTTAGTCTCAGCTAAAGATAAAGGAAAGGAGTGGAACACATGTTAAGCTGTTAGTCTCAGCTACTATACCACACGATGATGATTATGATGACTGGCATAAGCTTTCGTCATCAGCTGGAAATGTTGCTTTTATGTAAATAAATCACCCGAGCGTAACGTATTTTGCTTATATGAAGTAGTAATTTCGAGCTAGTAAATTTTACAGGTTTTTTTTTTCATTTATTAGATTAAAAACACATCGTGGCATATTATTATAGTTTGTCTAATGTTATGGTTATAATGAATTAGAAATCTCCTTAAATAGGGTTAAAGATGTTAAAATATGGCAACACCGAGACGTGGTGACGACAGCTTGTGTCTTTCAAAAGTGAAAACCCGGCGTAGCTCATTATTATAATATCATGGAGTGTCCAACGAATAGAGTGAAATGAAAGTTAATGTAGCAACTCATAGCTATGAGTTTCAGGAGGAAGGGGAGGAGAGCTTGGTGCTGCGGGGAGGGGAAAGACTGACAGATTGACAGGCACTTACTTACCTACGGAAAATATATGACTTGTCCGAAACGAGCGCTTTTGATTCACTGACCGACTTCCAAAGGAATTAATCAAAATTGGGTCGTGATCGTGATCGGCTGCATTCATGAAGAAAAAGGTTTTGGCTGGTTTCAAAAGAAAAGTAATGTAAATGAAACGGTGTAATACGTACATACCTCTCTTTCGGAACATAATACTACTTCAATAAATTTCGTTGTTAATTTGATGGAATATGTATAAATAGCAAATCAAAATATTTTTATCTTTATCTTTTAGCTGTGCGGAAAAAGTCGAAGTCTTCATTCACTCTAACTGGGGCACTCAGACTGGGGTTCGTGAGGTTGTTCATTAACATTTTAATTCACATAATAAGATGGGATTAACTGTGCGAGCGAGTATTCCATATAATTATTTTAGTAATGATTCGTCGGTTAAATAAACTTTATTGGTACTTTTCACTTTATAATAATATAAGACTAAGAATAATATAAGAATTTGTAATCCGTGGTTAACGGTGCTGGTTTCACAACTAGTTATACGTTAGTTCTAAGTTGTTACAAATAATCTGTGTTGTGTTTACTGTTTGTTGACCCAAATAAAAAAAAAATAAAAAAATAAGACATTTCTTAATAGTAAGAAACAATATCTATGAATAATAATGCATTAATACGTGTTTTTTGTCTTTCGGTTGAGACGATAAACCATGTTACTACCCAGGTATATAATGGACGTTCAAGTTCCGTACTCGTATTGCCACTTTTTCTGCTAGAGCATCATTTAATTGTATCAAAATGTTAAAAAATAATAATGGTATTTTTATTCAGAAACTTTTCAAAACAAAATAGCGTCGAAAAAGGACATAGAGTGGCTGTATTTCGCTTAAGAGAGAAATATCGAATCTATTGTAGATTCGAGCACGATTTAAGCCGTTGTGGATAAGGATGCTTTTCACAATCCAGCAAGGTGGCGCTATTTCTGGAGCGCTGAAATACGTTCGCGCAACTCAACATCACAGACGGTAGGCTCGAGTCTATAAGTACATTTAAATTCATTTGGAAGCACTTTGAAGCGTATTGGAAAAGCGCTTTTTGATTACGTAAGCGTTTCAGTATTTGTATTTTCAGAAGTTTTTAGGATGCATAGGCATGAAATGTCTATAAACACTTTTAGGTTTTCGCGGTTGGCTTGTGTTGCTCAATCGTGGTAATAACCCGGTAGATATGTGTGTTATTAATATGAAATGTTTGTGTCTGAAAAAATAAATTTGTCAAATTAAACCAAATGTTTAGATTACGAAATAAGCTTAAATTTAAATATTTTTTATTAAATGATGAGATGTTGCTAATATAGGTCCATTTAAAATAGTACGACTGGCTCTATTTAAGTATGAACAAGAATAATATTGTCACTTATTTTCTCTAGACTTTTAGTCTTGTTTGATAGAATAGATTCAACGGGCCATATAATTATAGTCTGTGGTAGTTTCAGACTAAATCCCTCCCATACAGTAGAAAAGAGAATCTATTATACAAAATCCCACCACAACTCATTCTCAGTTCATATTAAAGCAAGATACACAGGAGTTGGTTTCGGGCGTAGTGACGAGTTTCCGAGTGACTGTGGAGTTGCAGTCGCTAGGCAAACAGAGTCGGAACAAACCCGCGTCACAGTGCAAGTTGAAACTGCGGGTATGGTGAGAAGCGTTTGTGTTGCTCAGCTCTAAGGCACTTGTTAAACAGACTGATTCTGACGCATTTCAGGTGCATATACCTACAGCTTCCATTGTTTCTGTTGTTTTAAGTGTGTTAATTAATGAACTCTACTGATAAAGCAGCAGCATAGCATAAGCAGATCTGGCAGAAATTTTCGTACCCAATTTTAGAGCCAACACAATCTGGGTTTGTTAACAACCTGCCCAGCATGCAGCGGACAATGCCATGTCTTCTTAAATGTAGTCGCCGGGTCGACAAAAAACAACCGGCGTTATAAACGCGGGGAAAAAAATTGCGAAGTACAAGTGAGACTGGGCTGGACATGGTGCCGTATGCACCTCGACTCGAGGTGCAATAACTATGGCGGCGCACAGTAAGTACAGCGACGAGTTTTTATTTATTAGCTACGGATTATACACCAAAACCTATTTCAGGGTAGGCTCGAACCCTTCGGTGCGAAGAAATTCAAACGATGTGTGAAGTCGACCAACCCGCACTGGACCAGCGTGGTCGAATAAGACCCAATTGCCCTAGCAACAGTGCGGGTTGGTCGACTTCAGCTCTTCTCCACAGATTACGCCATTGTGTTAGTGAACTCACCCAAAAAAATGTAATGACGGATCTAAGTGATGTAATAACATACTATGGAAATAAATAATTTTTACTTTGACTTTGACTTTCAAACATCCTTTGAATTTCTTCGCAGGAGTGTGCAAGTTTCATCACGATGTTTTCCTTCACCGTAAGAGCGTCGAATACGTACATATGAATTCGAAATTCGAAAACACATTGGTACGGGGATCGAACCCGCGTCTCCCGGACGGGGAGCCCTAGCCCTAGCCACTAGACCACCGACGATCCAACACAGAATGGCATAGTATATAATAATTTATTCTGTGGCCACCGTAAAGGCCGACAAAGATGACGATGATTTAAACGAGTTCTTCAGAGCTAGGTATTTAGACGAGACCTTTGCCCAGCAGAAGAAAATATAAATGCTATGAAAAAAAAAACACAGATCAGATTGATTAAACTAGATGAGACTAGTTAACGTATGACCCCATGTATAAAGTTTGAGTGTAGCACAGTAATTTATTAGCTTAATATCCCGTCCGCTGCACACAACATTCACCTGCGCGAAAAAAAACTATTTAAAGTAAGTGAATGTAAACTGGTAGGAAAGGAGGGCAGCGATTAATATTTCACACCCTTGTCACGGAGCCTTTCGCCGAGAGAAACCTTCGGAAACAATTTCTGAAGCTAACGCTCTTCTTAACGGTGAAAAACTTAGGATACGGCATTGGAAGCCTTTTTTCTATTACTTTGATCCATCACTCGATAATTTTTTAACAATCTTAAAACTCATATTTGTTAATAGAAACGTAAGTAAAATTTTTCCATTATTATGCGGATAATACTGACTGGGAGTCGAAACGGTCGCCAAGGCCGAAATCGGTCAGAAAGATCATCACTGTCAGAGTAAAGGCTCATTTTTAAAATACACGTAAGTAATTCACAATAGGAGATATTTGATGTCATTAGAAACTTGGTTTTAAACTTAAATTTCATTGTCACACAAATACTTGCTCAAAGCAAAGCGAATGTCTGCTCGCGCACATCACAACCCACAGGAACTCTTCAGGACTCTCGTTAGGTATCACACCAAGGAGCTGGGAAAGCAATGCTAGGTGCAAAACATTAATTTTGCTTTGAGAATTCCACGTTTTGGACATTTTGCTAATTGGATATTCTGCGCCTTAAAACCAATTACCGAGTCTAAACGCCTAAAGGCGACGCCTTTTTACCTAGTAAATTATATCAGCCATTATTAAAATCAATTTAATTGTAATAAATAGCTTAAAATTTCCTTTTCACGAGAAAATTATAGCAGTCTTCATGCCGTTAAATTTATTTGTGTGGCAATGAATGAGTAATTACTGTCAATTTTCGTCAGGTGGCGTTACTGTACTTGTAAAGTAGGTGAAAAGTGACAGCAGAAATTCATAAAATCAGTTGGCACTCGCTTGACAGGATCAACAGCTTTTCACGCAAGTTTCCACGGTGGAATAATTTTTTACTGGTTTTCTAATCTGTAAGAAGAGGGAACTTACATAAACCGTTTTTTGAAAAACAGTGATGCTCTAAATAATTTAAGGTTATTAGAACTGCTAACCTGCTATTCTGCGAGAGTTACACCCCGGGGGCGGAGAGTGCAATCTCCACTAACCTTCAGCCCTTTATGTAAATTAGAGTTTGCTGGGACCCCGAACATCCCCGCCAGAGGGCTTACGAACAAGCCTGGAGGCTAAACTAAACAAAATAACCAACAAAGTAGATAATAATAGTTTGTGTTTTGTGTATCTTGTACAACGAATTCAAGCGTAAGTTCTGCAAAATCGGGCCGATAATTCAAATACAGATTATTGTGTGTTAATGAAACTCAAAGTTAAAATAATTCTGTTTTCTATGTTGTGGTTCAATCCAGGTAATTATTATTAACAATTTATAGCTACTATATATAGCTAAAACCGATTGACCAATTTAGTGTACATAAAAAAAAAACGTTTACTTAGTTTTTTTAACAGTGACTTAAATTATCTTAGATGAAAAGCAATTTGTTGGCAATAATATCTCCCCTAGAAACGTAGTGTGGGACGCCCTCCTGCCAGGTGGACTGATGACCTGAGGAAGGTCGCTGGTGGTGGCTGGATGAGGAAAACGGGTGATCGTGTGTCCAGCAGTGGACTGCAATAGGCTGATTGATTGATTGATTGAATATCTCCCCTGTTGTAAATACTGTTTCACGTTACTTAAATTGCGCTATCTCAACTATCTGCAACTTACATAAGGAAATAATTCCTTTTACAATACAATACAAATTTACTTTATTCATTCATCTTTTCCTGTCGTTCAAGTTTTTAAAATATGTATATTGTTTTTTTAATTTTGATTTAAATACATTTTTGCTGGTGCTCTTTCGAAAGCATATCGGTATCATGTTTGTGAGTGTTCTTGTGGTGCAATAAACGTTTTATCTATCTATCTATCTATCTATCAATAGCTCGTATACGTCCCCACCGAGGGGCCCGAGCCTACCCTGAATTAGGGCGATTAGGCCTAAGTCGACCATGCATAACGGTGTACCGTTGTAAATTAGAGGCATGATCTGGCTCTTTACCATCATAGTCAGTGGTTCTAGGTACAACCTACCAGTAGTTATATTTTATTAAGATGAATCATTCTGACTAAAAGATTTGTAGCTCTTTTACAAAAATAAACTCCTTTTATAAAATTCTTGGCACGTGCGTCAACTACGGCCTGATTACCCTAATGGCTATTAGCCCTTCATGTTCCCACCGAGAGGCTCAAGCTGTACTTAGCACTTAAGAGAAATTCTATGATTCTTCCCTTCAGCAATTTTTGTTTTCTGTGCCGCTTATAAGTTGTCCGGGACGTACTTCACCTACAGATATTAACACAAGCACCTTCGTTTCCCCGGGAAAAGTGGGTTAGGGACACAATCACATGCCACTTGTATCGAGTACGGACAACGAGTTATCACGGTACCCGCGGCCCCGTTGCAACACATGGTGAGTTTTTGCGCGATCGACAGACGTTTGCAGCGCGACTTACACACAGCGATTGCTTTATATGTATTTCATACACGCAAATAATACGATAAAACATTTCACCATACAAAAATATACGTCCTCATCGAGGGGTCCAAATATTCGAGCCTACCCTTAATTAGAGCGATCAGGCTTGAAGTCGTTCATATTGACCCAGTGTGGGTTGGTTGACTTCACACACAACCTTTAAACTTAGTAGGAGTATGCAGGTTTCGTCACGATGTTTTCGTTCACCTTAACAGCATCGAATAAACGTACATATTTAATACGAAAACACATTGGTTCCTATCAAGAACATAAATAAAACATGGGAATATTGATACAATTTTGAGAATGACTGTAGTAGTCTTTCGTTTCCAATATTATCATAAAATAAAATTCAAGTAACTTGACGGCGGAAAAAGCGCACACGTTTTCCAACGTGTTAATATATCATCCAGTCAAAATATCGTATTCAGCTCCATACTGCTTTCAGCGGCGTTCCATATACTACCTTTCAACGTTGCTTCCTTGCACAAGGAAAGTACACCGTGCGTGACGAATATAACACGTACGAGTATAAACAAAAAGATTGTAATCAATACAATGATCTGGATACCGGCTAATATAGTGATGAGAAATGATAACGATAGTTTACAGGCAAAGCTATTACCACTATCTAGTCAGTAGTACATCACAGAGGTAGATGCTACGCCTACTTTCGGACTATCGATCATTCATTCCGAAACCACAGAGTTTAATTTCCTCCACAGACAATGATTTATTGGAATTAGTTGGTTTATTCGATCAGATGTTCGCTCCTATCAAGTGAGATTTCAAAACTTTGTGCGGCCATAACCAATCAAATAGAATATCGAAGTAGAAGTATTTCTCTTTAATAAGTTTATCTTGTTATCAATAAAACAAGTATTTTATTTCATCAACTCCAGAGTCTGCCGAAGTTCCTTTTGGCTATGTTATCAAAGCAAAAACCTAAATAATCTGTCGAAACGCTGAAAGTATTAGAAGAACAAACTTTCGAAAGAAAGATTTTGATTTCATTTGACCCACAAAATACGTAGATTATTTATTATTTAACAGATTCTTGCAAATAGCTCGAAACGAAAATATATAAATTTTTGAAATCTTGAAAATTTTACCCACTGACTCATAATGGGCACATTTTTTAAAGCATCAAAAGCACAACACTAAATAATAATAAACAATAATAATAATCTGTACGACTGACCTTATTCTCCGACATCATTCTACCTCATGTACAATCACCGGTCCGGGGGGTGTCCATGATAAATCTGGGTACATTTTTCAAGAGTAGCAGTACTGTCGCGTGGCCGGGGCAGCTCTGAGGACCATTGGCATTAAATAACCAAAGCTGCATCGCACGCCATCAAAGATTCAGCAGCGAGCGAGGAGCGAATGATGCCCGTCTAGCGACACGCCGCCCTGGGTTTACATCGACGGCTACTTGTGTTTTGTCTCTTTATGTCATACAACTAGCAGTACAGCAAGGTGAGTAAGCTAACTCAGCGATATTACATTTTTTCTGCCGCAATTATAAGCTTGGTTGAGTTAAAGAGCAAGTTCAGTGCTTTATAAAGGGCCGTTTTAGATAACGTGAAATTTGAAATCTTCTAGGTAAACAGACAAGTTTCAACGTATCACAGTTAACCTTTACATAGACGACATGGCGGCTCTCAACCAGGATTATTGATGGGACTCCTCTGCTCTATTCATACAATATTGAATGAAGTATCGTAGCGTTGAGAGATGTAGCTTCTACTTTTTCATTTGATGATGTTGAAACCTTTGATAAGTAAGAAATTAATAAAAACGTATAGGGATGGCGTCGTTTTTTGAAATCTACCTTTTACAACCCAATTTGGTATATCATTGATTCTGACGTAGCATAAAAAAGCGTTGCATTTAACAAAACATTTAGTCGTATGCGCATCATAATAGTCTTAGTTATATTTTAATAACTTTTTTTGTTGATTTTCAATTTTTGTCAATTTTAGTGCTAACGTGCATGTTTACACTAAAGTAGATATGGTTCAATAATATGCTTGGTTCTTAATCCGTGAACTTTGGGGCAATAATAATAATTTATTTTCAAGAATACAGTAAAAACATGAGATGTTAAATATTAGATAAGTAAAATTGTATTCAACCTGCATGCAGGCGTGCAAAATTTACGTTTCTAATAGAGAGCAATCATAATAAAATAACAAAAATAAAAATTTTGTCAATAAAATAAATAAAAATACCAATTGGTAGTAGGTTATATTTTTTTTTATTTTTAGCTCTAGATATTCCTAGAAAATATATAATAATAATAATAATAAATTATGTGGAGACATCTTCAGACACGGCCATCTGATCCCAAACTAAGCAGAGCTTGTACTATGGGTACCAGACAGCTGATATACATTACTTAAATAGATAAATACATACTTATATGCATAAACAACAACCAGACACAAGACAAACACAAGTGCTCATCACACAAATGTTTGCCCTGGGTGGGATTCGAACCCGCGACCCTGTGCGTCGGAGGCAGATACACTACCACCTGGGCTACGGGGCCGTCCCAGCAAAAGCAATGTTGAAGTAGCCATTTAGTCAATAAAAACATTGAGAGATTTAATGTCAGGTAGAAGGTGATTAAACAACAGTACACACATTTTTCTTATAAATGTCTCTGTAACAAGGAGGCTGATATAACTCATTCCTAACTTTCGCTCCCGTATGTCGCTGCGTTACTTCGTTAAGTTTTTTCCAGTAATCAGGGTGAGACTTAACAAAGACACAAACCTCTCTAATGTATATGTCGTGGCCATATCGTAGAATTGACCACATCATGAAATTTTCGATCATTTCATGAAATGGTCACATTTCAGGATGTGGGCAACTAAATTTGACCAGATCATTAAATCGTAAACATTTCACGATTTTGTCGTCCACGATTGGCCATATCGTGAAAATAGGGCGTCCATGAAATATTTAATAAGAATCCAAATTATGTTTGGTATTTATTGTTCTCTAAGTCCGACAGACATTTTCAGAGTACTTTTTCATCAAAAACTCTTTTTTCTTCCTCAATAACGAATTATTCACTTTTTTACTGCGAAAAATAACGTGGCCGCCATGTTGGTACATAAACAGCGCCTCTGTTGGCAATTAATGTAATGATTTTACGATATGATCAAACAATCTTGACCATTTCATGAAGTAGCTGCGTTTTTAGTTGAACATATCGATATGGATCAATGATAAGAAATCGTTTGTCGATATCATGTGTGGCCAATGGACAGAGAACATTTCATGAAATGATCGAAAATTTCATGGTGTGGTCAATTCTACGATATGGCCACGACATATATACATGGAAGAGGTAAGATTATTAACTTTTTAAATAGAGGTTTGCAGCTGTCATCGTACCAAGCATTACAAATTACCCTAACACATTTTTTTTTAATCTAAATGCCCGACCCATTTCTACTGAATTCCCCCAAAAAATCCAACCATATTTTAGTACAGAGTTTCCTCAAGAGTTTCTCATCTTTACAACAAGGAAATACTATATAAGATGAGAAGTTTGAGACGTACAACGATAGTGACTGAGTCAAACGATTAACTACAACCAAAGCTGTTCGTCGTTCGTTGGCAACTCGGCCCATTGCTCACTGTAACGTGTGACAGAAAATTCACAGCTCCCTAGAGGCCCATGACTCGCAGTCTTCCTTCGACCTGCTGCGAACTGCTCCTAAGGCACCGCCTATATAGGGTCGTAAAGACCAGTTTTTAGCAAACTGATAGGGTGCATCCAAATCGTTATTTTCAAACATATTCCACCAGATTTCTTTTTGAAAGACTTTAGGGTGATCATTTTTCCGATTTTACTGCCATAATACATATTTCGCTATCGATATCCATCCAGCAGCAATTTTTTGTTTCCGCTGTGGCCGATTACTCGCTGTAATAGTTATTGCGATGGTTACAATACTCATAATATTTTTATTTTATAGTAAGTATCAGTATTTTCGTGCGAGTCACCCTTTTCACCCTGTATTGAGCAAGACTATCTGAGTGGTTTCTACTGGGAGCTGGACAGTGGTAGAACGAGCTGTGAACGGGGGAAAAAACGAAGTTCATGAATATTATCCTATAGGAAAATCTTTTACTTATGTAGGGGTACAGGCCAAAATGGACGGTAAATATAGCTTCTAGTAGTCAAGTTTATCCCAAAGGACAAGGGTAACACAAGGTTTCAAACTCAAGCCACGTAAGACAAATAACGTGTGAGTTTTACTCGGTATCTGCTACTGAAAAATATCTCCGTAAAACTTAAGTGCACTAGAGACAGATTACCAGCAGGTAATCTAGGTATATACTTTTTAAAACTTTCTTGGCTCCTTCGGTCGACTTTTACCTATCCAGTTTATCAAGTAAGCGAGCAGCAGCTGAGTGGTATTTTGTTTTTCTTTACCTTTCAGATCAACATATAGTTTTAGTTTGTATAATATTAACTTTTATGTTGAGACGCAATAACATGGTTGCGCCTCGTGACTCGAGCCGCGAGGAACCACGAAAAGCTATCGAAAACAAGTTCGTGAATAAATTTTCAAAGGCGAAGTTCCTGAGTCGGGTGAGAGCCAACTAAAAGTTATGAATAAACAAGTTAGCGTCGCGTTCATCGATCGACAACAAGGTATTAGGGAAGGCTTTAGCTTGGTGCCGGGTAATCCGTCCGGCGGTGACACAAAACTCGGGCGCCTTATCAACTTTTTTCATTATTAAATTTCAGCGCGGCGAGTCCCCGTAAGCCTTACGCAACAAAAAGCTTCCGTCGTCAAAAAATCTCATTAAGCGTTAAAAACCTTATTATAAGCAAATGTAATGCGACCGGGATTCCGCAGAGATTAGGCACCCGGCCCTGGTTCTTTCATATAATTGTTGTGCTATTAGACTAATTTGGTGGTCCTTACCCCCGACCCGCCTGTCTACCCTGCAAGGTCCGTGACGTATTCGCAGCCAGGGCTCGTGTAATCGTATTATTTTTTGCGGTCACATCACGCGTCGACTCCAATTACGGCGATTTTGACGCTGACTTTCATTTGTCCGGGCGGCCGCCGCCGCACAATTACTTGCCTCATCAAGTTACTGAAAAATACCACTTTCCACGAAAAGTAGACCTAAAATAGGAAGGAAAAATTTTTGTCTGCCGCGGCTCAGCCTGGAGGAGACGTGGGGGGAGAAGATATGCAACCCACTTAGCGCGGAGCGTTGCGCGGCGTTTTGGGCGTCTTATACCGCGCGAGGCGACGCCCAACTTCAAACATTTGGACGCCCGTAGCGCCGCGCAACGCCCCGCGTCTCCTTAAACGAGGCCTTCTCCCGATGACGCCCCTAAAAATGGTCGGACTGCGGAACCCTCCAACACTGCGCTCGGCTGACAAAGATTTTTAGACTCTATTAATAGATACTAAGAGCAACGAACTACATGAGATAAAAGTATGGTAAAGTGGGTTGCACATCTTCTCCCCCCCACGTCTACCCCAGGCTGAGCCCAGCAGACAAAAAACTTTTCCGACCTATTTTAGGTCTACTTTTCGTGGAAAGCGGTCGTTTTCAGTAATTCGATGAGGTAAGTAATCGTGCGACGGCCGCCCAGACATTTATCCCGAACCAAGAACGTCGAAAAAATCTTGTAATTAGAGTCAGGCGTCGCCGCTGGTTTTAAATCACAAGTGAATTGTTACAACTTTTGCGCGGTTGTGTTTGTGGTTGTCCGCGGAAAGCCTTGACAGAAAGTCTAGACCCGGCTTAGAGTCCCTTCCTAACGAGGGTCCGACAAGCTGCGGTTGCTTTCTCTACTTACGGAAATATTTGTCTACGTCACCTTCAGGAGTGCTCGATGTAAGGTTAACATGGACCTGGTATTTTCGGTTTCCTATTGGATTAGTTTACATAGGGATTATTTACTCAAGTTTCAATATATCGATTGAGAATTTCAGGAAATCGTCTTACAAATAATCGTTACATAATGCCATATATCTAATACTTTAAACGAGCAATTATTGTATATACCTATATATATAATGAGAATCTCGGAAACGGCTGCTACGATTTCGATGAGATTTGGTATATAGGGGGTCTCAAGGGCGATAAATCGATCTAGCTAGCTTTTGTTTTTGGTAAAACAGAATTTCCCCATGTTTTTGGGCTTAAAAGAATTTGTACGCCATATCATTAAAAGAGAAGGTTAATTTCACCGTTAGCCACAACGACGCGGTAGCTCTGTTGGGGAACCGGGAGGCAATGAAACCGAAGGTCAGACGATCGAATCCACATGAATGTACTTTTTTATTTTTTTGTTCATGTTCCTTTTTTTGTTTGTTTTTAACTTCATTTAGTTATTTAAATACAAAAATGACAGAAATAAAAATTTCTTATTTAGTACCTTATTTTTTCGTGGTCTAAATTTTTTCCAACAAATAGAGCAATTTTTATAGGTATGTTTTTTATTTATTACTTACCGTCGTCGTCGTTGTTATTACTTATTTTTTCATTTACTTAGTTCAATTAAAATACCTTTACAGAAAATCACTTCGTTTTTCTTACACCGAAAGTTCTGCAACAGATGGCACTACAACTCACATAGTGACGAAATTTTCTTCTAAAAAAGTAAAAAGTATTTTCAGTTATTTTTTCAGATATGTAACACAGAAATGGAAAATGCTATTTTATCCACGGAGACGTTATTTAATCCACGCAACCTCAACAAATTCAATTTTATATTACTACTAGCGCTGCCTTTACCACTGTTAGGCATGGGAATAATAATTTATTTTCCTTTCTGAATTCTATCCAAATTCTGATCCTAATTTATTGTCAATGCAAGGAAATCTATTTTTACAAAAAATTAAACCTAGCTAGATCGATTTATCGCTCCCGAAACCCCATATAATGCTAAATTTAATCAAAATTATCCACGCAACCTCAATAAATGCAAATTTATATTACTACTAGTGCCGCCTGAAGTGGCCAAAATTGGAACTACTGCTAATAAGTTGGTAGGTTAGTTGTTATGGGAATCATTTATTTTCCTATAATAATCCTTTCTGAATCCTATCAAAAGTCCCATCCTATTATTTTATAATACATAATATATTCTTTTCCTCGTTTTACTCGGGCCATCTGATGGAAAAATTTATTTAAATAACTAAATGAAAGAATAAAAAAAATATAAAAAATAAGAAACAAACTTAAAAAGAACAAAGAAATAAAAAAATATATTTGTCGAGATTCAAACTGCAAACTCGCGGTGTCCCGACTGAGCCAAAATTACCTTTCTATTTCAATGATATCGCGTATCAATTTTTTTAAGCCTGAAAATACGGGGAAATCTATTTTATAAGCTAGATCGATTTATTGCCCCCGAAACTAAATTGCGAAATCGATGCAGCCGTACGTTTCCGAGATCCTTATTATTCTTGTTTATGAGTTTATCGAAATGCGTAGGTGTCTTACAAAAAAAATAAACGAGCTAAGCTTGGTCAACCAGGTACTATATCGACGGTGGAAAGGAAAAAAATACCAAGCGACATATATATATTACAGTAGAGCTGTTTAAAGTTTGAATTTTCAGAAAAAAAATCGTGTAAATTCTTGTAATGGTCCATGAAGCCTAGTTCAGAATTTATTTGTTTATTATTTTATGTACATTATAGTATACGTAACTATTAAAAATAATGCTTAGTTTTAAAGTTAGTGTCGCTTAGTAAAATTTTCCCTAAAAGTAGAGAGGGGAAAAATATACTATGCGCCTAACACTATATTGCCAGATACTGGAAAAAATAACTAAGTGGAGTAATTACCGTACGAACAGAAATGCCAAACTTGACCAAAGGCAAATTTAGCATTTCACAATTACGACAACCACCAAATTTTCAAAATGGTCGAAAATTTTGTCAGTTAGTAAGGAAAAAATTAAATCTCGCGAACTCCAAAATGTCGAAGCGACATCAAAAGTCGTCGTAGAAGGACGTGAGTAAGATCAAACGACGCAGAAAAATCAGCCGATCCTAACAATGTATATAACTCAATATGGCCAAAAATGTCGCTTGGTAATATTTTCCTTTCCACCGTCGATATATAATGGTAAGATAAGAATACCATAACTGGGCCGAAAAAATCTAGTCTGTTTGTTTCATTGACTCGAAGAAGAAGAAGTTACACAATTTCGTTTTGATGTTTGTGTATTGTGAGTCGCAATACACAAACATCCTAGAGATGTGCCGGTGGGGAATTTCCCGTTTCCAGTATTTTCCCAATGGAATATTGCCGGTAAATTACCGAAAGTTTCCAATGTTCCCGGGAATATTCCTCTACATATTATGAAACATTCATTAAAATTTTGAAACCTCTTTTTTACTTGTTATTTTAATTTGGTATAGTTTAATATTATATATTGAACATGCAAAAAGCTTATTTTACACAGAAAAAAAGGTATCAAATCATCAAAGTTGTGATCATTTAAAAATATCATTATATTTATTATACACGCTTTCTGATATGAATAATTTTGTATTATATAAAAGGGACATTTCACACGAGGTCATCTGATTCCAAATAGACAGAGCCTGTACAATAAATCAAAGATTTATAAATAAATTATGCCGGGACACAAATAAACCCTTGATGTCTGTATTTTTCCCTGCGTTCTGATCTGACCACGGATATAGATAGTATCTGTGGTTCTGACACGCGCTGTAATCGATTACAGCACCCGTAATCGCGTACCGAATTACGTCAGCGGGCGATACTCATACATTTTTTTGCTTTTCTGATTGCTGACGGTGCTGAAAGTCTGATTCGGAATAACATACAAACCTTGTCGTCTCTGTGGCCGGATTTTAAAAGTTGCTTTGCTGTATACTTATGATAAACACGTTGATCGTTCTGTGATTTGTTAATGATTTTAGTATATTTAAAATGGTTGATGATATTTCATGAGATTAAAATTTAAAGTCTGTGCCTTATTTTAAAATTTATAAATACATTTAAAACTTTTAGAATCTGTCCGGCAATATTCCCGAAAACATTGGGAATATTCCTAGGTACATTACAAATTTTCGGGGAATATTTCCGGTAACATTGGGAATATACGAAATCGGTTAGCGAGTATTCAATTATTACTTGTGATTTGTCTCCTAAAACTTATTGTTTTGAAGTATAGATATTGATATCTATCTATACTAAAAGATTTGAATATTTTACCAACTATTCGACAACTTTCTCACTATTTAAGTTGTCAAGGGAATATTCCCCAGAATATTCCTACTTAAAAGTAATTTACTGGGAACGGCACATCGCTAATTGTGACAATCAACCGTGGACTGATCGGATTTGTATAATTGTCACACAAATAATAGTTTTTAATAAATCCTACTCAACAATTAATTTCATTTTGAAGTAAAACATTTTATCCACCCACATGAAAAACAGACACACATATTTATGAAATTAAATATACTTTCGACAACACGTAAAGTGAACATTATAGTTTTAAAATATGGTTTTGTTCATACAGATAGAGAGAAAATTATTGGGCATAGTATGTTTAGAACACAAATGAAACAGACGCAGTTCGCCAAGATATTTCAATACAAATGGTCGAAGTTCCTGTAGGCCAGTATAGTTCGCTGGCGCATTGCTGGAAGTTTCCGAAGTGCCGTTTGTCGAAGGACGAGCGAGGGGAGCGGGCTCTGTTCCGGGGCGCGGGAGGGTGTTTTCTCTCGGACTTATTTGCGTTTTGCAAACGATCCGCTGTCCGCGAAGTTTGTTATTGCAGCCCGGCTTCTTTTCGCAGCACTCGGCCACTTGTTTCAAACTGTCAGAATCAGGAAACCGGGCAGATTTGTTCCAAATCAATTATAGCGCAAAATTAATTTTGCTTTCACTTCACATCGCCTCGAGCACTTCTTTATATTCCGGTTCAATGCTCCCGAATTTCTGAAGGGAAAACTAATATTGAAAGGTCTTGCCTACATTTACTTTAGCCACTACTATTATTAAAACCGATATTGTAACCAATGACTAAGCAAGCTCGTTCTATTGAGTAAACCTGTTCAATATAGTTTGCGTCTGATTGCGTTGCTATTACAGGGCCGGCTGATCGGCCGCCATCATTAATATTGTCCCGATGCGGCTACAAATCACAACCTACGTCACTGTCAACATTTGCTATTTGCAAATTAGCGCTGGAATCCTCGTCAGTATTAATATCGACCACAATTTCAGCTATTAGCACTAGGACTGACAATAAGGGTTTAATAATTAGCATTAACTGACAAAATCTAGTTTCAAAACAATGGTTTCACCATTATCAGCTCCTTTTCCAGAATTATGGCAATCAGGCCTAGTTGACCAAGTTGGCCTAGTGCGAATTGGTCACTTTTACCCATAACCTTTGAATTTCGTTGCAAGCGAGTGACGGTTTACTCACGAAGTTTTGTTTGTAGTAAGAACGTCAAATGAGCTTACAAATATGAATTCAAAATATACTTGTGGTGGGGTTCAGACTACCATCAATCAGACGAAAGCGGCCCTGCCAGCTATGCTTTCATTACATAAGGTAAATATGGTTAGATGACCTTTAATGAAGCAAAAACTGACTCCTAGTCTGGATAGTAGCAAAAGTAAAAATATTATTATAGTCTTCTTCTAAAAAGCTGGTATGAAAAGCGCAGCTTCATCTATGTACGAGAGTCTCCATTAGACATGGTTTGTTTTAGTATATTTGATTAGTTCACAAATTAATAAGTACCTAATTCAAAACATCTAACTATTATAATATAAGTACAGAAGTTGTTCATTTGACTTGTATTAACAGTTTAATTTAAAGTCGGTGAAAAGACTTTTTGAAAACTTCATCTATGAAACTTGAAACATTTCATTTTTACTGACAAATTCATTATTTATATTATTTTTAAAATTATAGGATTTTGTTATCACGATTATGTTTTACTTTTGATATTTAGATGTTTGTTCCATCTTCACGCTTAAAATACTCAACAAATGATGAAATTTGTAATGGAGATAGTTTGTACCTTCGATTAACACGTGTTCTCTAAAATTGTGCAACCGACGCGTTCATAAGGTTCAAATTCGATGTTTGAAAGCTCAAATATTAGGATGACCGTCTCCTGTCCCTTTTTAATCTCTAGCGGGTGAAAAGGACGGACGAACTTAATTTAAGGATTAGAGCGTGCCTGTGTGAATCGCTACCATTAGGTACTCAAATTCACGAGATCATCTATTTCTTTGATCATTTATCAGCTAATAATCTTACCAGTGCTTTTGAGTAAGGCCAGTGCTCTCCTACGTGAGTTTCAACTTACCTGAAAAAAAAAAGTAATGTTATTATTTGGGAAATAATTAAAAACAATACAAATGTTCTTTAATTACATATTTTATTTAATTATTTTTGGATTAACGTGTCTTCACTATACTGACTTTACTGCTCACTAAAAAAAACAGGGAAAAAATAAAAATATAGAAACTGGACTAAAAAAAATTGTTCAGTAGGTTGTTTTGGGTCGAAGGCAAAGAATAAGTCGCAAACCAGGCGCTGCCACTGTGCTAAGCAATTTAAATATAACCTAAATTATATGAAACACGAAGATAAATGACATGCGGTGTAATCAACCATATGTTGTAGATGTTAAGGTTTAGTTTTATTTGGTTAGCTTATCAGTGTCTTCATCGCGCCTTGTCTGCGTGTGCGCTGAGATTTTTGAACGCGGAAAGTCAGTACATCATACATTCAAAAATGATTTCTACTCACTGTGTTATTTCTTCATTTCTTAAACGATTACTTTCGTAACAAAGATAAGAAAGTTAACAAAAGACATTAAGATATATCTTCCAGTCAGAAAACATTAGGTATGTTGTTGTTATGAAAATGGAAAATCACAAACACAAAACGACGAAGGTCAGTAAAAAACAAAATTGCTTCATGAGGGCGATGAGGCCTGACATATTTATGTACCACTTTATAATGCGCCGCTTTCCCTACTTTGTGTTGTAATGCTATCTATAATGTTTGTTTATCAATCTAGAATCCAACAAATATTGATTTATATAAGTACACTGCCACATGAATTTTTAATCTGTTTGGATCGACCTCTGCGTTGCATACAAAATTGCATTGGTTTCATACAGACAGAAAAACAAGTAATATAAGGATAGGATGTGATTGTGAACATTGGAATCTCGCCGATGGACAATTTTTATTTAAAATAATGCAATCTGGAAAATCGTCAGTAAGAGAATTGCAACATAACGCTAAAGAGCGCTGCACATGTAATTATTGTTATTGGTTGGTTTACTGTAAATTCGTTATTTCGTACTCCTCGGAAATTGATCACTTAAAATTCGGAGATGTTTTTTTTTTAAAGACAAAAATAAGTTAAGACATAAAACGCTTATGTGACGTTGTAAAACATTGTGTAACATAATAACATTTTTTAAGCTTAAGACATTTTACATAATGTCATTGTGTTACGCAATGTTTTATAAAGTTATATTTCTGCTGTGTTGCAGCACCTTTATCCTTAAGCCGACCTTCAGCTGGCTCACAGAAGCACGCACTAAATCACATTAAATAAACTGGGTTCTCGTTTGTCTTATCTTTTGATATACTTATATATAAAAACCAAAGAATACGAATAACGTCCTAATAACACAAATGAAACAGCGAACAACTCAGAGCCTGTAAATGAACTTCTACCAAAGCTTCATCTGAATTCTGAACTGGCAGACGACGACTGGCTTGAGTGCGTCCCCTTATCAGTATGCATCAAGCAGCGTGGGCCGAGTGCGAGAAGTACCGGGACTAGTGTTGCCCATCGACAGGCGACTATCGACTGTCGATAGTCTACTAAGAATTAAGCGATAGAAGGACTATTGACAAGTTTAATCAACTGTTTTCGATGATAGTTACTTCGCTACTGGCTCGTCAAATGTTGCTCTTCAAAACTATCGGTAGTCTAAAATAATCCATAATGTATTATTTTTGTAATAACACTCATCAAAAATGTCTAGGTAATAATTTTATTTCTTCACATAGTGTTAAAAAATGTTTTTAGCATAAAATATTGCCTATGCGCTGGCAACACTTTTCTCCCTCTCTGTCATTTTCGTCTTGACTGCGTTCAGACGTTCAGTTGCATTTTTATTATTTAAATATTTAATACAGTCCATAAAAAGTGAAACTTGATGTTTTATTTAACATATAGAGTATAATATTATAAAAACGTTTATCTTAAGCCGTGTTTCCATTATGCAAGTAGCTTGCATGCAAGTTGCAAGTTGCATGCAGCTTGAGTAATGGAAACGTTAACTTGCATGCAGGCTGCAAATTGCATGCAGGTAGTTTTGAACTTGTAAACATAATGCGCAACTAACGCTTGTCTGCGCAAGTGATATGCAACTTGCATGCAAGTTTCAAATTGAAGTTTACAATACAAGTAACTTGTACGCAAGTGTGACGTCATACTTGCATGCAAGAACTTGCACAATGGAAACGCGCCTTTAGTGTCAGTGATCAGTTTCAATCCATTTTTTTACTTACTTCAAATTCTGAAAGAGAAAATACAGTTTATTTTGGGTATAGTATGAAGACATGAATGCTAATAGTAAAGCATTCATGTCTTCATACTATACCCAAAATAAACTGTATTTTCTCTTTTATATCTTTTATGAAAAATTAAGTTTATCCCTAGACATTTTTGAGGAGTATATAATGGTTAAATAAATAAAGTAAATAAATACATGAGCAACAAATCCATCAATATTATTGAACGTAGTTTACAATAAAGCTATGTTTCGAACTATTCATGAACTATCGATAGCACAACTATCGACACTTTGGCATCACTGACCGGGACCCAAATTCAGAGCTGCTAATAGACAATAACACTTAGCACTACTCAGATTTATGATCTTTGTTCCTGACACAGATACTTTTGAATAGAACATAAAAACAGTAACTGTGATTCCTAACAATACATAAAAAAATACGCTATAGATTTTGTTAGCTCTCAAGAAAAAACCACGTTTGGCAATTTTTTGGGTTAAGCGGCCATGTACACTGACACCTAAGCCACTGAAGCTACACAGATCTTTACGTTTCTTAGTGCACCTAGTAACAAGTTACCCCTGTCGCCTCATCAAAGTTCATATACGTCCCTACCGAGAGATTCGAGCCTACCCTGAATTAGGGTGATCAGGCCCTACCGCCCTAGTCAACCAATGCACGTTGGGAAATTTAATTAATAGATTATCTAGTCACGAAATACGTATATCAATAACAAATGCAAACTTCAACCTGCTTGTTGTTTTTTCTACTTCATTCAAATACATCAAATTTACTATAATGATATATTGTACAACATAGTACAAAGGAAGCTTGAGTTCGTTCTTCAGTCGAGCAGATGTATTTGAAGGACGAGTTCAAACAACGTTCTCATTTTTTATGTAATTGTGTTATTTTCATGTTCTTTTATTATGTTAAATTTCCATACAACCCCCCTGATATATAAAAAACAGCTATATTATAACTAAATTGGATTGTACTTAAATGTAATGAAAGTGCTTCTTAAATCAAGTCACGAAATTTAGAAAAAGCAGGTAAAGTCGAGGCTTTATCATTATTTTTCTTTCTTGTTACACGTAAAACCATTTAAAAGATCCGGTGTTAAAACAAAGATAGGAAGTCGGATAAAATATTTAAATCGGACGACCTGCAAAAATCATTCTTAATTAATTGAAATGGATTTTATTTTGCGCGCCACTTTGGACACTTTGGACAATTATTTTTTTCGCCTGAAAGCAATAAATCTATAGGTTTACAGCTTAAGCTAAAAATAACAGCTAAGGCTTGGCGATCATTAAACATTTTGTAAGCTGGTATATTGTTTTAAATATAAATCATATTTTCACTTTTCATTTAAATCTATTTGTAAATACAAGCCACCTCTGCATTGACAATAAATTCTTAAAAAAGGCACTCAATCTTCATCTATTCACGTAGTGTATCTCAGAAACCTTAGCTCTAAAATAATTTGCTCAATAGCTGAAATCTCCATCTATACGGCGTGTGCGGCTCAAGGCCTATTCCAGCATGGGAGATGAAAGGCCCGGGAACGCCCAATAATGCCCATGGGACTACGGTGACTTGCAAGACGTCATCTCACTGAGTATGCGGGGCAATTACCATATGAATGGACCTCGGCCAATAGCCCGATATGTCCCGGCCCTTTCAGAGCTAATCTTATTTATATGGAAAATAGGATGGCCACCCTGAGAGTGAAATAGAAGTCATGTTCAATAGATTCCAGCATTAAAGGAATGCACATGTTTATGCGAATTCGTAATATTTCTAGAGTTTGTTGTTAATTGTTCCCTTTGAGGGGTCTGGGCCTAGCTTGAATTAATCCTCGACCATCAGTTCTCGACTACGCAAGGTCGTGAGACTTGGTCACCATCATCTCAGCCGGAAGACACTCAGTGGACACTGCTGGACAATTATGCCTCCCCCATGGGTTTCCAGTGTGAACGGTCCTGCGCTTTTTGCATGAGTGTTGGTCAACTTTAGATAGGTATGTCATTTTACAGCAAAACATACTGGCAAAGCAATGTAAAAAAGCAGCGGCTCTTAATGATTTGATCTTAATTTTTTAAACATACAAAAAGTGAAAGGCCTCATTAAATCAACCTTGTTTTGCTTTCACTTATAAAAATATAATAAAAGCCTTGAGGTACTGATAACTTTCCAAGTTCTATCTGTAATAGTACATTACTATACATGGATCGTAGGTGGCATATTACGAACGAGGAGACTTTTGTAAGCCCGAGCCACAGGTGAGGGTTTATAATGCCACGTGTTTGTTATAAAACCTAAGATCCGTGTGTTGTACGACGTTTTTAAATACACTTGTGAGAAAACTGATGGTAAATAATTAAATTGAAATAGTTAAGAAAGATATTAGTACCCTTCAAAAGTTATGATGTAAAATTGATATGTGTGGAAGTTGTAAAAACTAACCTTTATTATATCGCGCGCAGTTTGAGTATCCTCACTTTTATCATTAAATATCAACACTTAATCACTCATAAAACAATATTCAGTGTAAAAAAATTAAATAATATTTTACAAACTTGGCGCCAACTACAAAACGATAGTTGTTTCTTTTTTATAAGCATAAAAACGGAAAAAAGGCTCTAGCGGACATTCAGCCTCTACAAATTGGTTCTTTGTTTAATCGAGATAATTTAATTTTTATAATTAAAATATTACTGGCTGATAATATTTTTGATATAATTTGTTGAAATAAAAAAAAAATATCTGTGTATGAATCAATTTAAATATTTTTTATTGTCAAAATGATCCTGGCGGAAGAATAATTTTGAAGACCGTGGGAATTTAAAAAAAATGTAATAAAATCGCACTAGTGCGTTAAAACGCATTTACTGCACAGTTTACTGCCTTCGTAAGTCAAATTTTCGAGCAAGGTGTATTGAAAAATAAATATTTCGGGTTGTTGTTTGGCTCAAGAGATTTTGCCAGCGGATTAAAAGGCTTGAGTGTCGAATGAAGATGGCGCGCGGCGGCTTGGTTAAGCTGAGGAGGCTTGGAACCACACACAGGTATCTCGTTAAAATTAATTTAAATTCCTAAGACAGAACAAAGCAAAATTTAATTTTAATAGTCTATGGAAAATAATTTTACGATATATTATTATAAATCTTACTATTTTTGCATATTAGACTAATGCGTTCCTGTTGCTTGTATAATAAACTAAAATTACATCAAATTAAAAACTATCTATTCAGTTCCAAAAAAATCATAGATCTCATTAAAGGTGGTTTTAGCAACTCAAATGTTTCGACGCAAATCTCTGGTTAAAACGCAGTCATGCCTGTGTTGTGGGTATTAATGAAAATAGAACATAGCACTCAAACGCATAACAGCCCGGCCACGAACTTGTCGCTATAAGCGGTAGCTTAGCACGGGGCGGCGAGCGGTATAAACAAATGTACTAAAATGTTGAATCACGCCACGGGGCACCGCACTCGGCGGCAACGCGAGTGTTTTTTTGCCGAGCGAATCACTGCAGCGGCGCGCGGTGCGGGGCGCGGAAGGAACAAATGTACGGGCAACCTAATGAGATGCCATGACACAGGGCGGTGCGACAGCGGTAGCCTGAGCGGAGGACTTTTGAGAAACTAAATATTTTAAACGATAACGCTACTAGGCAGTACCTCGTGGCCTGGCTGGCCACCGCTCCGCTCGCCGCCCCACGCTGAGCTGTCGCTGAAGACATCTGCCATCGCGCTAGCCAGACATTCTTATCAAACCTAACCTAGTAAAAAAATACTACCTTTAAATTGTTTCAATTCATAACTAAACAAAAGGTAACGTCTTAATGAGTAAATAGTCTTTTTTTAGCGATGCAGCCTTGAAGAAACCCTGTTTCTGAACGTAACACTCTTATTTTAATTAAAAATTCTATGAACTCTGTAGTGTTATTGCTGTGGTCGTTTCAATATTACGAGCTAGTTTTATTAAGGACGTTCGTTCATATCACGCAGTATCCAACGTCTTATTCTAATGGAGTGTCATGATTGTCTTATTGACCTGCTTCTATGAATTGCAATTGCATAACTCAGATTTTCACTCACAACTTAAAACAAATTTCATACTTAATTTTTTATTTTATTTTAGTTCGGTGCGGAATTTTTAATGTTTATTTTTTTTTACTCGAGGCAATGGACTTGATTTTAGAAAATAAAAACTCAAAACTGCCTATTTTTAAAGTTATTTACGTAGATTACTTGAATTATTAAGTAAACAAAATGTGACCTAAATGTAAATTCGATTGGTTCTTTTTTTTTGTTTCCCTATAATTGGTATTAATATCAAATTGATAATGTAGTGTTGCGAACTTGGGGTACACCAATAGAATATTGACCCTTTACTACGAGACTCATATTGTTGATTTATTACTTAGATAATTCGAGTGTGCAGTAATCTACTGAATAAAGTCCTCGAAATGTTTCTCCATTAGTATCATGATCGGACGCTTTTTTCTTTTTCTTTTTTTACAGAATCCATTTTAGTACTACTTAGTGAACAACCAGCTATCAGTGTAGTGAACAACCAGCTATCAGTGTAGTGAACAACCAGCTATCAGTGTAGTGAACAACCAGCTATCAGTGTAGTGAACAACCAGCTATCAGTGTAGTGAACAACCAGCTATCAGTGTAGTGAACAACCAGCTATCAGTGTAGTGAACAACCAGCTATCAGTGTAGTGAACAACCAGCTATCAGTGTAGTGAACAACCAGCTATCAGTGTAGTGAACAACCAGCTATCAGTGTAGTGAACAACCAGCTATCAGTGTAGTGAACAACCAGCTATCAGTGTAGTGAACAACCAGCTATCAGTGTAGTGAACAACCAGCTATCAGTGTAGTGAACAACCAGCTATCAGTGTAGTGAACAACCAGCTATCAGTGTAGTGAACAACCAGCTATCAGTGTAGTGAACAACCACAAAAATCTTAAAACATAAACTATCAGAAGATTAATATTTTGTAACATTTAATCAGAATTTTCAATTTCATTTTATATGTATTTGTTGTGGTAGAGTTGTGTTGTGACCGAGTTTATTTTATTCCTTTGCAGGATTACAGACAAGCTCTATCTGCGTCTAACAGCGTGTTATACAAAAAGAGTCTGTTGCAGTTCTAAAGTGATCATCACGATTATAAGCTGTAAGTCTTCCACTAATGGGCAAAGGCCTCAAGGATCTTTCAGTAATTTGAAGTTCTTCTGAATGTGAAGAACTTAAAATTTCTTCTTGGATAGTATCGGCCGACAACCCACAGCCAGAGGAGAAAATTATACCATTTACACTACAATGTTGTTTATTTTAGCAGAATGGACTATCGCAAGGTAATGCCTAATCAAAGTTTTAAGGACGCTATAGGAATTTGCAAACTACTTTTGGCGTGACGAAGTTTCTTAACATTATGATATTTTTTTAGAAATAAACTTTAAGAGTAGATTTGGAAATAAAGAGTGTATTCTTCACACATTAGCAAGGGGTCAAGCAGTTGGACGCGCGCCAAATGTGTCAGCGAGTGAGTCCAACACGGACACCGAGCTGGTTCCGCACTACACAATGGCTCATCACGTCTGTAAATAAACTGAAAAACTAAACACAATACATAGCCATTATGTTTCCAAATGAGGTTTTAGTGCATACTCTTTTTGAGGCCACTAAAGCTCTGCTTTACTATAAATTGTTGGGTTTTATAACGAAACTACTCCAATCTTTATGTTCTAGTAACAGATTCTTAAAGCGTCGGTGGTCTAGTGGCCAAGGCCGCTGCCTCCCGTCTGGGAAACGCGGTCCGATCCCCACCACGTATCAATGTGTTTTCGAATTTCGAATTCATTATTTTATATTATACATTTATTCGACGCTCTTACGGTGAAGGAAAACATCGTAAAACAGGAAACCTGCACACCTACGAAGAAATTCAAAGGTTGTGTGTGAAGTCAACCAACCCACATTAGGCCAGTGTGGTCGAATAAGGCCTAATCACCTTAATTCAGGGAAGGCTCGAGCCCCTCGGTGTGGACGTATATGAGCTGTTGATGATGAACAGATTTTTGCTGGCCAGACGGCAGAAAAAACAATATTGAAATAAATTTATAACCACAATAAACGATGCTTGAGCTGTAGCTTAAGCCAATCTAGTTTTTCCAGTAATAATGCCAAGCTTTGTTGTCAGCTTACATCCCCACCGCGCACTACACCACCGACGCACCGCTTTGATGTAAAGATTTAGGTCAGATAGAAAATTCACTGATGTTTTTATATAAAAGTAAACGTCACTAGCTTATAAAAGTAAGAATAAATGTTACTGTTGGTTGGTATTAGATAATGGGCTTACTCTTGACCACAATCAGGTCCGCGAGGGACGAGATACGGTCGATGATGGAACGAGTTCGCCCAGAAGGTGCCTGTTCACTCTAACTTTGAAAATGCTTGGATTATAAGTACTGGGAAAAACAGAAGCAGGCAAATAATTACACTCCTTGGCCGTGCGCATAATAAAAGGTGATTGAAAGCGCTTCGTGCGGCAAAGGGGTATGTCGACCAAGGTATTGCAAATAACCTAACGAATCTATATTTCCGTCCTAAGGAACTTATGTTGTCCTTGGATGACAAACACAGTATAATAATTGATGATAGTCCAATATGTAGAGGCATCCATTGCCCATTGTTTGGGGGTAGCACATGGAGCGCGGAGGACGTAAATTCTAACGACCTCTGCTGGACCTCACTAATCCTGATTACCGACTGCCTTTTGCAGAGCTCATAACGCGCAGCCGCCAAAAGCCTACTAAACGACGCTGAAATAGGCCGACCATAAAGGCCGTTGTTGCTGTGCTAGGTTCCTTCAATTAGGTACACTAAAAGATATAAGTACAATGCTATTCAAATGATAATAGGACTGTGCGGCCGCGAATTTGTGACGTCGTTCTGTCAGACGGTAACAAAAAATGCCCATACGCTTTTATTATTTTGTGCTCATACTAAATTCGCGAGAAGTTAGATGAGCGTTCCTCCTATTATTTTAAATCCTATTTTGTTTCACATGTGTTTAGGAGACTTCACGGTGGTAGTGGTGATGTATTCTCTGATTCATTGACCGAGCGAGAGCAAAGCGTGTCCATCTGTCCATCTATCTGTCTATCTGTTTGTTCTCATCTACAGGTCGCGTTTCTCAACCGATTCTCGTGGAATTTTGTGAGCAGGTTCGATAAATATATAGATTTATTTTGTCGAGTGGAGTGAAAACGTGGTTTTTACAAATATGCGTCGATAAAACGTCATAATAATATTAATAAGGGTGTGGTATCGGTCTTGTTCGCCTAGAAGTTTCATTCTTCGGCCAGGATCGTTCTTTTTACCATACACTATTTACTGGTTAAATATTGAAGATAATGTTTAACATCTTTGTTCACATCAAGCTAAGCTGAAAAACAGCGTTGAGTTGTGGTTCCTATTTGCTGGAACTACACTTCAACTTATGCTGAGCTGTAGCTGCAGTTTTTACAGCACACTGTTAAAATGAGACCACTTGCAGTGTATGCTTTGCACATCCTGCGATTTAATTCTTTCTTTGAAGAAATCGGACGCTCGATTGCAGTGATTGTGTCTGTCTATTATTATGTTATGTACCTGTCTTGTTTTTTGTTTAATTGTTGTTTACTGTGTGCTGTAAATAAATGTATTCTTATTCTTATTATTCTTATTCTTAATAGTCAATTCGATCATTTGACTATTTAAATACTCCGTTGTTGCGGCCGAGGTGTGACAGCTGGCGTTATCGTGGTGAAGGATTATTCTTCGTTGTCGATTGTTCTTGCGTATTTCTCCAAAGACTTCTGGCAAGCAAATGATGGTGTACCATTCAGAATTAACCGTTTTACGATTCTCTAGTGGTACTGTAGCCACATGTCCACTAATACCAAAAAAGCAGGCAACCATTTGCTTCAAAGTGCTTTTTGCACGAACAACTTTAGTTGGGTTTGGCTCATTTTGGAACACCCAAACCGTTGACTGCTGTTTAGTTTCGGGATCATACGCATATATCCAAGATTCGTCTCCTGTGTAGATATTATGAACAGCTTTTGATGTACCACATTTGTATTTTTCTATCATTTTTTTGCACCAATCAACACGAGCCTGTTTTTGTTCAACTGTTAAGTTGTGCGGGATCCAACGAGAACAAATTTTTTTCTACAGCCAAATGTTCGTGTAATATTTTATAAATACTCGTCATACTAATGCCCAGAAATTCTTCTATCTCGCGATATGTAACATGACGTTCTTGCATTATTAGTTCGCGCACAGCATCAATATTTTGTGGTACAACAGCCGATTTAGGGCGACCTTCTTTAAAATCGTCCGCAAGCATACGACGACCACGATTAAACTCACTGAACCAGTGATACACAGTGGTTTTCGATGGGGCTTCCTCCCCAAAAGTCGACAAAAGTTGATTCATGCACTGTTTTTGAGTTAATCCACGCCGAAAGTCGTAATAAATCATAGCACGAAAATGTTCACGAGTCAAATCCATGGTGATGATAGACAATGAATTTTAAAAATGGCGCCACAATGTAAAAACAATTGACAGATGAATTAAACAAACTTTATTTTACAGCCAAAGAGTTCTATTTTTAAATGTTATAATTTCTTTTTAAATATTGTTTATGTAAGTGGTCAGTTCCGGATACATAAATAGCAGCCCTTGTACATGTTCAACTAAAATACGCCTCTTTACTGCAAAGTAATCAAATTCTTGTATCATAGAGGTATAGGAGATATTCGACTGCGGAAGCTCAAGCTAAAATGTAAATGTTTGAAACACGTATTGACTACTTTTGCTTGCTTACTGTGTGCTGTGCTGTGAGATGTTGGCTTATAGAAATTTAATGATTTTTTAGAATCAGATATTTTGAGATGAAAAGACATAAAAATATTGAGCCATTCGAGGTCAGCGTTAATACATTTTTAATAAAAAACAAAACATATTTTAGTGTACTTACTTACTTACGTATACGCCAAACCCCACACAAGATTATTTAAAAGTACTGTTCGCGGAACTATGTCTTGTTGCGGATCACGGTAATCGCTTCGTCGTGATAATGAGCCGAGCCAAATTGCCGAAATGATAGCAACCGTCGACGTCGCGGCGGATCCGGAAGCGGAAGTCGCATGCGCCGGCTAATTGCTTCCACTGGTAGCAAATCAACCAGCCGCGAACGCCGGCGGTTGTAGTCCATTCAACTGTTTAAGAATTGCCTGAAAATATTTTTTTAACAAAACAGACGATGAGGAAGATGTTCTTAATTCTTCGGAATATCCTTAATATGGGATACAATACAATACAATACAAATATTCTTTATTGACACCAATCAAAATTACAAGAAAACATATATCCATAGTATATTATACTTAGTTAGGGTATATATTTTTTTATGAAAAATAAGTCTTAAAAATTAAATTTAAAAAAATCTTTACACTTTGTTAACAGAGAACACAGAAATTTATATTAAAATATAATGCTGCTGTCGGATGTTAGTGACGGAATTCCCGAAAGTTCCTGGCTTTTGTAGTAACAATGTTACATTTCCCGAACAACTTATTTTAGTACCATTACGTTTTTACTGTCTCTTGTAAGGATGCTTAAAGAAGGAAAACAAAAATATTACTGGCACGCCTTGCCTGCTAATACTCGTACAACCGTCGCGTTCTAAATGCCCAATTCTATATACTAGTAAAGTGCGCACGAAGCTTCTAGGGTACTCGTTTGACTTTTTCTCTGTCTCTGTATGTTTGTTCACACATCACGCATAAAGTGCTGCATAAAATTAGATGCGGTTTCCATAGTAGTATTGCTAAAGGTTTTACTTAAAAACTAGTGCATGTTTCATCTTGATACGTTGCCCAGAAGCCAAGTTATCCTCGTTTTAGTGCTAAAAGTGCTCGTCTCGGAGGTAAGACCACGCCAGCGAAGTTGCGAGTGGAGCGCTCGTTTTAGTTTAAAAATCTAGAACTTTCTTTTGAAACCATCAATATAGTTAGATAAAACCTTAAAACAGCTTAGAGTGCTGTAATATTTATATGTGCTATTTATAAGGCAAAGTAATACTGGTTGGGATCAGACGGAATCTAAGTTTACATACATTAAGGATCCCTGACTGGCCTTGTAATGCTGCAATTAATATAAAAAGCGTTCGGCCCCTAATGTGGAATGAATTGCCTCTGTCGGGTCACGCTCCCTCCCATTATGGACCTTTATCCCTCCTGCCCTACTGCACGACTCGTATCTATTGTCTATTTCATAGAGATCATTTTTGTGTGCTGCGGCAAGGAATGTGATATGGCAGTGTTCGACTTTTCACTCCATTTCACAAACGTTTTTATTATTGTAATTTAGATTTGGTTTCCGCCAGTCAGAGCGCCGCGCGCGCGCCGCTGCTACGAGTTTTTACATTCATGTGGCTCTGATTTTGTTCACTCATTGTGTATTGGCATTTTCTGATAAAAAAATCTCCATTCTCTATATTTAAGTATCTTATTTATAAATCTCAAGTCCATTCAGGGAATGTAAACAAACCGTTGTTCGCAAGAAATTGCAAGTTACCTCTCCCATTTATTCACATATATTCACTATACATACTCTGATAATGATAAAGATCATCCAAAGAAACAAAAATAACCGCGTTTACTTAATGATTGAGTTTAAATCACACTTCCTATGCCATCACACTCACCTTTTATTTACATTTTAGTATCAATACTCCCTGAATAGACCTTTATTAAAATCACTAAAGGCGGAATGTATTTGAGTCTCTCAAAAAGTATTTATAAGTAAGCAAAACGCTTTAGTATTTGAAATGAATATTTGATTAGGTCCGGGTCGGGTCGGGTTGAAATTGATTAAGATAACCTCGATTGAATTTGTATTTGTTTTAAATTTGGAATACATAATACAACAGACACAAACAGTTTACAAACTAATTGCGATTCAAGTTAGTTCGCAACAACCGCGGCCGAGAACCTTTGGGATGGGAGTAAGTTACAATGGTTTCAGTTCTAGGGCAAACCAGTCGACAGTCTGGGGCAACGTTTGCGTGACCCAAAGCTTTCTTCAGAAGTACTAACTGAGCCAAAAGTATACTTTCGTCACGTGATGGATAATAGCTGGTTGCCAAGGTACATTTATTTTCTAAATTGAGCTTTTGCATAAACAGGTATATTAGGAACTATCTACCAGTAATAAATAAATCGAACATGAAAATTTAAACTCAAAAGTATTTTTAAATTTAAGAAATTATTTCTATACAATACAGTACAAAATATACTATTAATGACACCAAAAACAAAACATACAAAACCGTTCCATTATTTTTATGTCTATCTATTTAATTGGAGGACTCAAGTCCTATAACGGCACCGACATTTTTTCCAGTGTTTTTATTTTATTTTATTTTATTATTTATTGTACACAATAAAGTTAACAGAAAATGATCACATAGAAAAACGACACAACAGGCACTGCTTATTTCTAACGAAATGTCTTAGCAGACCTTGTGTTCTGTGTGTTAAGAGTGTTCTTCATTTTATTGTGTGCCTCTAGCTGCTTCACAACTCTGACACGAAGGTTTCCAAAGGATTTTGACTATATTCATGTAACATAATTACTATAATCTTAAGGGAAGGGTTTTATTCCTACAGGATAAATCTTACGACGACGTAGCCACGGGAACAGCTAGTTTCTGAAACCAACTATATGACGTGCCTCCCGAGGCACGGACTCGTTTTGCTTTTCGGGCAATGAGGTGTTTCTGCATGCCATGTTTGTTTGTTTATTTATTATCTATTATTTATTACTACTATTAGCTTTCCGCCCATGGCTACGTAAGATTTTCCCGTGGGTTCGAGATTTTTTCCCGTATCCTATTTGTTAATCCAGGGTACAAACTATCTTTATTCTAAATTTCATCCAAATCTGTTCAGTAGTTAAGAGTTTAAAGCGGTACAAACATACAAACTACTGACTACCACTGAATTCTGTTTGTGTTGTATTGTAATTATTATTTTCAAGGAATAAATGCTTTTCTATTCTATTCTAAACATCTAAACATCCAAGTATATTTCCACATTTATAATATTAGTGTGATGTCCTAGCCAAACTAGAGACTTCTCACAAAATGACTTTGACTTGACCACAGAGGTCCGAACAAGATTTAAATCCAAACCCTCCGGAAGAAGAGTCAAACGCTCTACCACAGAAGCTCTTTACGACTAATCTAAATAGATTCAGCTTTGAAAACAAAACAATCATGACATTTTTTTTCCTTGTCTTAATCTTTTTCTTGTCGAACTTACAAAGCTACTACTAAGTTCACAAGAGCTACTTAAAACGATCGCATGTAATAAACATGGGCAGTGTCGTTTGTAACCTTCATCCGGGCTCAATACAAGTGGGATGTGATTGTGTCCCTAATCCACTTTTTCCGGGGCAACGGATGTGCATATCCAATCGACCCTTCTATTCTCCGGGAAGAGGTGTGGGAGACATGCCAAGGACAGCTCTGAAAACCTACCATCAACAGCTCGTATACGTCCCCACCCTGAATTAGGGTGACAAGGCCTCAGTCGACCACGCTGGCCCAGTGTGGGTTGGACGATCTCACAAGCAACCTTTGAATTTCTTCGCAGGAGTGTGCAGGTTTCACTACGATGTTTTTCTTCACTGTAAGAACGTCGAATAAACGTACATATGAATTCTAAAACACATTGGTACGTGGTGGGAATCGAACTCGCGTCTCCCGGACGGAAGATAGTGGCCCTAGCCACTAGACCATAATATAAAACTAATAATACAAACTCAAACTTATCGTGAACCGTTACGGGTGTATTTCTAATTTTGAATTCACGGCTTTGGAAACAGTGTAGATCTTGAGAAAACATCACTGGCCTAATTGTTCAGCAAAGCACCCAAAGCAGACAGTATATTTTTGGCGGTTATTTTGTTTAGTTTGTCCGCTGGCGCTCGTCCTTAACCCCTTAGGCAAAGGTGTTCAGCAACCCAGCAAGCTCACATTTACATAAAGGGCTAAAGGGAAAGGAGATAGCGCTTCCCGCCCCCGGGACCCAGCCCGACGGGGCCCAGCGCCCTGCAGATTCCACCGATTTTACACCATTTGATGTATTGACAAACGACCGGCCCGAAGAGATGCGATATCTAAGGGACTGATCTGATTTAGGCGTTTTTATGTAGATTGTAGTGGATACCTTTGACGGGATACAAATAGATGTCAATTTGATAGAGTTAGTGTGAGAGGAACTTAGATCACATAATTTATCTAGGAAAAAAGTTTTATGGATTTGGTTTGTGGGCCTTTTGTTGACCAATAATTTAGATATAGAGATGTTGTAAAAATAAATACTGGAATGAATAAAGACTAGAAATAACGTAATTATTACCTTCTAAGCCTTAAAATAATAACAACAAATGGTAAGGCATGATAAATAATTTGATTTGGCTGCTTTTCGTGGCTCGAAAACTGATAACTCATTTATGCGGTCTAGCTACGGATAAAATCACGATGGGAATTTGATCAATATTTTGATTATTATCTCATTAAAGAACTATTAAATTTAACAATCAATGTTATCCGCTAACTGGAAAAATCTGTGAATCAAATTAAAGCTATAAATATCTTGTTTAATATCATTGCTTTCAAACAGCTTTTTGTTACTTCTCTACATTGAGAAACCTATACGTAAACACCATGAAACCAGTGTCAACATTCTTTGCCGCTTGCATTCAATTCAATTCAATTTCATTTCGTTAACAAAACATAGTTTGTGTTCGAAATAAAATAATACATCACAAAATAAAATCAGTATTAAATTAAATAAATCCAAAGTTATGTCAAAATTCTATTCTAGCATGCATCAGGTTAAAACACGTTTAAATTAAGTTAAATAAAATCATTTACAGAATAGAAACACTTCTCTAATAAAAATGCTTTTAGTTTGACTCTAAAGCTATGGAGCGTGAGGTTCCCTCGCAGTTCAACCGGCAACTTATTAAAAAAAATTACCTGGTTGTACTCCACACTGTGCTTGACTACATTAAGCCTCGGTGTTATATACAACGGGACCTCTCTTCTACGTGTACTCTCTCTGACTAATCTCACGTTATCAGCTTCATTGTGCAACAAATATATTTTAAAATCTACAAGTAAGACAAACATGTACAAGCACGGGACCGTTAAAATACCCAGTCTAATAAAATGTTCCCTACAAGATTCCCAAGGTGGTATTTTTACTATGGTACGAACTGCCCTTTTTTGAATGATAAGAGCTTTTTTTTCATTATATTTATAGCTATTCCCCCATAATTTAATACTATATCGTAGTCTCGATTCAACTAGGGCATAATAGACTGTTAGCAGCTGTCTTTCAGATATTTCATCTCGAAGAGTTCTCAACGCATAGCACGATGAGCTAATTTTGTTTTCTATTTCACGTAACTCAACTTTCCAATTCAGTAAACTGTCCATACGTACTCCCAAAAACTTAACTGAGTCCTTAACTTCAAACTTTGTTCCTTTGAAAACCACGTTCAGGGCATCTGAGTTTCTGGCCGTCGATTTGAACAACATTATGTTAGTTTTATCTATGTTGACTAATAAATTATTTGCTGTAAACCATTCGTTGAAACACTCTAGAGCACTATTTACTCTAAGGCTTAAACCATCTATACTATCCCCATATAAGATAGCATTCGTGTCATCTGCAAAGACAACGACTTTAATGTCAGGGATTGAATTGCATATGAAATCAATTAAGTCATTCATCAGCACAATAAATAGAATGGGTCCCAGTATGGGTTGACTGGTTTTAAATAAAACAATTTAGTTTTGCAGCAATGTACGTCCAAAAAAGGTCTCTTTGACAATTCGCGTAGAAAAAGCTTGAGTAGTTAGAGTCGGAAATTGTTTTGAAAGGGTTTTCTTTCTCGCCGGCGGCCGAGTGATACGGGAATGAAATATTAATCGCTCGTTCTCGCTTCCAACGAGTTTATATTCACTTGCCGCCATTGTTTCTATAAGGGTGGAAATGTTTTGTGAGCTTTTGTTTATTCAGCTTAATTTAGCTGGGACGTGTAGAGTGTTATTTTATGGTATACGCTATATTATGCCATGCCAATATATAGGTAGGGTTAATAGAAATGGAACAAAAAGGTGCAATAGAGCAAAATAATACTAGTGGCTCTGTGAAATGTAGACCTCGCGAGTGTTTTTACGTTTGAAACCACCACACCCCCGCCATTTTGAAAAAAAAAAATGGAAAATCTAAATCGACAAAAAAAGTTATATTTATCATACTTGCTCACAAAATTTCATGAATATCGGTTGAGGAATGCAACCTGTAGAAGGAAAACAGCTAGACATCCTTCGGACATTGTCCGGACATACGTAAGCATTTTTGCCAAAGCAAAAAGAGACGCTTCGCTCAAGCTTCGCTCGCACTTCCTGCTCGCTCGGTCAAATATCACTCATAGCCAAATAAAATAATAATCATACATAGCTTTGTTTATAGTTGTAGTAGTAGTAAAGATGTAGATGTTGTGATTTCCCAAAAAAGTAAAGACGATTCTGTTTTTCAGAGCAAGTAAAGCCGTTGGTTCCACCTTTTACCTATGGAAGCAGCCACGTCCGAGCCATGTTAATGAACTTTAGCTTAATAACTTTGTCACTGCTTTGGGAGGTCGGTCGTACACGTGATAATTCAATCAATCAATCAGCCTATTGCAGTCCACTGCTGGACGTTGGCCTCCTCAAGGGCACGCCAAAGTGCATGATCACCCGCTTTCCTCATCCAGTCACCACCAGCAACATTCCTCACGTGATCATTATGATGGTTAATACCTACATCAACCTCTTGTTTATTAAATTATTTATAAAAACTTTCTAGAAAAGATACCTCTTTCCCAAAAAAATCGAAATCACTCATTTCAAGCAGCAAGCTCTCTGCTTGAATCACTGAATTTAATTTAAATTCGATGATGTTTATACGAGTATTGTAAAAACAATAAATATTAGTACGAGAATAAGGTTGGAAATACCGGCCAAAGTATCTAAATATTGATGTTTCTTTTTCCACACCTTGTTAACGCTCTCCACCTTATTTACGGTAACGGCCAATTCAGGCTTAAAAGGATTACCCCATAAACCCGATGAAATAAATCCCAAGAAACAGCCTTCCTCGCTGAACGCATCTCTTTGTAAAAAAAAATAATTCACATCCTTAATTTTTTTGTGTCCGTCGATATGCCTTTATATTATAAGTTGCAAAATCAATGTGAACTTTAATAAAAACCCCACATGCAGATAATCTAGATGATGGTTGATTGCACCTACCGCGAAAAAGAGACTGTATCACCACACCACGGCAAGTTTCGAAATACTCTTGGACAAAGCTGAAGGAGGTGGTTTCGGGCGTATAGGTTATCAGGTCCTTAACCGACCTCACAGGCCCTGGACGATGGTAGACCCTAACTGGCAGAAGCTAGAGCCACATTACCAGAGAAAATTACCAAACTAATAATGGAATTTGATTGAATATAGAATTCACGCTTTCTCTGAGTATACTCTACGACGTAGCTAACCGCTACGACGACGCTACGCCGCCGTAGTAAACAGCTACGTACAGTATCAGAATCAGCTCAATAAATTTATAAACGCGAAAGTAATAGATGTACGTATTTTATTAATTTGTGTTTGTATTTCCGACTTCGGACCAAGCTATGGGTTACCACATAGACTTTTTACCGCGGGAAAAATTGCAAACAATGTGGGCCGCAGCAACGCCAAGACTGGTACAGTAGTGATAACATAATATTATAGGCCGTGTGATACCAGTTCCGAACCCAGCGGGTAAATCTCCCCGTATCCAGATATTTATTATGTAGGTATTTTAGTTTTTTTTCTATACTCGTTCTGTTCTGATCTTGAAGAAGGGTGGAGGTCATGCAGGCGCCCGGCTGGCCGTAAGAAACAACTTTTTACGCCAATGGTAAAAAAAAACATGTTTTTCGACCCCACGTAACGTAGGAAAAGGAAGAAGAATCAAACGCTTGATCAAACTAGACGTTAATTCGAAGATTCAGTTACATGACAAAGGCATATATTTTTGTAATAAATTGTCTGGAGTCTGGAGTAACTTTATCTCGAGGGATATGAATGTAAATGTGGAACTTTTGCAATATCCAGTTTCGCTTCTTGTTTGGCTATGAGAGTGGTTCTCCTTCGCTTTGTGAGAAGTGAAAAGGACCAGAAATAGAGTTTTTGATTTTCAAACTCTCTATTTTGCCTTTGTCTGGTCTCCGTAGGTATTACTTGACAACTGACGGGACTCATCACCATTCTTTGCTTTGTCTGGTCTGCGTAGGTATTACTTGACTACTGACGGGACTCATCACCATTCTTTGCTTTGTCTGGTCTGCGTAGGTATTACTTGACTACTGACGGGACTCATCACCATTCTTTGCTTTGTCTGGTCTCCGTAGGTATTACTTGACTACTGACGGGACTCATCACCATTCTTTGCTTTGTCTGGTCTCCGTAGGTATTACTTGACTACTGACGGGACTCATCACCATTCTTTGCTTTATCTGGTCTCCGTAGGTATTACTTGACTACTGACGGGACTCATCACCATTCTTTGCTTTGTCTGGTCTCCGTAGGTATTACTTGACTACTGACAGGACTCATCATCATTCTTTGCTTTGTCTGGTCTCCGTAGGTATTACTTGACTACTGACGGGACTCATCACCATTCTTTGCTTTGTCTGGTCTCCGTAGGTATTACTTGACTACTGACGGGACTCATCACCATTCTTTGCTTTGTCTGGTCTCCGTAGGTATTACTTGACTACTGACGGGACTCATCATCATTCTTTGCTTTGTCTGGTCTCCGTAGGTATTACTTGACTACTGACGGGACTCATCACCATTCTTTGCTTTGTCTGGTCTCCGTAGGTATTACTTGACTACTGACGGGACTCATCACCATTCTTTGCTTTGTCTGGTCTCCGTAGGTATTACTTGACTACTGACGGGACTCATCATCATTCTTTGCTTTGTCTGGTCTGCGTAGGTATTACTTGACTACTGACGGGACTCATCACCATTCTTTGCTTTGTCTGGTCTCCGTAGGTATTACTTGACTACTGACGGGACTCATCATCATTCTTTGCTTTGTCTGGTCTCCGTAGGTATTACTTGACTACTGACGGGACTCATCATCATTCTTTGCTTTGTCTGGTCTGCGTAGATATTACTTGACTACTGACGGGACTCATCATCATTCTTTGCTTTGTCTGGTCTGCGTAGGTATTACTTGACTACTGACGGGACTCATCACCATTCTTTGCTTTGTCTGGTCTCCGTAGGTATTACTTGACTACTGACGGGACTCATCATCATTCTTTGCTTTTTTTACTTTTCGGATAGTCCGTCTGCAATATTCCAAGAAAAATAGGGCATTGACCCACAGTTTTACAAAGTATTTAACTTGTAAGAAGGTATGACTACAGGTAGTACACTTCAGATCTAGAGCCAAACAATGTCACCGTTAGAGAGCTATCTTTTGTTTGCATTTATTATAGCCAAGCTTCACTTTGTAAGAACGGCAAACGACCTACTGCTGCGGACAGCAATCAACGTTCGAAATTAAAATTTATTTTATTCGAATTTTCACTTTATCAGAGAATCTTTAAACTTTTGACAGTAAAGCTAATCGCTCTGGCCACTAGACTGACATATCTAAACAATATCAGCTGTCTATCCATTGTTTTTAGGTTTCTTTTAGGTCCATAGCAAGTAAGCGCAATCAAGGTCAATAGGATTACTTCTTTGGGCTCGTAATGAATCGATCAATCGTCTCTTTTTTTTCTTGTTAACGATACATCCAAGATTGTTGTTATTATTTTTATATTATTACTTACATGATTATGATACAAATAAAATACTAGATTTAATAATAATAATAATAATAATAACTTTATTTATTTCCACACCACAAGAAAAATAATTTTAACATACACCAGAAACAATGTCGTGTTCTTGTGGAGGGCTGATGCCTAAGCTAGGTTTATATATAAACCTGTATTATAGGTCATCAGGCCTTCCCTCACAGCACAGTAAACTTAATGCACTAGAAATACTAAATTTATTGTAGATATAAAAAGTATAGTATTATAAATATTACTTGCAAATTTGAAAATATACGCCAACGATTGTGTTTGATGTTTATTTTTGTTGTTTTTAATGTTAATGTTAATTAAATTTTGTTGATTTAATTAATAATAATAAAAAAAACAGATGCCATATAACAAGATCAAGAGGAGCTTTTTACGCAAAACCAAATGTTAGCTCAGTGATTTTACATAGTTCAGCGCTGTTACAAAAAAACCCGTAAATTTTGTATGGAGACCATCTACATTTTGTATGGGAATGCGATTTTTTTAAATCGTTTTTCGACCTATGTTCTTTGGGGAAAGTTGTTCAGTTTTACGAGCAGATTTAAACCCTTTCGGCTTTATTTGTAGTTTTGTAACACCTGGTATACACAACTCCTCAACCCCGCAAAATACAGAGAAAAGGCAAAATTTACGACAATAGCGGAAGTTAATGTTTCAAACTTTAGTTTTTCTTTACAGGTTTTGAACGAATAGTCTGAAAATGTTGTAGAGTATGTACTTAATCATAGGGGTAAGAAAAACACAAACTGCGTTTGTATTTTAATTCTTTCAAAATATTTCCACAACGAAGTATGTTTAATTATGAAAATTCGTACAAATCATAAATGTTTTTATGTTTAAACATTTTCAAGTTAAAAATGTAAGGTAAGTTTTAATTAATATATTAAAATTTGGTGTGGCAAACATTTTAAGAATTTAATAGAAAATTATTGAATTTATTTGATTTACCATTTTTATAGATTGAATATTAGTTCAATCACATTCAACTAATTGGCCAGATTGAAGCTCGCCATTATCCCATAAATGTTGCGTATCCTAAACTTGTAAACACTTAGCTGATAGATATTTTATCACATTATGATGAATTATATTAGAGTAAAATAGTTCAATATTAGTGTAAGATATTGCTATCAGTGTCAGAGTAATTAAAGCCAGTTCGATTGGAGTCTAGAGTAAACATCAGTCTGTCTAAGCACAGATCGGTTTCTCGTTCAGGAATGGGAACATCTAGATGGTTCGATCGATTATTCCCCTTGAATGTTAAGTCCTGAGTTCTAGATGGATTTATGTTTAAGTGCCCAGAGCGAAGCGGTACGTAGCTAGGAGCTTTGTGCTCGTGAGTGCATTTCATTGAGTCTATGAGATTACTGTTAGGACACTCACTTCACACCTATTTTGGGGTTATTCATAATTTTTTTGTCATTTAAAGATTTTTTAAGGCCTTTTAGTAAAGTAGTAAATAATATTTTAGTACGATAGGCTTAAAAAACCTTAGTTAAAAATGTTTAAAAAAACAATGTATTTTTTTGTTTATGTGGGACTTTCCCTAGTATCCCTAATACATAAAAGCTGAGACGTGATAAAGGTATTTTTCGTATTATTTTTATTTGAATTTTACCTAAAATTAATGAAACAGAATTTATACGTCCGCCAAGTAAATTTAGAAGACTGTAACCGGTTTTTCCAAGTTTACATTTTTTGTAGGTAGTCAAGAAATCTATCAGTGCCCCCTCCCCCCCCCCCCGTCACTCCCAACTAGGGTTATTAGAAGTTTGAAAAATCCGGACTTCTCGAGAAAAGTTTGGACATTTTAGTCAAAAGATGCAAATAATGTACACGTTTTAACAGACGTGACAAGAGGAACTGACTTGTCATTTCTTGTACAAGTATATATTATTTTACTACTCGTATTTCAACAAATCATGTCCGGATAATTCCGGTTGGATGGTAACCCTACCCCCGACGTAAGTCGCGAGTTTGAAAGCCGCTTACGGCTGATTCATCGAGCTCTTCATGAGAACAGGCTGTCTTTCGCTCTTTAGGTAGGTATGTAATTACACCATCCTTGGAGCGCCTGCGTCGATGAAGCTAAGTAGTATGGAGGTAGTATGTCATCACTCGTTACGCTCGGAAAAAAATGTTGAATTTATGTATCTACCTTCTTGTATTTAATTTAGACATTTTAATTTTTAAGTACATTCTGTAATAATGTTCCCAGTGAAAAATTACACCACAGTGTTTTATATGCTTGTTAGCATTCAAACCGTGTTGATACGTTTCCAAATTTTTTATTTTGTTTCCTTTACTTGTAAAGAATATTTTAAACAGCATGGGAAGAAAATGATCACTATCCGGGCACATTACTAATGCCTACGGTTTTCACTTTAGATACTATTGTGTTTAATGAACGATTGGTAATGGTTAAGAGTTGCGCCTGTACGTCGGTCCTGCGCTTATTCTATGGCCAGTATAGAGTTGCAAAGCCGATTACAGAAGCCTCATCACAGTCCTTGCACTATTAGATACTGAGTATATGTTTGACGAATATACTTGTGTCCTTGTACCTATTTCTGCGTACTTTATTTGTTTATTTAGCTACACCGGGAGAGCACAAATTTAATCAAACATTGATTAAAATCTTATTCTAAAAAGTACTTATTTCATAGAGATGTTAAAATTTTTAATCTTTTTCATGTATACTCAGCGCTATTTCTTACTACTTAATTTTAAATATTGCTAAAAAGAGGAAACTTGAGTACCTTTGTTCGCATAAGGACAACTTCTCTAAATAACAATTTCTCAGAAAGACAAAGTTATAGAAAAGTAGAAAATATGTTTTTACTTTCCTATTACTGTCAATCAGCCAAAAATCTAAATAATCCTATTCAACTTATTGACACTAATGTTTTTTTTTTATTTTATTTATTTATGGAAAACATACAGCTTATTATATGCCTCCATTACTACAGAGTACTATCACTCCGGAGTAACCCCATATCAGTTTGATTAAGATTTAATGAGAATATCATCATAATATCTTTAATTTTCAATGGCATCTGCACAGTTTATGACCCAAAATTGAGCTTGTTTTTAAAAGTTTTTAGTTCTTTATTACTTTTACTGGTAGAATACCAATAAAATAATTATGTATTAGCACATAACTATGTGTGGTGTGCAAAACTTAAGTTAACCTTGAAGAAAAATAAATTGCTATTTAACCACACAAAACTGACAATCAAATCATGCTTGCTATATTTTTATCTATACCAAAATAACATAATTTTCTGCTACTGATTGAATAGGTATAGGTTTCGTTGCTTATAAACACGACCGAAGCGTACATACCAATAAGATACCAGTCAATAGAATACAATCGATATCATTATGTCGTTCCGACACCGATACGGGGCGGTATCAGGTGCACGCCGCTGCCGCCGCCATTTTGTTACTGCTTTCATTATTATAAATAGACAATAACTTGGTTTCATGGAGATGAGAGAACAATCATAAATCTGATTTGATCAAAAAGAATAGCGTTAAAAACAAACAAATTTTGAGTCTAAATTTGGGTCAAATATTCAATATTGCAACTGAATTTCTCAACGTTTAGTAGCGCAAACTCAAAACTACGCATATTTCAATTTTGATAGCTAAACATTATCTTTAGTATGAACTAGTGCTCCGGCTAGGATTGTCCCCTCATGAAGGAATTCCTCAGCGGTTAGTAGCACGGACTCGAAACCTTGAACTTGGGGAAGTCTGCTTACAATTCTCCTCAGCATTTTAAAAGCTTGTGTATTATTTTTAATTTAAATTTATTGGGTTATTTAAACTTAAGGGCAAGATCGTCCGCGTCCAACTGGGCTACTCGTATATGTATAGAGCAGTTGCTGTCTTCAAAAAGTGACCGTGGTTACTCGTCCCACATTAACTTAATATTAAATCTGATACTATATTACTTTTAGTAAGAAGCTTAATAATATCGATTTATACGATTTTGAAAATTTTAAACAGTATTACTTGGTGGGGTTACAACCTGTGACTTTCAAAATTTTTAATTCAAAAAGCAGTTTTCCTACTCATTATGCGCTTGTTTTTGTCAAAGGCCTCTCCAAACAAAATATCCAGAGAATAAAAATAGCCTCAAAATATTGTGATTTTAGATTCACTTTTCAAATTATCATGTTTATAAATGGATAACATAAGGCACGCTAATTAGGCTCGAGTCAGAAAACTGACACAAAGACCTGAAACGTGAAGTAAAACCACAAAACAAAATGAATAGAAACTCGCGCGACATCAAACGTGCGTCCTCATTATGCCGAGAAAAGGAAATGCAGTAAGGATACACTTCGCTACAATACTACTACAATACTATGCTTCGTTACAATATTTTCCCCTTCTGAAATCCTTTCCACAAATAGCCTCATTCTTGGAAGAGTGCGTCATTTGTATAGGTATCGCTTCCGTAGGTGTACTAATGAAATTGTTAGAAGGCTTGCAAATATGGGTTCTTTCCACATTGAATTAGGTATCTAATAATAATCTACACTATTACATGTAATAGGAGAAATTTACTGGCTAAAACTACTAGATAAAATGAATAGTTGGAACGAAAAATATCTTTAAATAGATCACTGATAAAAGTTATTTTCAAAAGTAGATTACTACAGAGCACGGTATTTAAAGTTGTTTTCACTAACGGGTAAGATTTTAAGCTTTATTAGTGTTACTGTATAATTTCTTTTTCCGAAAATATAAAAGTAGAATTTATTCAAATTGTTTACAATTGAAATAGGAATGTCTTTGATACTCGTATAAAAGAGGAAGCCGTATTTGTGTCGTGGTTCAGTGAGAGTAGTGTGCAGATGAAGACGCTTGCAGTGGCGTAAGTGATATTTAGTGTCGGTGCGGGGTAAACCGGTCTTAGGGGAAAACGTGGCCCCTTTGTAGGAATCAGAAGAGGTAATAGCAATAGTTGTAGAGACAGACTTAGGCAAAGGGTTGGGACATGCTTAGCATAAAATTAAATACGGAAAAGTATTTTAGCTGCAACCATCAATTCCAAATCCAACAAAAAGAAGAAGATTAATAAAAAAACAAAGAATTAATTATATAGAAAATGTGTGAATTATGAAATAATACATAATAACAAGAAGTAATATTAATGTATGTAAAGTAAAATGATCTGTCCGTCAATCTATAGTAGTAGCTATGATAATATGAAAAAAAACAATATTTTTTAGAACACAAACACGTCATACAGGACACCCCATATCAAGTTTCGGTTTTTTTTTTAATTATGACGTCACAGTTTGCCGTTACACAGCCGGTTGACAACAGCGATACGATAGCTGACCGACCCACCGACCGACCACTGGATTTTTATTAATCACAACCATCATGGCCGCCATTACTTAAACACACACGGGCGCGTGACGCATATTTTGCCTTTTCTAGTTAACGCCTTTTGGTGATCATCGCTGACTGTCGCCGATGGTCGCCGATTGTTGTCGCAACTCAGCGCTTCTCGTTTGTTAGATGCCGAAATCACCTTTTTCCGCAAAAAAGTATAACTCGTATTTTGGTTCGTCGTCTTATAAATATCTGGTCCGATATTCGATAATTCTAAAAAACCTTTTAAACGTTAATTTTATAACTAAAAGAGTAGAAGAGGCAAACGAAGAACTAAATTTTCTAATATGAAAATTCTGAATTCACGCGACCAAAGAGCTAGTCTATTTTCATATATAATACTTACCAATGGACTAAGTATAGAAAATATTGCACGGTCAAACAAATATAGATCCGTTCACCGCCCTCGATATATCAAAGGATTTTGAGCCAGCGCTTAACCTAAATAATGGATCGTTCACACTTTGCCCAGTCTTCGGTATATCAAAGTAGAGAGGACAGGCGCACTAACTTTGTCGCAGCGACCTCGTATATTAGCTGCGGGGCTGAGTGGCTGCAAATCCGCGACAAGGTTACACCGACGTGCGATAGAGGACAAGCAAGACTGCTGATGATGTTTTTGTTATTCTTTAAGGTTAGACCTTACTTTTAGATCTTTTAACACTACTTAATCGTGTACACGGATTAAGGTGTGACATATAGGTATAAAATAATTGAAAATAGCACCACCTGAAGAAAAATTATTACTGTGTATACGACGATTATTTGAATATTCAACATATTATTAACATAAAGTCACGGTTCTAATTCGGTAATTAGAGCATTGGGTAATTAGAGCATTATTGGGTCGTTTAATTAACTTGAAGTACCTACACACTAAAGCCACGTATGACAAAATTATTGAGTGAGACAAGAAAGGTACGTTGATCTTTGTGTTCCTGAAAATTGCCAGCTTAAACCCAAATGCGTTAACAGCCTAGCTTTACGACATCCATACGTGAAGATATTTATATAGTGTTAGTTATGAATTTTGTAAATAATGTTCTTCACAATAATCATAATCATGTACTTCTTAAACAAATTACATTGTATTGGAAAGTAATAATAATGTAAATACATGCATTTACAACGACCGATTTACAATAATTACCTCTACCTGAACGCTTCAGACCCTTGACCACGTGCCAGAAGGATACACCATGTGGCTCGGCCACGAGGGTCTCGCGAACTGTCCGTGGTGACGCGGAGCTGACTATTATGACTCCGAAATAGCAAGCTCAAGCACTTACAAGGATTCCCGTGGCGACTTGATCCAGCTAAACGGACGTGGAACAAAGGAAAGGGGGAAAGAAAAGATGCAAGGTAAATTGGAGTTAGCTCCGGGATGCCGTGATGGGCGATGGCTCCGCGCATCAGGATCACGGTATTCCTCAGCTCAGATACTATTATCCCGTGGAAATAGCAAGAAATTAGAACCGTACCAAAAACTCTGAGCGCTCAAAACCAGATTTTGCCAGTTCGGCCAAGAACTTAAATTCAAATTCGAATTATTATTGTAAAATTTATAAGTACTTCATTTACTTTAGAGTTAATTTAAATCACAATTGTAAACTAAAACAGTTACTGATAATTATTTTGGAAACAGCTTTGACAGTTGTGATAAGTGGTCGGGTGGTATGTTGGACTGTTGCCTTGTTGTTGGTTACACTTTTAGTTGTCGAGTTGGTCAGGCCTCTAGATGTTTTATGAAATCGCAACACTAGAGGTGGGCAGAGATAAAGTTGCCAACGGAAAAAGTGATTCATTCTGTAACGGTCTTTTAATTAATAAACAAGTGTAGACTTGTGTAATCCGTGTATTACTTACTCACAATGTCTAACTCCATTTGTTGTTATGGTTCTATTATGAGTTTCTAGCCTGATTGTGTACCAATATCACTATAAATAGTAGACATGCTTGTCCAACTCAAAAATATATTTTTCTCTCACGTTGGGAGAAGGTCTCTTTGCAGTGATAAGCTCGCTTTTGTAACAAACATTGTAACTACGTTTTGCAATATATAAGTGGTCTGCGTTATGTTATATTGAATTAGGCGACAAAATCTAAAAATAAAAGATATGAATTCAGACCAATAAAATTCTAGGCATAATTCACTAATTATTATCAGCAGGCATCGTACATAGCGATGTACGATGCCTGATATGCACCTACGACTTAGTTGGAGCGTGTTTAGACTGCCGTGCGCATAAACACGCCTCGTAGGTGCAATAATTTCCTATGTGACTGCGTGGCCCTTATGTCGTAAGTGCGCTATTACCAAACGCGTATGCGGCCACCTACCGAGGCAGGTGGGGGGATGCATGGCTGTATTATTGCGTTTTTCTTTTCAGAAAAAAAAATTCTAGTATCTTAAGGAGTGATTTTGATCTTAAAAAAAATTGGCTTAAGTTATTCATCGCTAATTATGCTTAAAATCGATCTGAATTCATAACTTTTATTTTTCGATTTTGTTGCTACATAACTCAGTCCAATTATTCCTATAAGTAGACCAGCTATCCACTCGGGAACACTGCGCCAAACCATGCCGCACTGGCGACCAATGAGTGTGAAAGAGTAACACATCCTTCCATACATCCATACTTACAAACTTTCGAGTTTTTAATATTAAGTCATAAAACTATAAATACTTATTCGTAAATATACTAGTGTTTGATATAAGTCGTATAACTATTTTTACTTTATAAAAGCAAAACATTAATTTATCACGAAAATATAAAGACTTGTAACAGTTAGTCAAGTATCAAGAAAAGCAGTAACATTAAACTGATAGCGAAGATCGAGCGAATTATCTCAACAACGTGCTAACCCTGTGAATAAAAACTTACTAAAACCATCCCAAATTATACAGTAAGTAATTAAAACTGGGGAGATTCATCCATTTGATTAGCATAATAATGGGAGGCGGCGCGTGGGCATTAGTGAGTTTGGGTCGGTTACTGTTCGCACCATCGAGAGCGCCGCGAGGTCGCAGGTTCGACCCCCGCTACGTGTTCTTGAATTTTGATAATTTTTTTATATAATATCCCCCCCCCCCGGACCGGACGGGAAGCAGCGGCCCTACCACTGCCACCGACGCTCTCAAAGAAAAAATACAAAATGAAATATAAATAAAATAGGTAGCCCACTTTATGAAATAGGTAAAATAAAAATTATCTTATCATCAACAATTTACATAGGTATTATAAAAAGAAAAAGCTAGCACACTTGAAGAAGAATAACACAATTCTTGCAAATAATTCAAAAGAATCATCATTATTTCTGAGCTATCTGTTATACGTAGCAATTAGCAACTTAAGTAGCCAGAAAAGAAATCAGAAATATTACTTTAATGTTCCATGTATATTAACATCCATAATTTAGATAATTCACTTATCACTCGAGCGTCGGTGGTCTAGTGGTTAGGTCCGCTGCCTTCCGTCCGGGAGATATGGGTTCGATCCCCACCATGTACCAATGTTTTTTCGAATTTCAAATTCATTATTTACGTCGTTTATTCGACGCTCTTACGGTGAAAGAAAACATCGTGATGAAACCTGCACACTCCTGCGAAGAAATCCCAAGGTTGCGTGTGAAGTCGATCAACCCGCACTGGGCCAGCGGGGTCGACTAAGGCCTAATCGCCCTAATTCAGGGTAGGCTCGAGCCCCTCGGTGGGGACGTATATGAGCTGTTGATGACTTATCACTGCAATCAATTTCATTGACGAAATGTTAACTAATGCACGCTTTGATTATAGAGTTACAGCGGAGATATTTATAGAATTAGTTTTTCTTGACACCTGGTTATTATCATTTTAGCCGCACCTGTTATATAATGTATAGCTTCTGCATTAAAATAGACTTTACGTTCTTGAACGCTATATTATATTATTACTCTAATCTATAGGTATAAACTTTAATAAGACAGTTGAGAAGCTTGCATTTTACTAACCTTTCTTGATGGTGTTAGGCTGCTCCACGTGGCTTCAGTAATTCCGCTATTAAATTTCTGAAGTTATTTACCGTACACAGCTCTCAGGATTAGGGCTGTCTGTGTAATCCAAGCTACTTAATTAGCTAAACCACTTGATACTGGCGAAATACCTAGAGCAAATCACCATATTTTTAAAATAAGATAAGTTAAATTGCCAATATACTAATGCAAGTATAAAAGGGCTTTAACATTTGGAAGACATTAATTCACTTACTAAATAAAAAGAAGTTGAATCCACACTTTGCCGAATCCAATTAGTTCGTTTACAGCATCATTAAGTTTCTTGAAATAGGTAAAATGGCGGATTCAGACATCAATACGGGGCGTTTCAGACGCGCATTACAAAGTTACACGCAACAATATAAAATTGAAAACCAATGAAAAGGACAGAATACTTTTAAATAGAACGATAAAGTTTAGTTTTAAATCGAATATCTTGTTATTCACATCACATCACACTAATTTAATCACACTAATATTATGTGAAAATATGTATGTATATTTGGATGTTTACATGTTTCGATGTTTGTTCCGCTTGCAAGCCTAAACTACTGATCGAATTAGGATGAAATTTGGAATGGGAATAGTTTGTATTCTGGATTAATACGTAGGATATTTTTTACGAGAAAAGTCTTATTCACACGAGATCAATCTTACACAATGCGAGCGTAGCCGTGGGCAAACAGCTAGTTTGGAATAAAATACCAAACCACGTAAGCAACGTTACAGATATTAAACTAGTTACACTTACTTACAAGAAAGAAGAATAGAATATAATGTTTGTATAGTATTGTAGAAAGCTTACTACAATGTACCGGGACACACAATGCACACTCACGACGCAATTCAAAAACTGCAAAGCAGACAAATGAAGATTTATCCTTTGCGAAGATTCAAGGTTAGATGAGCATCGGGATTCTTCTTGCGTGTTTTCACAGTGATTCTATATTTCAATTTGTTTGGTGGAAGGGAAGCTTTACTCGTATATGCGGGAGGATGATGAAGTGACACGATACCTTTGGTATCTTTGTCTCCAATCTCTCAAAGCTCTACAGACTTTCTTCTTATTCAACGTTTAATTTATTTACTGGCAGGCGAAGCTTTGTTTATTATTATGCTGCTATTACGGAAATATGGATTCATTATTATAATTGTGATCATATTATTTTGCTTCTAGACACGGTTATAAATGGCGTGCAGTGCAGAAATAGCGCGAAAACATTCTTTTGCAATAGGGGATCGGACTACTTTTTATTTTATTTTATAAATCCAGACTAAAAAAATTTTTGTTCTGTCTTTAAAATTGACCGAGTTATAAAGGTTTGAAATTCAAGATTAGACAGGGAGGCACATACCTACTTGTAACGTCATTTGTTAGTAACGCCATAATTAATCTCAATACAAAAAATCGTTTTTGAAAGAGACAGACATATTGAAATCACCGTAAATTCATTTTTCAACCGATTCTGTTTTTTCTTCGCGAATTGTCTGCTACTAATCTATATTTTAAAAATAACTCATAAAATATGGTAATGGTATGGCAATTTAAGAATAGTCCGATCCCCTATTGTAATTGACGCTATATTGAGGTTGGCCGATCAAAGGAGAACATGTGCAACTGGTAATAACTTCGCATTACACAACATATAAATAAATATTGTCCTTTTTGTCTTGTCTCTTGCGTCTTTCAGGATTTTTTCCTTTCTGACCTATTCGCTATTTCTACCAAAATGGTAACATGGCGGGCGCGGACTTGAATGGTATTCAGGACTAACTTGTGTGAGGCATTTACAAACACCATTCGAGTTACCCAGTATCGGGAATGCAAAGTACAGTAAAGTTGTTGGTAAACCGTTATTCAAATTATATATCAAATATAAATCACATGTAAATAAAATCATAATCATGTATTCAAGAAGATTATTTATTAGAAAGACTATCTCATATGCCATACATGATTTCTATGCACTACGAAGCTATCTATATGCCATACATGATTTCTATGCACTACGAAGCTATCTTATATGCCATACATGATTTCTATGCACTAAGAAGCTATCTTATATGCCATACATGATTTCTATGCACTACAAAGCTATCTTATATGCCATACATGATTTCTATGCACTACGAAGCTATCTTATATGCCATACATGATTTCTATGCACTACGAAGCTATCTTATATGCCATACATGATTTCTATGCACTACGAAGCTATCTCATATGCCATACATGATTTCTATGCACTACGAAGCTATCTTATATGCCATACATGATTTCTATGCACTACGGAGCTATCTCATATGCCATACATGATTTCTATGCACTACAAAGCTATCTTATATGCCATACATGATTTCTATGCACTACGAAGCTATCTCATATGCCATACATGATTTCTATGCACTACGAAGCTATCTTATTGCCATACATGATTTCTATGCACTACGAAGCTATCTTATATGCCATACATGATTTCTATGCACTACGAAGCTATCTTATATGCCATACATGATTTCTATGCACTACGAAGCTATGAAGAGAAAGGAAGACAAAGCAATTGCATTTTTCAATATAAAAATGTTTTCTTGAAACACCATATTATTATTATGTAAGTACGTTCACAATACAAAAAAATATTTGTTTCTAAATATAAACGTGGTTCTACTTTTTATTTATCCATGAATTTGTTACGTTCTTTGTACGATCAAAGAGACGAGATATAATTTTCTTCAAGGTAATTACAGCCAACAATATCAACAAAACAACTGCATTCAACAATTCCGTCACTCGTTCTGTAGCATTCAAGTGCTGACAGTTGTTAAATGTAAATTAGTACAATAGTTAAAAGATGAAACTCGAAAATATATCCTCCCATATTATATAATATAATTGTCGTTTAAAACTATCCGGTTCTTTGTAAAACATCCTAGTACTATTTTTTCAGTTATCCTACCTACAACGTTTTTAAACTTAATTATAGCACATTTTAATAACTGTGGCTCTGTGAGCTGTAGACCTCGCGAGTCTATATATCTCTTTATATTTATTTTTTCTCCACAAACATCCCCGACTCCTTGAAATTTATTTATCTCTTTTTTTTTTAATTGGTTAAGAAACGTGACCTGTAGAGCGAAAACAGCCTCAGTGGCAACCCCCATAACTCCGTCAGTTTAAAAAAAATCCAGATACTGACTCAACAAAAAGTTCGATTGATTTATCGAACCGGCTCACAAAATTTCACGAGAATTTGGTTGGGAAATTCGCTACCTGTAGAGAGGAACAAATGGACAAATGGACAGACAGATAGACATACAAAACCAATTTTTTAATTACCATTGTTGGCACCTCGGAGGAAAAAGGACCTCCGAGGTGTTCCTCCAAGGTTGGCACTCAAGATCGATAATTTGATTAAGAGTTAGTATAATGTATAAGACTGTCTGTTGTCAAAATAAAAAATAAATAAAAATAAATTGTCCAAGCTGAAACAGAGACGCTTCGCTCGCTCGGTCAATCATAGCTGTCCCCCCATGGCTACTAATAATAAATGCTGAACCAGATGTCAGCCCGCGGATATTTTATTTATTTAATGCTAAATATACACATGAAATCTTAAAAGCTAAGTGTCATGTACATATACCCTGTAGCTGTAGCAAATATAGATAAAAGTCTTATCCTAATATTTTGAGTCATAATTTCTATTATTAAGTCTCGCGTTGTGTAAGGTTTTTTTGTATATTATGTTAAAGACTTTTTTGTTGTTATAGATTAGGTCTTAACAAAATATCTAATAATTAAGTATTAGGCGAGGAATGTTATTTTTTTATTTTCCTTGATAACTATGTTTTTTTTTTGCTCCCGTAAAAAAAAAATTGTTCAAAAACTACCTGTGTGCTAAATCCCAATAGCTTTCATGGCTTTATTCTATTAAATTCGATTCTAATTCTATGCTGTTACATTCAAGGGTGAAGATTGAAATAAAATCCTGTAAAAATCTTGAAAAGAAACGATAAACTACTACGTTCCACTTTGATCATCAAAACGCAAAATAGGACAACTCGTCAACCACATGAAGTATCCCAAAGCATGTCTTTTTGCCACCCAGGGCTGTCAGACATGTAAAGATTCTTTACCTATATTATAAGAGATCTTTTTATGTATAGTGTAAACTTTTCCTAAACTGCTAATGTCAAAGGTTTGTCTAGAAATATTCCTTTTCGCTTAATAAAATTTAACTGCGTTAAACGTAAATACATGACGGGTCAACTCAACTTATGTTGGTTTTGATGAATTTAAGCATTGACCAACAAAAGACGTCTTTATTCGAAGTAAGATTTAACAAAACCATCTTTCGACGTCAAGGCCAGTTGACCGTTCACTACAAGTGTACGTGTAACCATATCTGAACTTACCACCGAACACTTTATGTTAGTTTATATTTATTTATTTATTTATTTATAATAAATACTATAAAAGCAAAAGTTCGGATGTTTTGATATTTGTTGCCGAATCACGCTTGAACCACTGGACGGAACGGAATGAAACTTGGCACATATTTAAGTTAGGCCCTGAAATATGACATAATCTACTTTTTACCGCGGGATAACACTACATTCTAACGGAAAAACTCATTAAACGCGGGTGAAACCGCGGGCGGATTGCCAGTATGTACATATAGGAGGGCTGATTGATAAGTTTCCGAAACGACAAAGAAAAACTTTAAAAATCTATTTAAAATAAATTTATTTCTCAACATAGTTTCCTTCTACCTCGATGCATTTAGTCCAGCGCTTCTCCAATGCCGTTACACCAGTTTGATAAAATGTTTTCTCCAACCCCTCAAAATACTCGTCCACGGCAACAATGACTTCTTCATTTGATGAAAATCTCTGGCCACCTAACCATTTCTTCAGTTTTGGGAATAAGTGGAAGTCACACGGGGCCAGATCCGGGGAATAGGGTGGATGCGGTAGCAATTCGAACCGCAATTCATGGAGTTTGGCGACTGCAACCATTGACGTGTGTGCAGGTGCGTTGTCATGGTGGAACAAAACTTTTTTCTTGGCCAAATGTGGTCGTTTTTTCTGGATTTCTTCACTTAATTTTTGCAGCAAGCTTGCGTAGTACTCTCCATTTATTGTTTTTCCTTTTTGCAGATAATCCACTAAAATAATCCCTCGAGCATCCCAAAAAACAGTCGCCATCACTTTGCCGGCCGACAAAACCGTTTTTGCTTTCTTCGGCGCAGGTCTTCCGCTCTCAGTCCACTGCTTAGATTGTTCTTTTGTCTCGGGAGTATAATGATGTATCCAGGTTTCATCGACTGTTACATAACGCCGCGAAAACTCGTTAGGATCTCGGTTAAACAGCGCCAAACACTCCGATGAATCGTCCACTCGACGTTGCTTTTGGTCAACAATGAGCAAACGCGGCACCCATCGCGCGCAAAGCTTTTTCATTCCCAAATGTTGGTGCAAAATATTAAAAACGCGTTCAGATGAAATGCTCACCATCTCTGCTATCTCTCGCAACTTCAAGCGCCGATCATTCAATACAATTTTGTGAATTTTTTTGATCATGTCCGGATTCGTGACTTCATTTGGACGGCCAGACCTGTGGGCGTCTTCGCAGCTCTGTCTTCCACGTTTAAAATCAGTTACCCAGGTGTGAATTGTACTCAATGCAGGAGCAGAATTACCTAAAACACTTTCTAGCTTGGTTTTAATCTGGGTTGCTGTTTTCTGTTTTAAAACGTAAAACTTTATCACCGCACGAATTTCGTTTCTTTCCATTGTTAAGAAAATTTACGACAGAGAAAGTTCTACGTCCTATCAAACAAATTCCACCAGTTCGATTAAATTCAAATTTGACGTTCTATTTTCAAAAAGATGCCAAAATATAATGTAATATTTTTTTTTTGCGTATCATTTTTTTAAGTTCGTCGTTTCGGCCAGTTATCAATCAGCCCAGGTATATACTCGTATATGAGGTAAGGAAAGGTAAATAATAGATAAATTAAACTGTAAAATATACAAAATTAAGGTACCTTTATTTATTTATATTCAAGTAGCCCTGACTCCACCCTCGATCCCTGACGTTTCGTTTCGTCACATCAACATGCCACTACATGTGACAACACATTTTTCATCTTATTTGCGCGGAAGTAAAGAAAACGATTTCATGTGGATCCCGGCAAAGTAACGTCTGATTCAGTAAAAGTCGCGATATAACACCGTGTGCTCTTTTATCATCATTATTTTGGTATATTTCCTTGCATTGGCTTACGCACGTGTTCATTGAAGGACTCAAGCCTACCTTTAATTCCTAATAAGAGTAATCGGGCTGTAGTCGATCACAAAGGCGCAGCGCGGGATTTTCTTCGCAAATAAGTCGCAGGCAGGGACCGGAATACCCGTTGAAAAGCCCCTTCAGTCGTTTAGGTTTTAAGTATATACAGAATGATAATTAAAATAAATATATTTTTATCAGATTCCTTGATAGGGTTACCCTGTTGGACTTGCTAACGTTATAATTATAGCATAATAAGAGTAGGAGATATCATTGATCAAAATCGTAAGGGTTCCAGTCCCTGTTCGCAGGTGTGTGCAGTTTTCCTCACGAGATGTTAAACCTTCACCGTAAAATCGACTAATTAACGTATTAAATTAATTCGAAATCACTTCCTACTTGGTGGACTTCGGCAGCAGCTTTGCACATTATTACATTGGTGTGTTTTTACAGCGCTTTTAACACTACGCATCAATGAAATAAATAGCATTGTTTCAAATACTTAATTTGGATCTGTTGCTACTAAAATAGACAGCTGTGACACACAAACATATAAAGAAAAAAGAAATTCTTTATTTTCATACAAAACCCTTCGTGACGCTACAATAACACGACGAAATGAACGTTTACTTCACTCCGCTGCCTCCACACAAGAATAATGCTTCACCTTTTTTATGTAACAAGGCCCGTTATATAATTAACTCATGATGTCGCGGATACACGGTCGGGGAAGTTCCATGACAGCGATACATTAGCGTGGAAAAACAGTCCAGGGGAGGTCGCAGGGGAGCGGGGCGGAGGGTAATTAACTAAAATAATCTCGTCATTTATCCCCGTCGCGTCCTCCGCTCGCGCCGACATCAATCTCGGTGCGTGCGCAGGTCAGTTAGGAATGGCCAAATTAAAAAGTACCTAAGAAATCAGCGTTCTTTTTCTTTAATTAGAAGAAAGGCGAAATATTGGTATGTTGCTCTCTTGACCTAGTTATTACTTTCCATCTTTACGAGTACGATACCACGAGCAGATCAGGGATATTCTAGAAAACGGCCGTGTCAAGGGTACCGAAGAGCATGCATGAAGAGATTTATGAATGTGGATGAAGTGTAAGAAGAAGGCTGGCTGGATCATAGCAAGTGGAAGGACGTGGTCTCTGCCTACCCCTTCAGGAAAGAGGCGTGACTTTATAAATAAATAAAATAACAGTTTATGTACCTGGGCTGATTGATAACTGGCCGAAACGACGAACTTAAAAAAATGATACGCAAAAAAAAAATATTACATTATATTTTGGCATCTTTTTGAAAATAGAACGCCAAATTTGAATTTAATCGAACTGGTGGAATTTGTTTGATAGGACGTAGAACTTTCTCTGTCGTAAATTTTCTTAACATGGAAAGAAACGAAATTCGTGCGGTGATAAAGTTTTACGTTTTAAAACAGAAAACAGCAACTCAGATTAAAACCAAGCTAGACAGTGTTTTAGGTAATTCTGCTCCTGCATTGAGTACAATTCACACCTGGGTAACTGATTTTAAACGTGGAAGACAGAGCTGCGATATGTGTGTATTATGATACCGCAATTTAACTAAGTCATCTGTCTTCACACCAATATAATTGACCGAGCGAGCGAAGTGTCTCTGTTTCAGGTTGGCCAAAATTGCTTTTGTATGTCTATCTGTGTGTCTGTCTGTCTGTTCATCACCTGTCTGTTTGTTCCACTCTACGGGTCGCATTTCTCAACCGATTCTCGTGAAATTTTGTGAGCAGGTTCGATAAATTAATCAAATTTTTTTGTCGAGTCGCATTTTGGAAATTTAAAAAAAAAATTACGGAGTTATGGGGGTTGCCAGCTTACAAGGCTGCTTGCAAGGCAGCTTACAACGCTGAAGCACATTTCTCAATCAAAATTCTTTATTGTTCATAAAAAACATACTTATATGCTATAAATTTTATTGGAACCCCCTTCTAAGCAATAGTTGCTTGTGTCAGGAGGAACCGCTCGTCCGTACGTTCATCGAGATTGTATACGCCCTGAATTAACAGGATAATTTTACGGGAAAAAATATTATTTTTACGGGAAAATTTTGCACAAAGCAAGCGTAGCCGCGGGCAGATAGCACTAATAAATATAAGGAGAAATAGTTTGACTAACTGACTAAAACTCAATGAGCAGAAATTACTGGGTCTAGAAATGTGAAAAGTCAGCGGGTTATTTTCTAGTAAGCAAGCACTATTTTATATTATATTTTTATAATCAGCTTGTAATGTCCCTCTGCTGGGCAAAGGCCTCCCCATTGTCCCGCCATTCCTCCCACCAGTTCAGTCGGTCGCCATGTTTTTTGGGGCCTGCAAATACTAGAAAATGTTTTTTTTTATTCTTCCCAAAAGGGTGAAAATATTGTTTGGAACTCGTTTTTAAAGGAAACTAGTGGTTGTTGGCGGGACACTAATAGTCAAATTTAACAACAAACAAATAAACACGAATACAAAGTGTTTGTGTTTAATCAGTTATCTGATAATAAATACACACACAGTTCTCATTATAAATAAGCATAATTTTTCATTTAACTATATTATTGGATTCAATGGATTCAGTTACCTCGTTCTTAACATTTTAATAAAAAATACTAATTGTAATGTCAAGCCATTTCCAGCAAATTTTCATAATTAATGAACAATATTTAATAATTTTCGCAGAAAACAACATTTTCATTTTACTCATAATTAAATGAAATTTAATACAACTTAACAAAATACATCAAAAGGAGTGAGCTAGATATTATTAAATCCATCATATGACACTGAGCCTGTTGTTACATAGTGACTGAGTGACAGATCAGCGCAGCGCTCTAGAAACATGATATTTAGACAGACATATTGTTATATTGACATAGACAAACACTATGAAGGGATTTCGAATAAAAGTTCGTCCCCTAAAGGGCAAAAAGACGGAGAATAAAACACTGTAGTTTTTAAAGTAAGTAACTTGAAAATCTGTTTTTTTTTGACAAAACTTGTAACGAGGCATTCGTCCTCTTTCCTTTGTTTTGGACTGTGCCCTGGTTTTTGCCACACTTCATCGATTCATTATTCTACAACACTTCGTGTAGATATTACAGACTAATGTCCGAAAACCTGGTAAAAAGGTTAAAACCACGAGAATGAAGTCGTAAGCCGAAAATTAGTCTGTAATATCTTTATTCCCCTTTCTCTCACAATTTTTCTTCATAATTCATTAGACGAATCATCCGTCATGACAGTGTATTGAAGTTCGACGTCGCCACAAAAGAGACAACAATCTATTCACTGTCTAAATACTTGGCTATCGATCACACTCCACGCGGACCTTGTTCCAGGGCTGCCACTTGCTAGATCTACGAGAACTTGACTTGTACACAATGACAATAGGGGATCGGACTGATCCTAAATTTACCATATTTTATTAATTATTTTTAAAATATAGATAAGTAGCAGACGATTCGCGAAGAAAAAACCAGAATCGGTTGAAAAACGAACATACAGTGATTTTTCAAAGTTTCAATATGTCTGTCTTTTTCAAAAACTATTTTTAGTATGGAGGTTATATGGCATTACTAACAAATGACGTCACAAGTGGGTATGTGCCTCTCTGTCTAATCTTGAATTTCAAACCTTTATAACTTGGTCAATTTTAAAGATAAAGCAAAAAATAATTTAGTGTTCGATAGCAGAAACTAAGAAATTTGGATTTATAAAACAAATAAAAATAATCCTATCCCCTATTGTTATTTACGATTGTTGGTACTTGATGGAACTTAGTGTTATAAATAGTTAATAAGAATAGTTTTCTTTCTTTAAAAAATCAGTTCCAACCGTTAAGATTTAACAGCTTCAAGATGATCCATCACCACAATAAAGCCAAATATAATTAAATGGTTAATCACCTTACGTTACAAAAGCTCGAAGAATTTTAAATTAATAAGAATAGAACAATAATAGAAGTTGAAAGTTCATAGTAAGTTTGGTTAGGATATTTCAGGCCGAATCATCTGTTTGTCCAAAAAATAATATTCCGTGATTCCGAAGGTATGTTAAAGCCATTGGTCCCGCCCGGCTATTATAAAACGGAATTAATAATCCACCCTACATTTTTTAAAGAAGCGAATTTTCGACTCCACATTCGATTCTGAAGAAATTAATTTTATGCTTCCCGAAAGCCAACAAGTTGAATACGGCAGCCCTGTCGGTCGCCCTCTCTGGCACGCGTGTCGCCGGCCACAGCACGCCCATCAATCTTCCTCTTGTCTGTGTCGCGATGTCGCAATGCACCGACCTGACACCACTCTCTTTTTGTGCAGTCGCCTCGACTTTGCTAGCTTGCAGGCCGCTGTTCGCTTCGGAGACTGTCGCACTAAATTCAGGTTTTTAAAAGAGCCGCAGATGAAGTTTGTGTTAGAACTGTGATGATTATCCTCACTTATCCTATACAAAATTAAATGAATAAATCAATGAATGAATATACGAGTACAATTTACTAAAAATACGTGGTAAATAGTAACTGTATTTAGTCAAAAACAAATTCTGTAAACATTGTCTGTGAGATGCGTTTCTACTAAAACAGTGGATGCAAGTTCATTTCACCACCAGGCGTGTAGAATTAGATATTTTTTAAAGAAACATTTATGTATTTTAAGGTATGTTACAACAACTTATGAGTTTTAAACTTAGAATAAATTATTATTATTATTATACAATAGATATGTGGAAGCTTTTCCAACTTTTCAGCTATCTAAATGTAGACTTGTATTCACTTTATTACCGTGATTAGGTTCAGAGTACTTTGCGCATTTGTTTTTGTCATGACTGTAAAAATAATGTATGAAACTGTAGGTAAATCACTTTCTTAAGTTACTGGCTTGGCTACTCACGCATTTTGAACACATCCCGTCAAGCGTTATTTTTACCCGACTGCTTTAGAAGGAGGGTTATTAAGTTACATCCTGTACCACTAAGGATAAAAGAAAAACTATAAATAATTTAATACGGCACAATAAATAAACATTACGGTAAAATGAAACAAAACACCAGCGCCTGCCTCGAGCGTTTAATGGCGACGACTCGACGGGCGCAATGATGGACATCCGTAAATCAGTACGAGAGGAGACAAAAAGTACATTTGTAACTTTTATCCGAATGTTATTCATACTCAGCACCGAAAAAATGGGACAAGCCATAAAGGGAAGGTGGGAGTTTTTGTCAAAAGAAACAAATGGATGCGCCGCCGGCTCGCCATTGCGCATTGTCACGTGCCTCAGATAATGGAATAGGTAATTATACTGTAAATGTTGCCATCCCCAAAGACCCGACACGCGGGCTTCGTTCGACCCGCGCGTCATTAGGTTGCATTAGCCCGAACTAAATTATGCGAAAATGGACAAAGGTAACAAGATACCATTAATATTTATCACATGTGGGCGGCAGATGGATTATTGTGAAACAAAATTATTGCATTATCAATTCAAATGAAATATCTAAATGGACTGGAAAACGTATGATGATACACTGAAATAACGTGTCGATAAGCTAAATATAGAGTAGGATACATTGCTCGTCATTTTTGCAGTATCCGAGCATATAATGCGCGAATATGTCGCAATAAAGTGGCAAGTTAACCCGGCTCCTACATCGCCAGTGCGTATATCTTTATTAAGGCACTCAGGGCTTCGTGCGCACGGAATGGCAAGCAGCAACGCCGTAAATCCGCGTCCGCACGCGCGATGATCCGCGGAAATCCGCGCCAACATTTATCAAACGGCTAATTTCCAACGCACGGATGTTAAGTTTTTGGAGGGGCGCGCGCCGCCCCGGAAAGTTGGTAAGTGCCTCGGAAAGGAGATGTATGTGACGTTTATGACTTCTTACGAGCGTTCATTATTCCTTGAATCTTCTGCCGACAAAATATGACATAATAATGGCATTAACGTAAAATGAATGGGCAGAGAATTAGCATTTTGATATTGCCTTCAACATGGTGCGTCGCGCTTTTATAATACAAAAACATAAGGTATCAGATGAACGAAAAGTATAACAAAAGCTTCCAAATTGAAAACATGTAAGGCTGAAAAAATTTATGAACAGGTAGGTACGTAAATATTGTAGGAGAGAGAAACCGTTGATAGAGCGTGAATACAAGCGAGCCTTTGCCAGCCGATATGCAGCGAAAGTATCGACATAAACTTGCCGTCGGCAATTGGGCAGCATGAGCGGTGGCGCCCCCTACTGGCTGCCAGCGGCTGCGTCACAAACAGTTATTATCGGACACGTACGCCGTACGTAAAAAAGCGTAATAAAAAGTAAGGGCAGGGTATAAACGGTACCTACTGAAATTCCCGCAGCGAGTGTCGTAAACGAGAATATAGTACACACATATACCTAGAGTTACACCGCATGTGCGGTGAGGAGTTCTCTTAGACATTACGAGTTTCTCCATTCTGTCTATTATGAGCGTCTTTACCTATATACCTCACAGCTGGGTCTCACTTAGTGACATGGGCACACATGCGTGACGGTTCAAACTCTACTACACATCGCTAAAAAAAAAATCCTTTAACCTTTTTTTGTAAGTACATATTTACTTGTGCTGTTTTGTGCTTATTACGTTCTTGATAGTATACAAGTCAGACTTGCTGTTACAAAATTAAAATCGTAAACTTGTAGTAAACAAACATAAAATTAGTGACATGAGCCACAAGATTCTCACGATGATAATGATTTTTTATTACAGCTCCATTTGTTAGGTATTCATACCAAATAAAACCTTGTAAATATACGATAAATTTGAAACCCTCTCGCCATTTCCAGTAATCTAAACTCTTCCAGGTGGCCAGTTATATAATCTACGAGCCATCAACTCAGCAAACGGGTAACCATAATTTTGAACGTGTAATTTTTTGTTTGTTTGTTTATTTTTTGCATGTTTAGAGCTACTGTATTGCTACAGAGGGCGCCATAGTCCTTAGAGATTGTTTCATCGTCCCGGATTCTTTGTCCGGTGGCAATTTTTCAACATAAAACAAAACAGGGTCACAGAAGCGGTGTCGTGGTTGATATTTATTTTTTTGTGGTTTAATTCGCTGGCGTAATTGTGAAAACTATATGGTCGGTAAGGTCTTTTTGTAACATTACTTAAATATTATATTTATTGCACTGTTTTAAAAATTATATAAAGGGTTATTTATAATCAGTTCGCATAAAATTTAAATACGTTTATACCATCGTATTTACCATCTTTTCACAAGGAAATACAAAAAAAGTTAATAAAATACAGCAAAACGACAAAAAATAAATAAAAAAATAATAGAAACTTTACCATCTTTGAACTAATGAAAAAACTTTACCCTGGAAAAAGTTACTACATAAACAACATAATGGTCACCCAAAAAAATTTAATGACGAATCTAATAAATAATTTTTAATTTTGATTTTGAAATATGCGTACAGACAAAATAAATCCTCTATTTTAATAAGCCTTATAACGAGAGTATTGCAAATTTTTGGCATTTACCCTTTTGATCGGGACAAACACCCCGCCCCGGGCGTCGCTTATCGGGGTGTCGCGGCCGCGCCGTCGTTGGTCGCTTTTTGCAACCATAAACATTGCTCTTGGAAACTATAAAAATAACTCATCTGAGTGGAAGAACGCTAGCATACACGGAACAATGTAGGGAGTTAAGGGTGGCCCGTTATCCCCCAAGACAACATGATATGTTTGTACCAGTGCTGCCACCTCTCTGAGGCCAATCAGCGCTAAAAGCGCTTGTAAATAGCGCTAGATTCCGCTAGACTGCATAAAACTAAAAATAGCGCTAGAATCCGCTAGCATGCATGGATAAAAAAAGGCATAACAGTAAGAATTTTTTATTTATTTTATTTTATTTTATTTATATAAGGGAAACTTACAGCTTAGATAGTAATATCATAACTATAGCTAAGATACAGTACTTGAGCCAATTACAAGCTTCCGCTTGTGAAACAATGTTGGATAACTTAATACATACACTCATAGATACACAAGTAATTAAAAAATCTTAGACGTTCGCATGCTGTGAACATAAGTAAGAACGTGTAAGATGAAAAATTTTAATATAAGAAAATGTTTAATATAAGAAAATTTATTTTATTTCAATACAAATTGTATTTATCAACTTAAATCTAAAATAGTCTTAATATTAATAAGTATGATGGCTAATCAATTTCGACGAAACAACTTTTTTTATTCGGAGAATACCCTAAATATATGGAACGAAAGCTAAACGACTTACGGTGTTGCTGCTTACTTCCTACTTTTTGCCGCAATTATGACGTGTTACTACTAAGTTCGGTTTGTCATTAAAAAGCGCTAGATTTTCCGCTAGGAGTTAATATTAAAATTTCAGCGCCAAGTGTCCCAAAAAAGCGCTAGATCTAACTCCGAAAGCGCTAAGGTGGCAGCACTGGTTTGTACTTGTACCGCAGATACCCAGTTTTAACTAGAAAAATATTCGGGGTGTAAAGAGAAAAAACATTCCAACATTATTTTGAGGAACTGCAAAACAACTATATATCCCGTGTTCATGGAGGACAACGAATGAGAATAACCCTATTAATCCGTTTACGCTAGGTTTTTTTTTTATTCCAAGATATATAAATTACCAGATTAGATTCGCTGTGTTACAGAAAGCTAATTTACCTGAAAGTAAAATAAAACATCGTTAATAAAAATTAATGAACCAACTAATTCTACCAACTCACAACATTTCAACACCGTAGTCAGATCCGACTCAAGATAAGTTTAAAAATATAACATCTGAATGGAAGGGATTAAAAACAATTTTTAATTAACCGTCCGGAAGTGAGTTACCCCAAACTACGTAGGCAACCCCTCACCCCCTCTGACACGGCAAAGCGGGTGGGTATACGGCAATAATTAAAAGTTGGTTCACGCAGTTACCGGTCTTTGTCACGTACTGGCTTTTAATTTTAATAAGCTTTAGAAAATACGACAAAAAATTAAAAGGAAAATATTTCTCTCGTTATCCGTTTACTTAAAATATAAATGTCAAGATATTAAAACGACTAGACAGTAGCCAGGAACAACGGCGGTGACTTTCGAAGCACGGTATCATTTTAAACAGTAGCCAGGACCAACGGCGGTGACTTTCGAAGCACGCTATCATTTTAGACAGTAGCCAGGATCAACGGCGGTGACTTTCGAAGCACGGTATCATTTTAGACAGTAGCCAGGACCAATGGCGGTGACTTTCGAAGCACGGTATAATTTTTGATAGTATCCAGGACCAACAGCGGTGACTTTCGAAGCACGGTATCATTTTAGACAATAGCCAGGACCAACAGCGGTGACTTTCGAAGCACGGTATCATTTTAGACAGTAGCCACGATCAACGGCGGTGACTTTCGAAGCACGGCATAATTTTATACAGTAGCCAGGACCAATGGCGGTGACTTTCGAAGCACGGTATCATTTTAGACAGTAGCCAGGACCAACGGCGGTGACTTTCGAAGCACGGTATCATTTTTAAAAAACAAATAAAGCAATAATACTTGTCTTCTTATAGGTACCCGCCTTATGCCTACTATTTTTGTTCTCATTCTGGTGCACAGATAGCCAACACTTGTAGATAGGGCTACAAAAAGTCAGCGTACACCGCGATCAGTATGCTGTTCGGATCGACGCAATCTCTCTCAAAAAGAAGCGATACGAGCCCTGACAACAGCAAAGAAGTCTGAGACACCAGCCTCGGCGAACATGGTCGAAGCACTGCAGTATCTCGGCAGCCCCATCAGAATACGGAATATGTCATTATACTGTACCCTGATGGCGCTATACGATCTTCTGCTGTGCTTCACCCAGAGTTGACAGGCGTAGAAACAGAGACAATAGCCGTTGAACAGCGTCAACTTGACCTGCTTGCTACACCTGGCAAATCTGCGCGCGACCATATTGCCCCGTACGGCAAGAGCCCTTCTCTCCCTCTCCATGTCCTTGTCGTCCTTCATGTCATTGCGTGACGAGATCAAGGACGTAAAAATTTTGTATTGTTGTTTTTTTTTAAACTTATGCACCCTATTTCTAAATGATAATAATGTATTTCAAAATTCAACTCGTAAAAAAAAATTTTCAGGAAATATTTTATTTGCATATACGAGTATTTTTCACATTTATAGCAACAGTAGAAGTAAGTGTTAGTATACTTTGATCGTCAAAGCAGTGACTATATTTCTATCTCCGTCTGTGTTTGTAAACAGCATGATTTTTTTTTATAAATATTAACCCCGCCTTCAGTGCGATATTATATTAGCGTTGCGTAGCTGGTGCGTTGTCGTTAGCTATTACGCGTTGTTCCGCCAAATTGCTTTTCGCTACATACATTATGGTGATGTTTTGAGCTCTCGTAAGTATAACTAACATATTGTATTTTCATATTTTTTGTGTGGTAGTTATAGGATTACTTATCCATCGTATAGAGACCTATTAATAATCTAGTGACCATCCCACATGTCAGAGTCAAATCTCCAAATAGCGTCTGAATTTGATATTTCTCAATCAATCAATCAATCAATCAATCAGCCCACTGAAGTCTCGAACAAAAGAAATACACAAAAAATTTAACCTCTATTTTTATTTCAACACTACTAACATTTTTAATGCAAAAAAGAATTACCGATAAAACATAAAAATCGTTTCCGCAACAACAATTTTCCTCGCCCAATGACCCGAATTTGTAAAGGCATATAATAATATGGAATAAAATCGAAACGGAATGGATAATGTCCTTTGAGAAGGACCGGGGGCGGGTGTAGGGTCTGGGGCTCAGAGACGCGTGATAGGACATCGGGCATAAAGTCTGGGCAATAATTAAAACCAGCGGCGCCGGTTATATGAACCTAATATTGATAACATTGGTGGCTACCAATCTTATCAATTAAAGGCTTTAAGGCTTTTAAGTGTGATATATAGTTACTTTTGATTACTGCAGATTGTATGTAATATTAAGCTTCTATGTGTTATGTTGGCTATCCATTATATTAATAAATAAATAAACATTCACATTTTAACCGATGAAGCCTTTTAAATCTTTAACAAATATATCTTTAAAGATGTACATACCCAAGTTTCGAAAAAAAGCAGCGCGCACTTACATCTCTAAAGATGTACATACCCACGTTTCGAAAAAAAGCAGCGCGCACTTATTTCTCTAAAGATGTACATACCCAAGTTTCGAAAAAAAGCAGCGTGCACTTATATCTCTAAAGATGTACATACCCACGTTTCTAAAAAAAGCAGCGCGCACTTATTTCTCTAAAGATGTACATACCCAAGTTTCGAAAAAAAGCAGCGCGCACTTATTTCTCTAAAGATGTACATACCCAAGTTTCGAAAAAAAGCAGCGCGCACTTATTTCTCTAAAGATGTACATACCCAAGTTTCGAAAAAAAGCAGCGTGCACTTATATCTCTAAAGATGTACATACCCACGGTTCTAAAAAAAGCAGCGCGCACTTATATCTCTAAAGATGTACATACCCACGTTTCTAAAAAAAGCAGCGCGCACTTATTTCTCTAAAGATGTACATACCCAAGTTTCGAAAAAAAGCAGCGCGCACTTATTTCTCTAAAGATGTACATACCCACGTTTCTAAAAAAAGCAGCGCGCACTTATTTCTCTAAAGATGTACATACCCAAGTTTCGAAAAAAAGCAGCGCGCACTTATTTCTCTAAAGATGTACATACCCAAGTTTCGAAAAAAAGCAGCGCGCACTTATTTCTCTAAAGATGTACATACCCAAGTTTCGAAAAAAAGCAGCGTGCACTTATATCTCTAAAGATGTACATACCCACGTTTCTAAAAAAAGCAGCGCGCACTTATTTCTCTAAAGATGTACATACCCACGTTTCGAAAAAAAGCAGCGCGCACTTATTTCTCTAAAGATGTACATACCCAAGTTTCGAAAAAAAGCAGCGTGCACTTATATCTCTAAAGATGTACATACCCACGTTTCTAAAAAAAGCAGCGCGCACTTATTTCTCTAAAGATGTACATACCCAAGTTTCGAAAAAAAGCAGCGCGCACTTATTTCTCTAAAGATGTACATACCCAAGTTTCGAAAAAAAGCAGCGCGCACTTATATCTCTAAAGATGTACATACCCAAGTTTCGAAAAAAAGCAGCGCGCACTTATATCTCTAAAGATGTACATACCCAAGTTTCGAAAAAAAGCAGCGCGCACTTATATCTCTAAAGATGTACATACCCACGTTTCAAAAAATTACCACGTATCGAAGGTATAATAATTTCCTTGTGGCGACTTCCCTACCTGACCTAATCGCTAGTTACATCAAAAAGGTATGTAATATAAGGGCGTGGATTTCGACTAATGTCTCGAATAAATATAGACGTCCTTGATATAGACAATTTATAATAATGTCCATTTTAGCACTGAGTCCGGCTACCACTTAGTGTGAATGTATATTTTTAGAAGTTTTACAAATCATCAAAGTCAAGTCTTGACACAAGAAAATGCCAAAAAGATCAACGAAAGAAAATTTAAACAAAAACGCATCGCGTCAGAGCATTTTTTACAAGCGCTGTCGCGATGTCGTCAGTTCTAAAGAGTTTAAAAGCTAAGAGTTGCTAAGTCTAGATCGTGTAATAGGACGAGCCGATACTACACAATTTTATAAAAATATCTGGAGACATGTTGCAGAATATCTATGACACAAAATGAAAATGATCCTATGGAAAAACGATGCCTAGCATTTACTGACTTATCTGTGAAATGAAAAGTGGCGTTAGTTAGTAGTCATATAAAATGGTATTTTAACCAATCACAACAGTTCAAAAAGTTGACATTTCGACAGCAAGTAGTTCCAATTTTGGCCATTTCACAGATGCTTTGGTTGTTTTGTTAGTGATGTAAGAATTATTGTATTGACCATTTACGTTTTTAAAACTTTATTGTGCATCAAAAAAGGTCAAAATGACTTCCTAAAAAAATCTACAAGTTGCCCTAACTTTGTACTGTACTAAGTGAACTGTATAGTACCGGGTCCCTGGTAAACCTCAAATCCTTTAACCAGTTAATACTCCACCCACAGGAAGACATGACCTGACCCTATTCTTTAGCCGGAAGCACATGGTATACAGGTACACAATAAATAAATAAGGTTCATCTTAAATGCATGAACAATCAAGATTGCCCCGGTTTTCGGGCCAATAACCTGCTTGCTAACGGGTCCCAGAAGGCCTAGATGTGGTCCCAAGACAATTTATCACCAATCGACTTTTAGGACGCAGGGTCTAATTTTATTCGGACACATTTAGGTTAGCAGTTGATAAGCGTATCATCATCAACAGCTCATATTTGTCCCCACCGAAGGGCTCGAGCCTACCCTGAATTAAGTCGATTAGACCTTAGTCGACCACGCTGGCCCAGTGTGGGTTGGTCGAAATGTTGTGTGTGAAATCAACCAATCCGCACTGACTCAGCAGCGTGGTCAAATAAGCCTGTTCCCTCTTAATCACGGTAGGTTCGAGCCCCTTGGTGGGAACGTGAATGAATTTGGTGGAACATGTTCTAGTGAACATTTTTCTCATGGGTGAATGAATACTGAATACCATGCGCATACAAAACTAAATGAAGCGTCACACACCACGAGTATTGAGTCCAAAATGGTTTTGAGGTGGTTTTGTATAAAAGTAAAGGACAAAAAATTATCTCATCTGCAACGTTTCGTTTCAATTTTTTTCCTTTCTTCGTAAAATGAATACTGTGACTGTAACTATATTTATTTTCCACTTTTTTGATGTTTTTATTACTTACTAAAAACATTAAGACTTGAATTTTGATAATGAAAAATAATATCAGAAATTCAATTCAAAACAGAAGCCAAACGTAATTCCTTGATAAATCGCACTGTACTGAAATCATGACAAACAAATTCAGGGCCCGGATTTTATAACGTCACTTTGTCATTTGAATTGCTTGCCATAAATTTATTTTGAATGAAATACTTGAGTTTGAGCCAAAAAAACAATGTTATTTGGAGCATATTTCTAATATAAGAAATTGAACCGAGTTAAACGTAGTTTTTGAACAACTGATGAATTCTTTATTGAATACTTTTAGTAGTACATTCGGTCAACAGTCTGGTAAAAACAATCAAATACACTAGATTGAACTGCTTCTATGCGTTCTCCAAACGATATGACATATTATACTAGGTGCCAAAAAGGGTATTTGCACTTTTAAATATCATGAGGGTAGATAGCAAAAAAATTTCATACGTGGAATTTATTGTAATATTAGTTAAAATGGATTCGTATACCGAAACTCAGCGCGCAGTTTAATTTACGGGACATTTCTTTATCTCCCAGTGCGAATATCATTAGAAAAGACATGAGGCTAAAGTAACAAAATCGTAATGGACGTCATTTGGATAACATAATTTTTTCGTCGTAAACTTTTCATTGTATGTCCTTTTTGCAAATAGTAATAAAAAATAATATACATTGGATATAAACTGCCAACACCCTTTTAGGACACCCGGTATTTTTATAGTCTACGGCACAGCAGTACCAGAACCAAGAGTATCATATCATAGGACTGGAAAACCTTACCATCTACGTTATTGTTGTCGTAATAATGTTGTAATGTAGCTCCGATATGTCGTAGAGAATGACTACGATTCCTCTTGCCCAACTTGTATCTATCTGTGACTTGTAAACAAGGTACGAGTGATGAATACTATACTTTGGCACATCGTAGAACAGATGTTAGCATTTGATAGTATTTTTATCTCATTGGTCTTTCTATGTGTGGCCTCATTTCTGGTTCGATCACGTAGTGTGACTCCAAGCATAGCTCTCTCCATCGCACGCTGAGCAACCCTGCGTTTACGTGCGATTTTACTCGTAACTTACTTACTAACTTTTGAATGTTACATTTCTTAGCTTCGTCATTACATTTTTTTTGTTCATGAGACCAAATTGTAATGGCCTCATGTAAATGCAGCTCAAGATATTGTTTATTGTCTGACACGTAAGTGCGCCCATTTACATCGGCATTTTGTTCCCCGCTGTCGCCTTTGTAATTCTCCATCTTAAAGGTGGCACTTAAGCGAGCTATACAAATAATTGCAGCGAGACATTAACCCAGAAACCACATACCTAGAAGAACCTCCAACTGAACAACTTTAATATCATGGGTTTTATTTACTTTAGTTCTTGTGTGGATTTAACTTAAGTATACCTATAAGTATACATTTGTATGTGTGCTGTTGATAGGTTGTGAGCGATGATTTGACTTAGTGATTCAAGTCCACGGTAAAGGGATTTAATAATTTAAATTAAAGTGCTGTTCAAATGAAGCTAGATGATAATATACGAAAACCGTATGGTATGCTAAAAAGACAGTAGTTCTATTCTTCAAAATAATTGCTAAAGAAACCAACCAACCAAAACTGACTTAGGTTTACGATTATGATAAAGATGTCTTACCCGCATGGGTCACATGAGTTAGTAATGACATAACTGATTTCAATTATCAAGGAAAGAACAATAAAAATGCGGTTAAGCACTAGGAATGTTCAAAAGAGAGAATGTGATACTAGTTAATTCAGAGGGTAGAGCAAAGCTCACGTTATCGCGATTTCAGCGGTACGAGACGTTAAGGGCAGGAGTGTGCTGAATCGCTCTCCTTTGATTCAATAATTTTCATACAAATTGTGATAATTTTGATTTAAGTATCAGACATAATTTTAGCTGAAAATTGTCCGCGCAGTATCGGACGTAACCACGAAGCTAAGATGAACGTTATTTCAGTAACGCCCGATGCGTTACTGAAAGTTTCATTTAAGGCCGGGTTATTGCAAAAATTAGCAACTCAACGCGGTTTAGTTGAAAGTTCAACCGACACATTACTGAAATAACGTTCATATTAGCGTGCGATGCTTCACGGTGGTTACGTCCGACACTGCGCAGGAATCGTGCGAAAAATTCGTTTTTATGAACTCTTTTGCTTATTAACAGAAAATGGCAGAGTTTATGAAAAATGTTATTGATTTAAAATCTAAGTCAGTAATTGGCAAGTTATATTTACGAAAAAAAACTATGGTTATCGCTTTAAGTTACGAGATCTAGGACGTCAAAAAATTTTTTTGCTGCTTTTTTTTTAAAACTTGTGCTTTTTATTTCTAAATTATCATAATGTATTTAAAAATTCTACTTGATTTAAAATTTAATTAAGAATATATTCTGTTAGCATGTTATTTTTTAAATTTATAATATCAATAGAAGTGCTGGTATTTGATCGTCAAAGTAGCGACTATGGGCGCTATTTCCACATAACCCCGCCTTAAGTTGCTAATTCAAGGTACAACCTGGCCTTAAGGAGTCGGGGATTGTTTTATAGTTGAAACACATTTTAATTACGTTGCGATGAGCTTCAGGATATAAAGGTTGTCTCTACGCATTACGGATTCATAAATTACAAACAGAACTGTTTAAAACTGCTCTAATAAAGGTGAGTTTACACTGAATCAATCACTTTACATCTAATACTTACTTTAAACGAGCAATTCTTGGTTTTTGAGTCTTAAGTTTGAATCTCGACTGATTTTTTTTTTGTTCACGTTTCTATTTTTATTTGTTATTTTCTTTCTTATTCTTTCATTTAGTTATTTAAATAGAAACATTAGAGAAATTAAAATTTCTTATAATTATCTTTTCGTGGTCCGAACGTTTTCCAGCAGATGGCACGAGCAAAGCTCGGTCGCCCAGGTCACAGAATTCATATAGCCCAGGTACTAACCAATGCAAATGCAAATGAGAGAAGATGAATTGAGTTTTACAAATAATGCCTTTTATTTTGAATGAATGATAATCTAAAATAAGGTCGCAGCTGTCAAATTGAGATGTTTTAAGTCGGATGTTTTACGCTCTAGAATTGTGCAATTGGTTCATCTATAATTCGTTGTATGACAACTCTAATATTAGGACGTCAATTTTATGTCCCTTTTTAATCTTCAAAGGACGAAAAGGACAGACGAACTTAAAATAAGGACTGGCCTATTTGCAAATGGCGCTATCTCGACTAATAAATTATTTAAACGATAGTATTACCGGGTCAGCACTGACTTACCTGCAGACTGACGTCATTGCAATGACAAAAGCCAGACAGAAGACAGCGCCATTTGCAAAGGGGCCAGTCCTTATTTTAAGTTCATCTGTCCTTTTCGTCCTATGAAGATTAAAAAGGGACATAAAATTGACGTCCTAATATTAGAGTTGTCATACATCGAATTATAGACGCGCCAATTGCACAATTCTAGAGCGTTAAACATCCGACTTAAAAACATCTCAATGTAAATCTGCCTTAACTGCCTTTATACCTTGATAGTTATTTTGGCTAGCAGCGACCCTGAAAATTAATAACAATTGTAGCGCTTACATACACAACTTCAGGCTCTTATTTGTAATTAGGTAAACGAAGTTTCAGTTATTCTTACGCACCTATTTTAAGGTACAACTTTAGGAACAGAGTATCTTTTTAAAAATATTATTTAATATTGTATACTCATGCCCTTCTAACACAACTTTGATACTCTACTGACAATTAAATTTAAAATTGTTTGCAGTTTTCGTAAACCACTCCAAATGTTGCTATTAAACAATTAACCCGCGATTCGGAATGATAAACATTTAGATTCGAAACAAATTATAAACTCAATCTGCGAGTTGTCTCTTGGATAGAAATAGCGACGTTCAGGCATGTCTGCACCAGGCTAGTAGCCGTGACAGCACAGTAGTTTCGCCACTAGCTCGTACTTGGTTCTGACTTATCGCATTTTGTGTAGTAGCGGTGGTAGTGAAGAGAAAGTTTTTTCAGAGATATGTTGCAAGTTATTTAATAAAATATTTTAACTTCCTTTTTTTTAATAATAAGTAGTATTGCAAAAAATAATATCTTTAATAGTTATTGGAATCATGTTAACTAAGTTAGGGCTGAAAAAGCGAAGCAATTTCAGTATGTAGTATTGTTGGGTGTGTTACAGTCAAGGTTTATAATATTACAATTATAGAAATTGTCTTTTATTTGAAATTAAATACAGTACAACATAACTATAACATAAACATAACATAACTAAGTAGATTATACAGTACATTGATTAGGAATTTCTCCACCATTTATTTTTGTTTTTAAATCTAACTTATTGGATCTATTTATTGCACTATGATATTGCTGCAAAACTGTGTATTGAAGAAACCAGATAGCCTTTTTTCTGTCTCACTCTACTAAAATAAATAATTTTTAAAATAAAAGCTAGCTAGTGCCGAGTAGAAAAGTTTTCCCATTACTGGCGTATCTATCAACAAACCATAAAACGTACCCATTATTGAGGGTCTCAAGCTGGCTCGTGCCTATACTGGGTAAGATCTTAGTGGACCACGGTTAACTGGACACGTCCACGAAAAGGTGATTTGTTTACTGGCTAGATGAAGACGCGCTCAAACGGAGGCGAAGGCGCACGGATGACATTTGAATTAAATTATCGGTGGATTCAGTACGCACTCAAAACTGGCATAACTATCATTTACGCCGAGTGATTCGATTATCGTCGAACACGCGTGTGTCATCCCAGAGGTAATTAAAGGAAGGCTGTAGTCTGAGCAGTAACGTGGCTGGAAACTTCACAGTTTCATGCCGTTTAAACGAAATAAATAATAATCTAAAATTTAAAAACACGACTGCCATGCCAATAAACATTAGCTAGTGTTGCTCGGTCTAATGTAAGACGTTCAAAGTTCAGATATTTAAAAGTTATGGTGAAATAAATAAACTCATACATACATGAACCCTCCATTTTTGGGCAATCGACCAAAAAGAGATTTGCCCTTTTTTACTTCACCAGAACAATATCAACTTTGAGATTTAAAAGCCTTCAAAACTGTACTAAAAAGTCAAATTCAAGAGCTTAATGGCTTTTTTCATAAAATTTTCATTTTTATCTGTTGATGAAGAATATACTTCTAATAGAACAAAAACATTTACAAAATATTACATTAGGATAAAACAGACATACAATAAAATAATAAAACAAAAAATAATAATAGAAAAGAAAAAATAAACAGTATTTACATATAGAAAACATCTTCCAGTGCGTCTCCACAAAACATGGTGCCTAACAGACTGGCAACGTTTCCTCTCTGAATGGCCAACTTTTTCATGGATTCCATGGATTCCATCGTCAGATCTTGATGAAATTTATATGGGAACACCCTTTTTCTCTTACAAAATAGAATAATTAAAATTAAATAACATAAAATGAGCAATCTAACGACGAATTGAGAACCTCTTACATGTTGAAGTAGGTTAATATCATCACACATTTACTCAACGGTGGCCATATAAAGTTTCTTAGTGAGAATAGATACGTTAAACAGTTTTACTAAAGTGTGTCTGTCCTTACACGGCTAAGAAGCTCGTTGGCCCCAAAAGCCGAAACTTTGTACTCACGCCTCCCCCACTAAAACGCTTTGTGTTTCTAACGGAGGGAGATTTTCAATTTTCTCGGGAGAAAACCCCGACGCCTGGTTGCCGCTGGTATAACTTCCTTGGAAAAATATTATTCCGCGACGACGCTAGGTTTCGTGGAGTTTGATCATAGGAAAACTTGGTCACAGGTTTTACAGGTTTAGGAATACACAAAAAGTGCTCAACATTGTATTACTATAAATAAAAATATAAAAGAACTTTCCTGATTAAACCAGCTTTTAAATTAATAAAATACAGCATTGTAAAGATTTATACACCTTTATTAAATTATTTTTAAGAACCTTGGATAAGATAAGACTATCGTTGAACTTTGCAATTTTACAAAACTCTAGTTGATCTTTATTAATTTGAGTAACATGAATAAAAATAGGTTAAGAGACTTTAAGTAAAATAACATTGTTTTTTAAACAGTCAGTAAAATAATACGCAATGTTCATCTAATGTCATCTCTGTGGCTAGCGTTGCATTATCTGTGGCTAGCGTTGCATTTTTTCTAATCTATCTGTATAAATAAATAAAAACAAATCGTCGAAAAAAACCTTTATTGGTTGTGTTCATTATTGTCAGGGGCTTGTATCAAAGAAAAAAGGAAAATCGCCGGAAGATGTTGTCTCAATCAAATAAAAAATATTTTAATAATTTTTCGACGTCAAAGCTATCATGGATGGCACGTTCACCACCAGTGTACGCCCTCTGTGGAGAAGAACGGCCAGAAGAAACTCCACAGGAATTGTATCTTTTGTACTTTACTTTTAAATATATAAAGAATCATACATGAGTCATAATTACAATCTACTCCACTGATTTGGAACAACAGTTGGCCAGACGTTTTTATCATCTAAGTAATCATTTATCGTATAATAGGCCTTAGAACATTAAATATTTTTAATTTTAGTTTTAAATTGACCCAAAACTTATCATCTGGTATTTGACTATAGAAGCGAATACAGTTCCCCTGAATGAATTGTTAACCTCACACAGTCTAAATTTTGAGTGCGCTATTTTATTTTTATTTCTAGTATGTCTATTATGTATATCAGAATTCTTAGGAAATAGCGTTTTGTTCTTTCGTACATACTCGTACAAGATGTTTTCAAATATGTACTGTGAGGATACCGTGAAGATATCATTTTCTTTAAACAGTTCCCTTAAGGAATCGTGACCACGCAATTTATATATATGGAACGTATGATATCGCCCTCTTCTGTAACACAAACATGCTTTTTTATGCTATTAGCAGCTTGACTCCACAATAAAATTCTGTATGACATAATGCTGTGAAAATAGCTGAAATAATTTTTTAATTATGTACGTGGTGTACGAAGCTGGGGCGGGCAGCTAATGCGCAATAAAGAACAACATTTGAATTTGATCTAAGACCAAATCACACTAACTGAGAAGCCGTTAGTATACTAACTTCGTTGTAAGAAGGTTCTTTCACGGGAGCTCGCGCGGCGCAGGAGTGGGACGACATGAAGTGCTTCCACGCGACTTCCGCTCCGCTACGCTCGGTCTATTACGTCACATAATCAGCTTATTTCCTTTGCAGCACACTTAAACAAAATACTAGTGTGCAGAGTAATATGTTGCTACTGACATTCTAAGCAACATTCCTGAAAATGTCTGGACCAAAAAATAGCGTACACTCATCAACATCAACGGCCCGTTACAGTCCACTGCTGGAGTATGAGCCTCCTCCACTTAAGTGGAGGGCTTGCCATAATCTCCACGCTTGGCAGGCGGGTTGGAGATCGCAGAATTTATTCTCTGATACAGTAACCTTAAAAGGAGAGCGCTGCTGCCGAACGGGCAGCAAGCTGCTGTTCAATGTGTAGTCCCTAAGTCGCCTCTTACGACACCCACGGGAAGAGTAGATGTTGGTGATAAATGTATTCTACTCTGCCGTCACCACACGGCGTACACTATATTGGTCTAATTATAACTGCAGTGTTTTGCATGCTCATTTTAAATTGTGTTCTTCGATTATGCGTCTTTTAAAACTCGGTCTTGGATCCAAAAAACTGACAGCAAATATTACGAAACATACTTTTCTTTTGGAAATTTGAAATTTGCTTGATAGCACTTAACACGACGCCGTAATTTTTGGTACTAGTGCAATTTACTTACCTACAGCGTAAAATTGTATTATCTAAATATTATGTCGGATACGCAAAACCTGAATTAAATTCTATTCAAGGTTTTACAATATAAAGATTGACAAAATTAATGTTTTTTTGCCTATGCGCCTAATTAATAAGAAACTAGTACTCTGTGGTTCGAGGTTTAGATACAATTTCAGTAGTTAAGATTGGCGCGTTACTTGGCGGCTATTGTCATAGACTAGCAAATGGCACGTACTTTGAGTTTACAACCACAGAATATACTAGGGTACGTTTACCCAATAATTCTGAATCCACTGGAATTTCTACCCGGAAAAATGATTTTTGTGAAAGATTTTTCCATATAAGTTTTATCATATAAGTTCAAAACAAAAATACTAAAATGCAACACTTTTATGTAAATAAAACTGATAATATTAATAGAACGACAATGTTTTACTAATTAAGATGCGCGGGCGCGAATTGACTTTGCGATCAGCCACTAACTGCGCGCGTGCGAGGTACATTGCGTAGAAGCAAATAATGTAAACTTGATTTCCTTAGTTACCTTAGCCTTCCTGTTTATTTTTGTCTATTATTTCAGCATAACATACTAAATACACTGTATCAGTTTGTGTAGACCTGCTTACACCCTTAGCTTCTACAACTATCAAATGGAGAGCTTTATGGAGTGGTCGATCATTAGCAGTTGCGGTGTTAACTGTCTGGCAGTTAGCAAGGGCAGGGCTGACCGGGGTCATGACCTCGGGAGTCCTGCCGCCATGTTTAGGGTTGTCGCTCATATAAACCCGTACCCACCCGACCCGCCATAATACTTTAAATTTTAGGTTCATGATCATCATCATTTTCAGCCCACATCCACTTACTGCTGGGTATAGTCCTCTTCACGACACTGCGCCACTCCTCACGGTCCTGTGCCATCCGCATCCAGCCTGATCCTGCCAGTTTGGCAATGTCGTCGTGCCATCGGGCTGGTGGTATGCCCATTGGCCTTGTTGTTCTTTGAATTTTAGGTTATTGCTTCTTATTATCATCAACTTAGCAGTGCCGCAAACTCCAACGACAAGCGAATCCTTCAGTATTTGTATAAAACTCCATGGAGCAATAGTCTTGTCGGCGCGGCGAAGCAGCCCTTTAAAAAGATCGTGGTAATGGCCGATGTCCAGGTTTACATCTTTATGTATATTTAAGAGATCTAGACCGGATAATCTTTCTTGTGCCATTGAGGCAAGCAACCAAGATTTTACTCTGCGTAGAATAAAGCGTGATCTCTCCGAGAGTCGCTTATTTGCGACCGCAACTTAAGGTTGTGGGCATGCCCAGCTCACCATCCATGCAACAACGGTGCATCCGTGCTTGGTGACGACAGTCCCGGAAGACGGTGTAGAATATTGTGAGTTGCGTCATATATTTTCGTACAAAAATAGAACGACTGGCTCACAGTTCAAGCAGAAGGCGGTGAAAGAAGGATATACTATAAAACACAAACACCAGAATCTCTCGAAAAAAAGTCAAAATTCATGTATTTGTTCTTTTTTCTATTAAACATTACAAATATAATAATTTCATATTTTAATACAGTCAATGTTGATGATGACAGTCAAATAACAACTTATTTCTTTTTTTATAATAATAGATTATTTAAGTACTCAGCAGAAAAAAAACTTCCATACAATAATATGTTGTTTAAAAATGCAGTCACTCTGGTGATTATTTAGTAACTGCATAGAAGTTGTCCAGTTCATGGGCTGAGTGGTGCCGTGCTAGAAATCTTGCATTATCTCATCAACAAGTTATATACGTCCTTACCAAGGGGCTCGAGCGCATCTTTAATTAGAGCGATTAGAATTAGTCGATCACGCTGGCCTGTACGGGTTGGTCAATTTCTTTGAATTTCTCCGCAGGAGTGTGCAGATTTCCTCACCATGTTTTCCTTCACCGTTATTTAAATAACACCTTGTAAATGTATTTATTCCATTGAGCTAACTCTGACCCAAAAGTGGTCGGTCACTGACTCCACCCCAATAACAAAGGTAACAATAACCCTTGTTTTATTTGAGCACGGGATTAAATTTAAACATGTTTTGATTCCGGATTAACATCAAATTTCGTGTAAACGGAAACTTTCTTAATTGGTTTTGTTTAATTCTGTGTGGTTGTTTAGTTATTTGTTTAATATGATCGTGTTGTTATGTAATTTGGGCGTGGTTAAATTTAGTAAATAGTATTGGAAACTTATGTAGTTGCCGTAACTTCTAGCTATTCCATTTTATGTGGGATCGACTCCATTTATTTGTAGCCAAGTGACCTGGAGAGATGTAGTTTTATACATAAACTAAATAAAAAAAAAAAACTACTTCGAACCAGCATAGGGTTTAGATTCCAATAGACTAAAACTTTACACGTGGCTGAAGTAAAAAAAAAAACAAAAGTCCAAAAATTCGAAGCAACCGAATTCTTTTCCACAATAATTGCCGCAGTTGGTGTGCAAAAGTGGGATTTTTAAAAGGAACCGTTCGTTAGGACAGTTCTGACGAAGCTGATTCGGCTCCGACAACCGCTAACAAGTCCAGTACTCGAAAAAATTTAATCCGTTTTTGTCGGTGCCTGAGTCTCGACTAAACGAGTTGCGATTTCCTTAGTAATTTCTAGATATTTTTTTCTACAAAAATAAAATCAACTTAAGCAATAAAATCGTTGGAATGAAAAACAAGCGTATTACGTAATTTTGCCATCGAATGTTTGAGTAGTGTAGTATCTCAAACGATTACTTACGAGTATTTACCTACTATGTTGCCCAGCGATTTCTATTATGAACCATGTGTAAACGGTTCGTGCGTCGTCATTTTTTGTAAACAAAAACGTTTCGTGCGTTTCAAAGTTGCAATAAAAAAGCCATTACCGTATGGGAGCGGTGAGGGCATCTAAAGCCATTACCGTATGGGAGCGGTGAGGGCATCTAAAGCCATTACCGTATGGGAGCGGTGAGGGCATCTAAAGCCATTACCGTATGCGAGCGGTGAGGGCATCTAAAGCCATTACCGTATGCGAGCGGTGAGGGCATCTAAAGCCATTACCGTATGGGAGCGGTGAGGGCATCTAAAGCCATTACCGTATGCGAGCGGTGAGGGCATCTAAAGCCATTACCGTATGCGAGCGGTGAGGGCATCTAAAGCCATTACCGTATGGGAGCGGTGAGGGCATCTAAAGCCATTACCGTATGGGAGCGGTGAGGGCATCTAAAGGCATTACCGTATGGGAGCGGTGAGGGCATCTAAAGCCATTACCGTATGGGAGCGGTGAGGGCATCTAAAGGCATTACCGTATGGGAGCGGTGAGGGCATCTAAAGCCATTACCGTATGGGAGCGGTGAGGGCATCTAAAGCCATTACCGTATGGGAGCGGTGAGGGCATCTAAAGCCATTACCGTATGGGAGCGGTGAGGGCATCTAAAGCCATTACCGTATGGGAGCGGTGAGGGCATCTAAAGCCATTACCGTATGGGAGCGGTGAGGGCATCTAAAGGCATTACCGTATGGGAGCGGTGAGGGCATCTAAAGCCATTACCGTATGGGAGCGGTGAGGGCATCTAAAGCCATTACCGTATGGGAGCGGTGAGGGCATCTAAAGCCATTACCGTATGGGAGGGGTGAGGGCATCTAAAGCCATTACCGTATGGGAGCGGTTAGGGCATCTAAAGCCATTACCGTATGGGAGGGGTGAGGGCATCTAAAGCCATTACCGTATGGGAGGGGTGAGGGCATCTAAAGCCATTACCGTATGGGAGCGGTGAGGGCATCTAAAGCCATTACCGTATGGGAGGGGTGAGGGCATCTAAATATTTTTATTTATTTCAGAATTAGCGTTTCGTGGGTCGTTGCTGTTTATATAGATAAATTAAACGGTCAGACAGTACTTTCAAAAATTATTCTGTAAATCAAATGTTATATTAGACAAAGATCACAATATTTTGTCAAAATTTACAGGAAAAGCTTATTCTATAATTATTTATTTATTAAAATTAGGTAAGTACATAACAATGCAATGGACGGTGATGTGTTTGTGTTTGTGGGTCGCAGGTCTTTTACCATAATAATAAATTAGTTGCCGACTGACTTTATAACTAGAAAGATCTTACATATTATATATATTTTTTTATTAAGTTTGAGGTAATTATTAGCTGAACTGGACCCCATTTATAAAAAAGTAAACGATGTAAAAATGTTTTACAGTGAAAGACGTTCCAAAAGGTATTATGAAAAAAAAATATAAATGTAGAACGCTTTAAAACACTTATTGGTAAAATGAGTCGAGAAGGACAGTTTTGAACTTTACTGAAGCATTTGCATCTAGTTTCTACTCTGCCGGTGACGCTTTAATTAAGGTTACCTAAAATTCGGCTCATAGCTATACTTGAAACTTGAAGTCACAAAAATTTTTTGAATAAATAAACAAAAAAAGCTTCCTTTCACACTGCAATCGAATGAGCTTTTTCTTAAAATATCGCACATCACATTTAAAAAATCAAAACTTACATTTTTTTACAATAATGATTTTGTTTTTTTTTCATAGACGTATTCTCAAAACCCTCCAAACTCAAGACCTGGTATCCTGGCACCTGCGGGGTGCAGGGCGCGGGACGGGTCGAGGGGGCAAAGCCACGGAGCCCCCTCGTGGGAAATCTGGCGCAACGCAATCAGGGCCGACATTACTGGCGGACATAAGCCACATGACAGCTGCTCCAGCCTAGCAAATTGAATCCAGCAGGGAAATACACAGGTAATGTTCAGCCTAGATCTAATGTTGGATGGCTGAGGTGGAAATTATTGGTGATGTCATTGTGACCAATAGCATTATTCACGTATATAAACGCGTTGCAGTATTTTCTTAAACCCTCCTTGTGACTGTTTTGATTGAGCTATAGCGTAGCCTACCGCTACGGAGTAGCAAACTGCTACGAACGTAGCAATAGGGAACATGCATAACAGTATATAAGATTTTTTCATTGTTCATCTGAAACTATACAAAAATAGAATACTGACAGTCAAAACAGAATCGAAAAACAAACTAGTTACAACATTATTAAACAAATATATCTGTCCCTCTCTACGAAAACAATATTTTCTATGGCAGATGTATGGACTGCGACACATATGACGTCACATGTGTGTCGGACCTCTCTGTCTAACCATCAACTTTGAAGCCTTATAAATTTGTTTCTGAGCTCTTGCAAAAAAAAAATGAAACAAAAAATGAAAATCAAAAATTTAAAATTATTTTTATGTGTTTATCTGGAACTTGAAATGTTTCGATTAATGAATTTTAAAAAATTGTCCTCCCTATAAGCTACAAGTTCAAACCTAACCCTAGTTCAATAGCATCGCGCGCATTGTCCATGTTCCCTATAAGCTACAAGTTCAAACCTAACCCTAGTTCAATAGCATCGCGCGCATTTTCCATGTTCCCTATAAGCTACAAGTTCAAACCTAACCCTAGTTCAATAGCATCGCGCGCATTTTCCATTACTTTTTTTTCTGACATTGTATTTTTGTTTTGACATTGTATTTTATGTGACATTTTACTTTTTGTTAAGTAAGTTAGTAAAAACACTTTATTGCACACAAAAAGAACATGAAGACAATAAAAAACAAACATAATTAGGTATTAGGTGTGTAAAACGCAGCGGTTGTAAGGAGTAGCAAAGATGTGCGTAAGGTTTTGCTATCCTTTTAGGGATAGAAGCGTGAGTTTACGAATGCAAATTCTATGCCGTTATTACTACTCTACGTTTTGCTTCTCTTGATGTTTCGCCGCGCGCCGGCTGTCAGCTAACTTCATCCCGTTCTCTGCCAACGGCAAAACGTGCAGTTTTTAATAAACTGTTAGCACACTAGACACAAAACACTTGTTTCATATTTTTATTTTGAATTCTACAATACTTTCCGAAAAAGAAGTCGTGCAATCAACTCAACAACTTTTGTAAACGGTAGTTTTACTAGTGTTCTCTGTAACTGCGAACCAACTAAAGATCTGCTCACACCTTGTAGTCAAGTATTGACTTAAAAAAACACCTTCCTCTGTTATTTGTTTATAACATCTTGGGAATACATTTAAAAATTCAACATTGGTTCCGTTTAACTCACGCGGGGGCGATTTGGATTTTGGTACTTACTTAATTTTTAATAACTCTACAAATATTATTATTTTTAAATGTAAGTATTCTCTTTTGAAATTGATATTTAGAAGACCTGCGTATTTATTTATTTTGTCATATACTTTTTTGTTTGAAGAATAAATCAACAATAATAATATCGAATAAAACTTCATAATTGTATATTTTTGCGATATGAACTTTATAAAGGAGTTTGACAAAATATTTAGGTACCTTACGGAAGTAACGGTATTATACATAACCTACTTATATAAATATAATGTCGGGTGTGGCAGTACTAGGGTTGCTTACATAACAGTTTCGTGTACTCGAACCCACTCGGAAGGAAGTCAATAAAAGAGAATTGAAAATAAATAATGAACAGGCACCTGCCGAGTCGGCCGTGTTCACGCGTGGTGGCGTATTCACTCGTATTTACTTACGTTGGTTGTCTGCGAATATTTTTTGAGAGTGCTTAGGCCTGTTGTAAATCAATGGCTTAGGTATCTACCTACTAAAAGTATATCTATACTTTTGCTGTCGAAAGAATTCATGATGTTTGTATTGTAGAATCATTGTAGAATTTTTATAAAATTCAAAATTTGAGGTGAACTAGGTCTCTCTGACGAGAAAATGTTTTAGTCAAAAGATTTAAAAAACATTGAAACGAAATAATTTTATATTAAACAAGCAACTTTTATATGCCTTTATTGCTACCTACTTGTTTAAATTTTTGCTTTGTAGTTAATAATCCAATGCCGTAAAAAATGAATTTTTAATCACAAGTTTATTGTATTCTTTTGAGAAATAGTGTTTTATTCCATACATTTTCATTTTTTAAGGTTATCTGTTTTTATTTTTTAAATGTCAATGTAGTTGTGTTAGAATTTCACTAAGATTTCACTAGTCAATAATAATTTTCCGTGAGCGGATTATTATGAAACACGTTTTGATCAAAACTATAGAATATTAGCAAAGCTAATCACGCACTTGGGGCGTGACAGTAGATTACTCATTACATCTCTAATTTGGCTCCAATTAGGTTTGGATTTGACAGCGAGGCTGGCAACTCGCTTGTGATTAGTATGACTGCTAGTCATGTGTCACTAGCTTCCCGACCGTGGTGTCACCCGTGTTAAATGAGTTTTCCTATAAAAATAAGGTGTTTTCCCGCGGTAAAAAGTAATCTATGTCCTATTCCAAGATCTAATATATATGTGTACCAAGTTTCATCTCGATCCGTTTAGTGGTTGAAGCGTGATTGAGTAACAAACATTCAAACTTTCGCATTTATAATATTAGTGGGATATCGTAACATTGCTAGCTGTAACCAGGTAAGCGTATTGTTGGGCTTGGTTGTATGTGTGGTCCGTCAACTGACCGTTCATAGAGGGACGGCGAGTATGTTTTTTCAGTTTTAGCCAAGCTGAAACGGAGACCTTCGCTCGCGCTTGCGCTCGCCCGGTCAATGAAAATTGTACTAGATTTTTAGCAAAACTAAACTACACCACACTACAACATCAAAGATGTTACCTAGTAATAACCTTACTGTGAAGATTTATGTTTCGTGGCGTTCGCGGCATAGAATTTTGTTATTTGTTTTTTTTTTTATGTATAAAGATGATAAAGGTTCTATCATTGATATAATATAGTCGTAGATATATGAACGCCACTCGAAAAGTGGCGCCACCAAAACAAGGCAGGCGGCCAGATTCTAATTCTAATTTTTATTTATGGCATTTTATTTTTGGCGTTGGTGTTTTTGGCTTTCATTTATTTCGCCACTATCAAGTGTTTTGCTAAATACCATGATATACTTACTATTATATAGATAGTCGCCCTGGACATGTATGTACACTGACGTACGTGATGAGATGAATGTCACGCTATAATAGTGTGGCAGTGCAGTACACTGTACTGTAGTGATCAGTTGTTCAGTATTATGTTTTTTGTGACTAGGCAATCAAGTTGTTTGGTTTAATTACCCAGGCCCTCATTTTTTACTGGCGATTATAGACTTTTACGATTATATAGGTAGATATCTAGTGTATTTCGTTACGATTGTTAACGACTTGAATACTTTGATTAAAAAATTTTTAAAGAAATTCAACACAAAAGTTTTAAAAAAACTTCTGCCTTTCCCTTTGTTCCTTGATAAATTCTGGACCGTTAACTCGGAAAGGTGACAATTACTGGAAAACTTTCTGTCGACTCCAAACTAATATAATTATATATAATTACATTTTCTTTTCTTTGAAAGACCTTTGTATCCAAGAGTTTTCAATTTTATTAAATATTTAGATACGTGCCTACGCTTTTTCTTGCATTTTATAGAATGATTAGAACTAAGCCTTTTTTTAATCGAACTTTTTCCTACCTCTTGGCTATGTCAAAAAAACTTAACACGCTAGCCCTGAACAGATTGGTCGACGTCACACACACCCTTGGAATTTCTTCGCAGGTATTTCGCCGATGTTTTCTACACCGCAAGAGCGTCGACTAAACGTACATAATGAATTCTAAATTTGAAATCATATTGGTTAGTAGATCGAGCCAGCACCGGACGGCAAGCTAGCTAACCTCATACCACCGACGCTCGTTTGCGGTGGTGACAGTGAGTTTCCTATATTAAACACCGGAGTCGCATCCTCCGCTGCAGGTGCTCTCCCATGTTTTCGAAGCGATCCTCATCAATATTCATTATGCCTAGCGTGTTTTAGTAACAGCTGATAATATTATTCTGGGGTGGTCCTGGTTGAAGCCTCTCATAGCCCAAGCTAAACTAACCCTAACACGGATTAGTCCTTTGCATAAACTTTGCTGCACACAGGTAGAAAAACAAAAGCGACCCTTTATATCTGTAGGTATTATATAATAGGCAACGAACTGTTATAGGAACAATATTTGTGTTACTACCTAGTTAGTTTTACCTTAAAATATGTGTTTAGATAAATAGATAAAAGAGCACTTAATCTTATCTCGTCTATAATAATGTTTTACGAGTATTTTAATCGTGTATTATTTATTTATAATAATATTACTGGATATATATTTTTTTTAATTTAAGAAACGTAAAGATAACTTAATTTTCTATAAATGTAGATATTGGTAGTGTATGTATGTATATTATGTAAATAGTAAAGGTATCATATCTATGTACTAAAGCGTTGTATTCTATTGTATTCTGTGCACATTCTTCTTTATACTCTGCGATCTCATTTTCCATCACTGTGATATGTTGGCTGGAAGAGATCTCTTATAGAGATAAGTTCGCCTTTGTACATTTTATTGCGCAAATTATACGAATTATTGGTTTACAAATCACCTTTGCAACCTAAAAACGGATAGCCATCCTTATTTGGCTGGCTCGGAATGACGTCATAAATCAGCGCTCTGGGGGGTGCAAATTCAGTAATGCACAACCCGTGTTTTTGCCAAGTTGCGGCAACTTGAGAAGCCAAATATTGGTAACAATATTGGTGAAAGAGCGAAATATTAGTAAAAAGTTCACCGTTTATACTCTATAGCTATATGAATGGAAGGTTACATTACTTTGTAATTATTTAAGCTTTTGAAAGCGCCTTCGATTTTTTTATTTTTTCATAAGAACGGACTAATTGCTATTTCTGCCGGAGTGCTAATGTAGCGGACTCGGATTTGCGGAGGAGCTGAAGGCTCCCCTAAGGGCCAGCGCATCGTGAGGCGGTCGCCTGATGCGTGCGAGCTCAGTATATGATGGTCACTAGGATATTTAAGCTCCAACCAGCATAAATTGAGCAAACCGCATGCATGGTTGGAGCTTAAATATCCTAGTGAAAGCAAATGCTGAGCTCGCACGCATCAGGCGACCGCCTCACGATGCGCTGGCTCTAAGAAATCTATGACAACGCGTCTGGGGGCGCCCTCAGACGGGCACGGACCTCGGCCCAGAACGTTTCCAGGGCGAAAAACGCGTCGGATAAAAAGCGCCTTCGATCTCATCATCATCATCCAATGACGTTGTAAAGCATCATATTTTTTTAAATGTCAATTGACAGAATGACAGTAGATATCATCCGACAGGAAAAAAAACCTATAGGTAAAATGTGAATTAATTAGCTCACGTCGAGTTCCGGTAGCGTCAAGTCCGGTGACATCGACTTTGTTTTCGTCGAGTCCGTAGTTGGCATCGCACTACAACACCACCCTACTCGGGTCAATAATAGGATGTGTTGGGTTACATTCACCTACATATCCCGAGTTTGTGTAAATTGTATTATTTGTTTCAATCGTGTTTTTTTTTTTAATTTGTTCTTGTTATTGTTTGTTGTGTTGTTGTGTTTAGTGTCATATAAAAGTTGTCTATGTAGTTTATCTGTACCTCACACATTAGCTTGTTTATTAAGATTAGCTTAAATTGTTGGCATTTTCTCACAGAATGAACGCATAGAATGCGGAATGGTTCTGTTGTTCTTCGTTTGATCGCTGAACATAACTTTTTTTACCACCTTCGTTATTCTAATGTGATTATATTGCTTTACCCGACTGGGGTAGAGCCAGAAAGAGGGTTAACTTTTTAAAATTAACACCTTCAGGACCGGGTGTTTTTCACTAGGCAATCCGCCCTGCGCCGGACATTTTTCGGTTTTTTTAAACGGCCATAAAAAAAATAACTAATATATTTAACTACCTACTTTTTTCTGTTACTATACTTCTGTTGTTTACATTTTCTATTTATGAAATAAAACAATTAAATATATTATTATGTCTTTATTTGAAAAAATCACATAAATGGACAGTTACGGACAAAAAAAAGGTCTAACATAACAGTCCGTAAGCAGCGGAACGACGCACTGGCGCGGCGCGTCACTGTGTTCACTCTCACGCCTACATCCGATGCACCACACTCACAATTTTTTGCATGTGTGCTCTCAAGGAAACAAGCTAACGCTAATCACGCTGGGTCGACGTGATTTTGTAGAAAACAGTATGAAAATCAAACAACGTGACATACTCGTGACCGGCGAGTTAGGGAATAATTATCATCACGTAAATGTCACGTGATTGGCCCTGAAAGTGTTAATCATCCACCTTTCTAATGCAAAATTAAACTTCTGTAAACGAGAAATGTCATTCCCACATAACACTTTTATCATCATCATCTCAGCCGGAAGGCGTCCACTAATGAACATAGGCCTCCCCCATAGGTTTCTAACGTGAATGGTTTTGCGCTACTTGCATCCATTGGTGCTTAGCAAGTTTCACCTAGCCATCTGTCCTTCATGTGGGAGGCCGTACAACATAACGCCTTCCGGCCCGTACATAAGCCAAGAGAGAACATTTCTTCCCCAGCGATTAGATTATGGGTTCGTCGAGCAACTAAGACACCTTACCTCAGTAAAATTGCTAAAACTAATCATCATTTCTGTCGTCATCAATTAGAACTAAGAATTATTGTTTTAGCCATTACAATCGTCATATCAGTTTTAAATAAAATAACAAATAGGCTTCATAACGTTCTGTTCGTGTATATATTGGTTGTACAGGCTTATTTGATTATGGAGATAGAGATCCAAACCAAGTGTAGTATATTATGACGTGCCTCTCCTCTTCTGAACCATACATAGCAAACGTTGGCATAAGTATTTATATTATAAGCCGTAGTATGTAAGCTTTTCAATCAATAAAACGTTCGTCTTGAAACACAGTCGTTTACTTTACTTGTAGCTCCGAGTACCCAGATTGCATGGCAACCCTTTTAGTGCTAAGCAAAGCTGTAGAATTGATTCATCGATTGTAACTTGGTTTATTTTACTTAGATTTACACGTTTTTGGGTGTGACAACCTATAAATTGTCTTTCTTCGAAAACAAAATGCTATTTTTTTATGTCAAGTATTAAACATTGAAACAAATGGGGATTGAGTTACTGTGAATTTGTTCCTCGGAAATAAAAACAATTGAAATGTGATAGGTTGAGGAGTGCAAATAATAATATTTGAATGTCTGAGTGTGTTTTTGTAAACACCTATTTTCTAGGTTGTTTACATTTAAAGCCTTAATAAAACTTTTAAACCGTGTCATAAAAAATTATATAGGTATTTTCTATTTTCAATGCTCTAGAATGCGAATACGAAAGCAGAGTAGGTATTATATTTTATATGAAATTCCATTTATCTTTGCCCTTAAACTAAACTTTGCACTTAGAAAATTCATAATGAATTTACCTTTCTAAATAGAAATCGTGTTGTTTTACGTCAAACATCAAAAAACGTTATTATTTTCAGTCTTAACGTAAATAATTATTTCAAGAAATTTTAAGAAACTAACAATTATGTAATAACGATCTCATCACGATAATATATATTTACATACTTATGTAAAAATCTTATTTCACAGAAAAATCTTATATTATTTTAAAAGAAAGGACATTTTAGTAATGGGTCTACGAAAGTTAGATATAAGGGTCTTGGCTTAAGGCTAAGGGTTCATCCTTGCCTTTATCGAGGGTCTTATCTTTACTGGTTCAGGGCCTAAACTATGCATAGCCTTTGAGGTCCAAGATATACACATTTTGCTTTCTTTCTGATATTCTTTTATTTGTTCTATTTTCAATGCTAGATGGTTTTTGTTTTGTTTTTTTTTTTTTTATTAATTATGATATTCCGTATTATTACACCGTGAAATTTAATTCATTCTAAACCCTTTGCTGAGGGTTCAGTCTATGAAACTTAACAACTTTCCCTATGGAACATAAGTTGTCAGATGAAAAAAATAAACGCATCTTCCATAGTAAATTGACCAGCAACCGCGCGGCTTTTTATGAAATACTACTTATTCCCTTTTGTCGTCTGTCAGTCTGTCTTCCTTAGGGAAACTTGTTTAGCTTCATGGACTGAGCCCTCTAGCAAAGGATTTAAATAGAATTAAATTTCATGGTGTATTGGCCTCAAAAACTCATCTATGTCGCGCGTACATTCAAGTAGTAAGTAAGTAATTTCGTTCAGCAAGCGTCGTTGAAGGAAAAATTTGCGCGAAAATAATCGCCCAAATGAAAAAAAAGCCTCGCAGGAAACCGTACTACCAACTACGCCACGAAACCGACAAAAGTGTGGGCTTAAGCCGTCGTCACTTTTAGAAAACGGCTCGTTAAAATGCTCAGTTACTCGTGTAGTTACAAACGTGCGCTTAGTAGGACAATTAACGCACTGGAGTAATTTGTGCCGCCGCCCGTGCGTAACTTAATTAAAAGTTTTGCCTACACTTTGCCATGAACGTAACCGGTACTCAATAGCAGGGCCAGTCCCAACTCGACCCGATTTAAATGCGACGTGTCAGCTTAATAACGGAAAACCTTTTGAAAAAAGGAATTAGGCATTTTTCCAGAGCTGAAGCATATTGTCATAGAGACTGAGGCGTGCCTGGAACTACACAGGCTAGCAATAAACGGACTGTGGGACGGAACCAAGCACACTAAGTTCAGCCCACATGAAGACCTTGACAGAATAGTGAATATGAACTGCGACAAAATGCAGCCTGTGTTTATATTCAAGAGGTCTTATAAGGTTCACTTATCATCAAGGAAAGAGTGGAAACGAGGACTGGATTCACCGAAAGAAAACAGTCTAATGTGGTATACTGATGGGTCTAAAACGGAATCAGGTAAGTACAGGGGCAGGCATATATGCAAAGGACCACAAGGTAAGCCAAGGCATGGGCAAAATGGCGGCAGTGTTTCAGGCGGAAACATACGCGATTTTTGCCTGCGCACAAGAGATTGAATGTAAGAACACTATAAATAGGTCTATATACATTCTTAGCGACAGTCAAGCGGCACTCAAAGCCCTGACCTCGTACCGGATCGACTCGAGGCTCGTCTTGGGCGCTACCCGGACTCTTAACGAGCTGGGGAAGCGGAACACGGTCCAACTTGTGTGGGTCCTGAGTCATGAGGGAATACCGGGGAATTAGGGCGCTGATGAGCTGGCTAGAAAAGGATTTGGAACATCTATAATTGGACCTTTCATAGGACTAGCTATGAGTACAGTTAAAACGGCAATGAGGGTGTATGCAAGGTCGAGGCACAGCGATGAGTGGCTGAGCATTACGGGACTCGCACACTCAAAACGATTAAATTCCCAATTAAATTGGCAGAGCGCTATATGGAGCTTCAGCAGGCGACAGGCCCGTCACCTAGTGGGGGCAATGACCGGACATTTCGGTACTGGCGCCCTCTTTCACAAGATGGGCCGGCAGACACACCCACCTGCAGAGAGCCTGCAGGGTTGAAATACAGAGCATGGAACACCTCCTGTATACATGCGATACCCTGGCTAGAAAGCGAATGCGCCTCATGGGATTAAACTATCTGAGACCCGAGGACTACAGGTTCACACCCCCAGGTCTCTCTATAAAGCTCATGGCTGAATTGTTTGACGAACTGAGGAGTGATGAAGATTAGGTATCTGGGGAAGCACAAAAGATCCCATAGGGTCGAAGTGCTCCGATAATCTGACGTCTCGGCCCCTCCAAAGATAAGATAATATAAGAGCTGAAATAGATCTCTTATTTACAATTTAAGAACCAAACAAAGACCAGGAATAGTGGTTCGATCTGAAGGCTTTCTTCCTCGTAGGTATTTGAACAATGACGGGACCATGCGACAAAATGACAAAATACAAGAGCCGGTGGCCAAATCTAAAACTAACAACATCTGATGTGATTGTAGTAGAGGAATATTTGGATGGCAGCGACACTGGCAACGCTAACATAGGATGTTATGTTTTAGTTGCGTTATAATTTTACGTATGAGATTGTGAATTGTGTCATGTGCTTTTTGAAAATTGACTCAATCAATTCTTTTCTTAGTAAAATAAATGGCGTTCCCAATTATGATTTCGCCACTATCAATTTTATAACATTGTGAGTTGATTTATTTGACAGCTGGGCTTCATGGAAGGGAAAGAAAAAAACTCACGTGATATCGGTTCATTCTCATTTGAAACAACTTTCCCAGATGATTGAAAAAAAAAAAAAACTTCCATCCTCGATATAAAAAGAAAATATCGAAGAGAATTTTATAGTCTACGGTTATCCCGTGCGACTCGGAAACTTTCCGGGTGACACCGCACCGGTCCGAACCACAGTATCTGTAAGTGTCGATGATGGACGGATAGTAGTCGATTTCGAGTGGGGCCATTTCCGTGAATCCCCAGGTTGGAACAGGATTAAACCAGAACGCTTCGGTGCTAAGTCAGAACGAGTTTGCCGTGTGTTATATTTTGAAAATTCCTGCGGATTTATTGTAAATAAAGTGCTCACGCTTTGAAGTGGTTTTGTGTTGTTGTTTAAATTACAAGGGCCATTGACTTTGAAGACTTTGTTTTCAAGCATATTTAAAATGGTATTTTAACTAACTTAATAAACATTTTTTTATTGAAATTTTAAATTTTATTTGATAAGTTGTTTTAAGAAAGATAAACGAATAAACACTCTTGAATCGAATGAACACGTAATAAAAATAATTTTAACAAAAAAATAGAAACCTCCTTCAAATTGCCTTATATGGTTATCTCCACTAAAAAGTAACAAATAAAATAACATTCCAGATGGAACATGAAAAAAAATATTGCGAATATCCTCAATTAAATAGATAGGTAGTGTATTAAGTAAATATTTAGAATTTTGTACTTGTATGGATCTATCCCTAAAGCACGTTCTATCGAGTGAAAAAAGAATCATCAAAATCGGTTGAAAACTGACTGAGATATGACTAAAAAATAGACGAATAACGACGCGAATGCTACATTCCGTTGAGGAATTTCCAAGTTTTACCTCATGTTCCACCATCCGATTTTGACGAAATTAATATGGGACCACCTCGAGAGTAAATCCTATCGAATGAAAAAAGAATTATTAAAATCGGTTAACAATTGGCGGAGATATCTAATAAAATACATAAAAAAAAAAAATACAGACGAATTGAGAACCTCCTCCTTTTTTGAAGTTGGTTAAAAACTGAAGGATAAGCATTTTTTTAAATGTCAAAAACCCCTTCATTGCCTGTTTTAATGGATTCTTCTACTTTTAAATGTGTGAGCGTAAAGAAGAAGTAGAAGATAAAAAAAATCGTTTCATCAAAAGATCGCTGCTACTTTTCCTCTATTCCTGGGTAGGTACTATAGATAAGTAAAATCTTGCGTAACATGTTTGTTTCAACTTTTGTTATTTTCAAGATGAAATGATATTAGGTAACGTCAATTACTTAACTGACAAAATAGATAACATCTTTGGGATAAGTAGTTTTGAAAGAGAAGGTCTATTGTCCCTTTGATTGTCGCAATCACACGTTCAAATAAAAAAAGTAGCTTTACCCTGGACTTTTTTTAGGCAGTTGTTTTTAATTCATACAATATTGAGTGGTTTGTTAAAAAATTTAGACCTTTATTATAAACTAGCGGTCCGACCGCGGCTACGCTCGCGTTGTGTAAGATTTTCCCGTGGGAATTAGACTTTTCCCGGTAAAAAGTATCCTATTTGTTAATCCAGGGTACAAACTATCTGTATTCTAAATTTCATTCTTATCTGTTTGGTAGTTTTTGCGTGAAAGAGTAACAAACATCCATACTTAGAAACTTTCGCGTTTAAAATATTAGTAAGGATTGTACTGCCTAAGTATTTTTGCTCACTTCAGTCATCAACAAAACTTTTCTTAGGAGCCGAGCGCTGCAAAACAAAGTAAATGTCTAAGGCTTGCATGCTCTTTTACGAGTTCCACGGTTTTTTTTTTTGTTTTTTGCAGCTCGAAATATGACAGGTAGGAATGTCTTTATTATTTATGTTTTTTTTTTTCAGAATAAAAATTATTTTTAGTTTAGGATTTCTTTATACGATTTTGTTTAGTTTCTAGTCACAAAAGGATAAAATGTACTTACAAGTATTAAACAAAGAAGAAAATAGACAGTTTGCATTTTTTATGTTGACATCAATAGATGAAAACTGTGATCAGATGTCACTAAATATTTTCTCCAAAACTATTACGAAATCGAAAAAACCTGCAGCTTTCCTGTAATCTATGGCTACTAACCCTGAGAATATACATTTTTTTGCATTGAAAACCTGTTAGAAAACGGAGGGGTGCAAAAAGATACCAATTATCTTTTTGCACAATTTTAGCTATAATATAAAAAAAAAAACGACCTAACAACAACCAAAAAATATGTTTTTAGACTCCAGTTGGCTTTTTCAGATCAATATGTTTTTAATATAATAAATAATAAATAAATCTTTATTTCTTTGAAACAGTTTCCTTAAAAATAGTCGATTGGAACCTCCTTTTAAGCTTTTGCGGCCTCTCCACTCTTCCAATGATAGAAATGAAATGAAAATTAAACTAAACTAAAGATTTAAATTTAAAACAAAAACGTAATAGCACTATGATGCGGGTGTGTGTGTGGGGCAGTGGTGTGTGTGTGTGTGTGTGTGTGTTTGTGTGTGTGTGTGTGTGTGTGTGTGTGTGTGTTTGGTTGGGTATTCGTGTGTGTTGTTGTAATAACAACTCAGTCTCTTCATAAGATTTAGGTTGGAGCCACTCAGTCAATAATTTCTTACATTTGCTATATTTTTTATTATACAAAAATATGTTTTTATTTATACAATTATATAAGAAAGGGGAACGTGTAGGATATTGATTTGCCGCAAATACTGTTTTGGAGGATGTGGTTTTAACTATTAAATCTTTTCTTCTCTTTTTCATAATATCAGGGTTGAAGGGTATTGAACTATGGACTTTTAATACGGTGTTAAGGATGTATAGTTTCCTTACAGACAGGAGGTTGGAAAGACGGTACAAGCTTTCAGTAGAAAAACGCATCTTCTTAAAGTACATGACCTTAATTAATGCTCGTTGAGCTCGTTCAAGTTGGAGAAATTGTGTCTTTGCAGCACCTCCCCAAATAGGAATGCAGTACAACAATACCGACTGTACCAGAGATATATATATTCTTGAAAGTAGGTTCTTCGTAGGATCTTGGCTGGCTTTTGTTATACAGGGGCTAGGTGCAACATACCTGAGAGTTTTGAAAATCCAGATAAGTTTCCTTACTCTGCTCATGACATGTTCCAGGTGAGGGTACCATGAAAGCCTCTGATCAACAATGACTCCCAGATATTTAGTCTGAGATACCTTGTCAATCAGGGGACAATCACAGTTTATATTACAGGTGGTACCTTTGTGTATTTTAACTTGGAAATCAGCACCAGGTTGGAAGTTGTTATAAATACTAAAACAAATATAGTTTGTTTTAGAAGTGTTAAGAGTGAGTAGGTTACATTGCAACCAGAAAGCAACCTGAGCCAGACCATGTTCCGAGCTAGTCTTTACATCATCCCAAGAAGAACCAGCGAAAACGACAGCCGTGTCGTCGGCGTACGCCAAGATTTTAGCGTTATCTATTTGCATGCTACTGAGGTCGTTTAAATAAACGAGAAATAGAGTTTGGCCTAATACGCTACCTTGAGGCACGCCGTACGTCACGTCCTCGCTGTCACTGATACATTGGTCCAGTTTCACTTTTTGCTTCCGATCAGTCAGATAGTCCTCAAACAGTGCAAGCGGAGTCCCTCTAATACCGATCTTTTCTAGTTTGTGTACAAGTATGGGGACAGAGACAGTGTCAAATGCTTTTTTTAGGTCAAGAAAAACTGCCATACATTTGTAACCCTTGTCAAGCTGTTCAGTCACAATTGATGTCAACTCGGTTACTGCATTTTCTGTTGACTTTCCGCTCCTAAATCCGTATTGATTAGTAGAAAGAATATTAAACTTATCTAAGTAACGGATCAACCTGACATTTAGCAGTTTTTCTAGTATTTTGGAGACCACTGGCAGAACTGAAATTGGTCTGTAGTTATTGACGTCATCTCTGTCCCCACCCTTGTATACAGGAGTAATAATAGCCTGTTTCAAAGGTGCAGGAAAAACACCTTTCTCGAAGCATAAATTAGCTAGGTGTGTTATAATTGGAACTACTTCATTGCTTGCAAGTTTAAGAAATTTTGTTGGAATATTGTCCCAACCAGGGGCACTATCTGTTTTTAAGTTCAATACTTTTTACTTCGTCATTATCAGTTCCAAGTAAAACAAATGTGCTTGGCTGTGAATTAAGACCATCCAAAAACGGATTTTCAGCGTCTCTGACAGTAGGCTGGATATTTTGAGCAAGCTGTTTACCAATGTTAACAAAATAATTATTAATATAATGTTTATTTAGTTATTTTTGGTACCACATTGATATTAACCGCCCAAATTAATTTTAAATATTTTTTATTTGCTTATTATTATATAGTTTCCGTGCGCGTTATAGAGATCTATCACTTTGTCAATTTTCATATTTCTATACGCCCCGTAGTTTTTGAGAAAAACCTCTGTGACAGACGGACGGACGGACGGACACGGAGGATAGGGTTTCAAGGATTTCGTTGTTCTTTGTACTTTTGCCGTTTTTCTTATAGATGTATTGGCAATTGGCATGTTCATTGTTTTACAACAAAGTTATTTGTTTCTCAGACTTCAACTTTCGACTTTGACAATGAAACGTTTCAAATAATGAAGCACACAGTTTGTTTGACTAAGTTTCAATTATCTTATGTTTGCTTCAATTCGTGAGTTGCTTTGAACAATACGAGTAATAAACTTGAAGGGTTTCAGTACGATTGTCCTCTGTGGCTGACAGCCTTCTATTTCTAAGTATAACGACAAAGACGGAGCGAAGCCCGGCTCATTCAGATACATTCACAAATTGAAATGTCTGACAAACCAATTCATCTATCTCTTCAGCATTCTTAGTAGTAGGGGGAAAAACTTTATTCATAAAAAAGTATCTTATGTGTTAATCTAGAGTACAAACTATCTCCATTCTAAATTTCATCCGAATCCGTTCTGCAGTTTAGTTGTGAAAGCGAAACAAACATCATCACCTAAACGTCCAAATATCCAAACCTTCGAATCCAAACATACTTTCAGATTTATAATATTAGTGGGATGTGATGTTATTCTTTAATGTTCGATACTTTGGCGAACAGTTTTATGTCCTGTTGTGCTATGACCATGGGATGGGACACGCCCTGTCAGTAGCTAGTATTATCAATAGTAACGACATTTAATACTTACTTTATGTGATATTCAGAGACCAGGTAATGGTTTGACATTCACAAAGAAGAAAACTCCCGTATTAAAAACATTTTCATAAGATGATTTCGACTTAAGTGCTGCAAAGCTTACTTCACCAAAAACGAACTCGAGACATCACGAGATAATTTTGAGACGACTTCTTAGCTTTGATATTTTTCTGGAAGGTCAAGTCCACAAATCTCTACTTGACATAGATGTATGTTTCAGGTGCAGCTCAAAAGTATGTCCTTACTGAGAGGCTTGGACTTAGAATTAAAAATAAATCAAACAAACACATACAAATGAACTATTAACTGTCAACAGTTGCATTTTTAAGATGAAGAAAATAAAGTAAAGATAAAAATGTTTACGAAATAAGATTTAACAAAATCGAAGTAAAATTAAAATCAAAGCTAACTAATAATACCAAGGACAAAAGAAGCTTGTCACTGGTTGGCACGTTCCCTATAAGTGTAAGTGTAAGTTGTAAGTCCACAGAAGTACAACACAAGAGAAAAAATAGTTTTTCTTGAAAATTAGGCAAACGGAAAAATCTAAGTCAAAAATAGGAAAGTTCAGGTTTAAGTTGCTCCACACGAAAATAAATAACGAGACGAGTTTTTGACAAATTCTTTTTTATAAACTTGTGTACTTTATTGTATATGAAAATTCTACTCGATTAAAAATTTAAGGATATCAGTTAGAAGTGCTATTATTTGATCGTCAAAGTAGGGTAAGTCCGCATATCCCCGCCTAAACCATAGTCAAGACTCCCAGGCTATAACAAAAGTAATTAATTGTTATTCTCACCTACCCGAACAATCCCTACCATTTACGACACTTTCTTAATGACTTGATCAGAAACTCCTTGATTAGAAGTGTTTGAATTTCGTCACGTAGACTACGGTACGGTACGTTTTACTACGTTGGAAATGGTCGGACGAGCCGAAACGTAGTTTAGCGGTGGTACTGGTTACGTAATTCTGGTTTCTATTGACGTTATTTCATTTTAAGTATCGATTAAAAATAAAACGATTGTTTTTTCCACCTATGGTTTATTAAATGCTCCACAGTCGATTCAAAAACATAAAGGGCAAACTGACAGCTGAATGTTGGCAGATTCAAGGGAAAGATAAAAATTTAACTCGTGTCAAAATGAAAAAGTGGTTACAATATAAAATATAATAAACAACCAACTAATCAACTTTGTCAAGTCACTTGTTGTGTCACTGATATTATATTCCCAGAAGCAAAAATCACTTTGTATGACATTGTGATTATTTATGTTGACTCGCCTGAACAAAAATATTATAAATAAGCAGATGTAGCTTTTTGTTTCATAGTCTGGCAACATTAAGCAGTCGTACTCTGAATCCCACTGCAGTTAAATTGTATTTAACTTTAGCCTTGTTGCTGGCAATCCGAGAGTTGGCATAGCTACCTATTTATTGATTTGATATGTTGATGCGTCAAATATAATGCCTAATTCAGATCCAAACATTTTGACCAACGTAGTTTTAGTCCGCACATTTCGCTGTGAGCTATCTCTGCTCACCTTTTCAGGGATTACAGCGTGATATTATTATGCATGTCAGTAAGTATGTATTATATTATTTGCAGCACGGAATAAATAATAGCGAATAGTAGTCGTTTTCTATCAGGTTGATAACTCGTAAATTTGCTGTAATTTGTTTGCCCAGAATGTCGCTACTGTTTTCTCTATCCAAAGCGGCCTTTTATTATTTTTCAACAGCATCTGTGGCCGAGTGGTCGAGATTTCTCCACTCATTACGTAGGGTTTGAGTTTGATTCCCGGTGAGGAAACTGTCAAGCAAAAATCTCTTCCCTAGTTTAATTAGGACATTGCAGGGCATACTTGACTGTCTAAAAAGCAAAGATGATCCCGTGCTTCAGAAGGCATGTAAAGCCGTTGGTCTAGGCTACTATCTAGTCACTACACGAGCCATGTTAGTGGCCTTAAGCGGCTCTATAACATTAATACCAGGGTTCGTGAGGTCGGTTGTCAACCTTACAACCCACACAATGAAGAAGATTATTTTATTTCTCTTATTTTATGCAAAACTAGCAAGTATAAAATATATTCACTCTGCCGTGTGATAACGGCATTTGTCACCAACCCCTACTCTTCCCGTAGGTGTCGTAAGAGGCGACTTAGGGACTACACATTGAACAGGGAACGGGCAGCAGCGCTCTCTGATACAGTAACCTTTAAATCTCCAACCCGCCTGCCAAGCGTGGAGATTATGGCAAAACCAAACACTTAAGTGGAGGAGGCTCATAGTCCAGCAGTGGACTGTAACGGGCCGTTTATTTGATTTAATGCTAAACTAGCTGTCCGCCCGCGGCTACACTCGCGTTGTGTTTCATAAAAAGTCAGTTCATACAGGGTACAAACCATCTCCAATCCAAATTTCATGCAAATCTGTTCATCAGTTTAGGCGTGAAAGCGAAACAAATATCTAATCATAATTATTCATTTGTAATATTAGTGTGATTAAAATATCTTCAGTAAAGCACACACAGTTATCGGCGAAAATAGAATACGGCTCAGTTACCGTCGTCGTCGGCACTACGCCACACGCCACACCACGTCACGCCACGTCACGACACGCCACGCCACGTCACGCCCGCCACACTGCACGACATGGCGTATGGCGGGCGCACGCGCCTACCGTAAATCGCGGAACCGATCGCCTCATTACTACTTATCACGATTTATAGCTTTGACTTACTGCGGAAGAAAAATTAAACGATACAACGCAATTTGAACACCTAGCCAATGCTCGCGAGCGAACAAAAAGAGCAAAAGTAGAAAGCTCTCTTTAAACGTTTCTTTTATTGCAATTAAACTTGTCTGCTTCTTTAGCAGCGGTTATTTTAACCGTTTCTCGAGAAAATTGCAGTACAATATTCTTAATCTTTATGGAATTAAATTAACGATTCGTTTTTAAATACCCTTCTAGTTTCCATGTTGATAACCATTACGGCACGTTTGTTATTATGATGGATGAGGAAAAAAAAATATAATTTTACAATAACAAACACATACCTAAGAACAAAGAGTTGTAGAGTTATAGAGAAAATAGGTTGCTAAGTAGAAATCAGATAAAAGCTAAAATAAACCATAGAAGTTTGCTGAAATGGGCGTGATTTTTGTCGCTATGTGGAATAATACTTTGTAACTTTTGTAACTGTTTAATTGGAATAGCTACCGACACAAAGCTTAGAAGGAAATTATATATCGACATTTGATGGCCGAAAATAGCCGGAAAGCTTGTCATCATCATCACATGTGCGAGTAATGGTCCATTAGAGATAGTGTTTACAGAATCATATCTCTCATGCTACGAGTAAGATTACTTATCTCACTAATATAGCTCTCTCTTTCTTATTTTTAGAAATAACATTCGTCCGTTGGTTCTTAGATATTTTAAATACTGGATTCCAAAAAATACTCTTTTAAAGGTTGTTTGTGAGTTTCGTAAAACTTCTTTTTATACCAGATTTTTCGAATATAATTATAAAAACATAAAAGCCAAACTTAGACTCAAATATAAAATTTTATTAGTGTAAGAAAACTTCGTGAAAATATCAATGTAATTTTTTTATCATTTATTGCTCAAATCACTCGGTGGGGACGTGTATGAACTGTTGACGATGATATCAATAAAAAAAGTATATTAATGATATAATGGTCAAGTTTTAAAATTATATTTTCTTTAAAACAATCATCATCATCATCGTGTGGGTTGTAAGATCGACAACCGACCTCACAAACCCTGGTGTCAGTGTCATAGAGCCGCCAAAAGCCACTGACTTAGCTCATGTAACGACTAGATAGTAGCCGGGACCAACGCCTTAACGTGCCATCTGAAGAACGGAATCTTTCTTTTCCGACAAATAGGTGATTCAGCCTGCAATGTACTAGCCAAACTGGGGAAAGTGTCACAACTGGGGGAACCGGGAATCGAACCCGGAACCTTCGTAAAGGGTGTCGGACGAGGCTGAGAAGTAGTACTTTACAATATCTAATACCCTGATACTTGGTATTATGATGGTGTGTGTAGGGCAGAATGGCTCTCAAGAGGCGAGGGTATATTGTCACACCTGCGTCCCCGGTACGACCTTGCCTAGTTTGCCCTTATAGAAAGTTACTTATTATAATAAATTATGGTGGCTATGGTGGCCATCAAAAACATAACTTGTAAAAAACCAAGTCTCGCTTGTAATATTGTGTTTTCATGCGATTGCCAAGTCAATCTATTTATTTAAAACAAGAGATTTTTATATTGATATGGTCACTATAAGATGTTGTTAGGTTAGCTAATTACGTAATAACTGAAGACAGAAGGACCCTAAGTAGAGACTGAATAAATTAACCGACTAGGTATTACGTGGATCTCATAACATTTTACGGTAGAAGAACTGAGTTTCTTCTTGTTTTTTTTTACAAGTTATGTTTTTGATGGCATCTCATTTCTTTTTGTAGATACTCCTACTTTTTGTTCTTTCCGGTACCTTCTCCTTCTTGAATTCTAACAACGGATTTTCTTTAAACCCACTCTCTGTCTTATGAGCTTTTCTTATTTTTGAAGGTAGTCTTCCTCGTTTTCTTTTCCGGTCCCTACTAAGTGGTCGCCATGGCCGAAATCGGTCGGATAGATCATCATCATCAGTTATGTTTAAGGCTGCACTCGACGTCAAAGGTAATCCTTACGTAAAATTGTTATCTTTCATTCACTATCAATAATTACAACATCAAGCTTAACAGAGGATTAACTTAAATTAATGTACGGCACTCACTGCCGCACTCAAAGTTTTTGAAATTAATAAAATACTTAACCCATTATTTTTCTTTAGAATTGGATTTATAAATAAAGACTAGCTGATCCGGCAAACGTTGTCTTCCCATTTTTTCTATCTCTACCCTACCCTACACCTACCCAACACCTATCCTACACCTACTCTACAACTATTCAACACCTACCACCTACACAACACCTACCCTACACATACCCTATACCTACCCTACACCCCTACACCTACCCTGCATCTAACCTACACCTTTACACCTACCCAACATCTACCCTACATCTAACCTATACCTACCCTACACCTACCCTACGCCTAACCGACACCAAACCTACACCTGCCCTACACCTACCCTACACCCACCCTACACCTACGCAACACCTACTCTACATCTACCCTATAACTACCTTATACCTACTCTACACCCACCCTACATCTACCCAACACCTACCCTACACCTACCCTACACCTACCCTACGCATACCCTATACCTACCCTACACCTACTCTACACCTACTCTACACCTACCCTACACCTACCCTACACCTACCCTACACCTACCCTACACCTACCCTACACCTACCCTACACCTACCCTACACCTACCCTACACCTACCCTACACCTACCCTACACCTACCCTACACCTACCTTACACCTACCCTACACCTACCTTGCACCTACCCTGCACCTACCCGCACCTACCCAACATCTACCCTACATCTAACCTATACCTACCCTACACCTACCCTACGCCTACCCGACATCTACCCTTCGCCTACTCTACGCCTACCCAACACCAAACCTACACCTGCCCTACACCTACCCTACACCCACCCTACACCTACCCTACACCTACCCTACACCTACCCTTCACCTACCCTTCACCTACCCTACACCTGCCCTATACCTACCTTTCACCTACCCTACACCTACACTACACCTACCCTACACCTACCTTACACCTACCCTACACCTACCCTGCACCTACTCTACACCTACCCTACACCTACCCTTCACCTACCCTTCACCTACCCTACACCTACCCTACACCTACCCTACACCTACCCTACACCTACCCTACACCTACCCTACACCTACCCTACACCTACCCTACACCTACCCTACACCTACCCTACACCTACTCTACACCTACCCTACACCTACTCTACACCTACCCTACACCTACCCTACACCTACCCTACACCTACCCTACACCTACCCTACACCTACCCTACACCTACCCTACACCTACCCTACACCTACTCTACACCTACCCTACACCTACCCTACACCTACCCTACACCTACCCTACACCTACCCTACACCTACCCTACACCTACCCTACACCTACTCTACACCTACCCTACACCTACCCTACACCTACCCTACACCTACCCTACACCTACCCTACACCTACCCTACACCTACCCTACACCTACCCTACACCTACCCTACACCTACCCTACACCTACCCTACACCTACCCTACACCTGCCCTACACCTACCCTACACCTACCCTACACCTACCCTACACCTACCCTACACCTACCCTACACCTACCCTACACCTACCCTACACCTACCCTACACCTACCCTACACCTACCCTACACCTAACAAGTTACGCCTATTATTCCATTATTTTATTTTATTTTAATATTGTAGGGAAGCTCACACAGCACTAAAGTTACGTAAATAATACAAACATAATGGGCCCCGTAGACGGTCAAACGGTTTGATTCAAACACGTAAAGTTTAGTTTGACTCAAACCATTTGCATAGGTGGTTTGAACATTTACGTGTTTGAAGCATGTTTGATGCAATTTCATATTTTTTGTTTGATGCAATTTCATATTTGGCGTCATCGTATTGGGAGCAATCCTGTAATGATGACGTCTTTTGTAATTATTAGTTTTTAATAAATAAATAAATTATGTTGTGTTTGACGCGTCAGAAGTGTAATTACGACAGCGTACAGAATCAGACTGCGCAGAGCCGTTTGACAAACCGTTCAAACCGACCTCAAACGGTTTGATCAAACACGTAAGGTTTGAGTCAAACCGTTTGACCGTCTTCGGGGCCCTTAAAACATCTGAGGCTAATAATACGCTTTCGCATTAAAATTACAGAGATAGGTACACTGATTCGTTTATTGCAAATGTATGTATGTATGTATTGTGTGGGATTACAAAGTTATTTATGCACATAATGTATCTAAAAAACTGGACCAAAATTGAACCAAAAAAAATATTTTTTCCTTGATTTATACATTAAACATTAATTGTACTCTAAATTTAAAGCTATAGTAGCTCCAGTTCAGCTCAAATCAGATTTATATTTAGTTCTTATAATATACTAATACCGGTCATTTTGGTGTCAATTCACAAATTAAATTTACTGTAATCAAGCAAGCGTGCAGCAAACAAGAACTTGCTACGACGTAGCAAAGGCCTACGCCGCGCGTAGCAGGGATTATAGGTAGCTGTAGCCATGCTAAAGTTTACTTTTAATTGAAAATATTCACTACCGCGACTATTTTCGTTTTGATAAGTTAAGAGGCTATTTAAGTTATTTTCGTATTTGCATGTTTATTACAACCCTTGTTAGATTGCAGTGCAATGAAATGCATTGCGAATAACGAGCGTGTGACTTGGAAATATTACGTGCATGAAGGCAGTGGAAATAAATAACGCTGTTTAAAATAAACATTATGATGGAGTTAGTAAAATCACTTTTAGTTTGTACACATAATATAATGTTATTTGTGATGTCAACATACAATAGCAATTGTTACATTAATTAAAAACTAGCTGTACGCCCGCGTTTTCTCTCGTATTGTATAAGATTTTTCCCATGATAATAAGAGTTTTTCCTGTAAAAAGTATCCTATGTGTTAATACAAGGTACAAACTATCTTCATTAAAAATCAAAATTCGTTCAGTGCTTTAGGCGTGAAAGCGGAACAAATATTCAAACATCTAACCATCCAAATATCCAAACATACTTTCACATTAAGGGTGGATTTTACCAAAATAATATTAGTGTAAGTGAAATGTAATATAGTAATTGACTAGTGTTTCGTTAATAGCAGAAATCAGGGCAAGTAGCTACATATGACGTCATTCGTGCTAAAATAGTTTCTGAACTATTTTTAGTTTGGTTGTTAGTATATAATCATCAACAGTTTATTTACCTCTTCCCCCCGGACCTCGTTTACGAGCAGACGCTTTTTTATAATAAAAACAAATAAGTCATATTTTAAAATAAATTCATAAGAAATAATAGGAGCGCATAACGCAGTACTAGTAGTCTTATTGTGTATTCAATACGTGAGTCGCAAGTCTACTACCGCCAACATCAACAAGACTTTCACAGTGTGCATAAAATCAACAACTGACGGGAGCGGATCTTATTAAACACACTGGCGGAGACATCATAATCTCGGCTGTGACTGCAACTACATCGATTCGGGTGAGTTGTGTGCGCGTGCGCCAAACAAACACAAAGCTCGCTCACTACAACAACGACGTATTACGACGTGCTACCAATATTGTGTGAGTGACATTCCTGCCTACGCTCATAGCCGTACAACTCCTGAGCTGCCGTCTTGAGTTTATGCGACCCTGGTACCGCGCCTAACAGTCTACGCTCATTCACTCTCAAACTGTGGCGAAATAATAGCAGTGCGGAATAATTAGGAGCAAGTTACGTCACATCGTCATACGCTACCCTCTTGACTGTGATTGGATAAAGCCTGCTATTGTACTAGCCACCGGTTAAAGTGGAAGACCTCAGCTAGCCCAGACATCTGTTTCTGGACCACATACATATTATCTATAATTACTATGGATAAATCCTTATCGGAGACGGATCTGGCCAGTACATCCAAGAACATTACACCACCAAATTTTGTATCTGCCCGTAAGAAGAAAGGAAGAGAGAACGATTACGAACAGGATTTTCAGGATTTTAAACAAGAAATGAAGCAAATGCTGATTACTTTGTTCAATCAAAATAAAGAGGAGAGGACATCTTGCATACAGAAAGTTAATAAAAATATTCAGAACTCTATTACTTTCCTCTCAGCACAGAACGAAGAGTTTAGAAACAAGATTACCTTATTGGAAAACCAAGTTAAAGAAGAAAAGAAACACGTCACCATGCTTGAGGAAAAGATTGAAGATCTACAGAAAGATCAAAGGAAATGCAATTTAGAAATAAAAAACGTGCCTAAACTAAGCAATGAGTCTAAAGTAGACCTGCTGGAGATGGTTACATGCCTTGCTAGGAGCGTCGGTTGCAGCTTGAATATAACTAACGTAAAAGATATTTACCGAGTACGAGGAAAAAAGACTGATGCCTAAGGCTAAACTATGTGCAAAACACCTTGGTATCCGCACTTCAGAAGACACGCCAATATTTGTTTCGGAGCATCTTACCCCTCGAGGATCTAGGCTACACTTCCTTGCAAGAGACCTGGCTAAGTCTTAATCCTATAAGTTCTGTTGGACGGCGTATGGAAAAATTTATATCAGAAAAACTGAAAATTTGCCTATAATCTGCCTAACAAATGAAGCCAAGATACATGCTATTAGAAAAGTGACTACACCTATTTTATAATTATGATGTATTGCATATCTGTGCTGCAGTACCTATAATTCAACCTTTTAAATGTCTCTGTAATATACCACATTTATTCTGGAAGTTTTTTATGTATACGTATCGCTTATTTATGTTAATATTCCACAAACAACCCACACATACAAGTTACTCACTCACACTATACATCACTCTAACACCTGACGCCATTCATTCCTCACTCACACATTCACACGTCGTCAACTACCCACTAAATTTTATTCTACACTATAGTTTTAATTCTTCTATCGTACAACTAAATACAAGTTACTCACTCACAACATTATACATCACTCTAACACCTAACGCCATTCATTACTCAATCACACCTTCATACGCAAAATCACTCCGCTGCAAGTCACGCAAAAACATTGTCAACTACCAAATAAATATTATTCTACACTACAGCTTTATTTTTTCACCTATGTTACTGCTAAATACAAAATTATTTACTTATCGAAAAACACCACAAAATATTGTGCCTGCTCGTAAAAAGAACTCAGTACCAAAAGTGATCTTTATTAATGGATGACTTATTACAAAATATTAATGAAATAGATAATCTGGCTATTGCCCAAGCTGTTGCATGTGATAGTACTGACCTGACTAAATGTTGCAACGTACAAAAATCCGTTTTTACCATTTTTTCACAAAATATAAGAAGCGTGTATTGTAATTTCGATGATTTTATAATTAACCTGTCCAGTTATAAGTTTGAAACCGATGTTATAATTCTAACTGAGTGCCGTCTCAATGTAAGTAAACCCGTGCCTCATCTAAACAACTACCATTCCTATATAACTAACTTTCAACTAAACCAAAATGATGGAGTAGTTGTTTACATCAAAGATACACTGAAATCTAATGTGAAAGAAATAAAACTAAGTCAAGCATCTTGTCTCCAATTAGAAATATTAAATAATATAGTGTTATGTATCTACCGCTCTCCATCATTTGCAAATTCGGAAGACTTTACTAATTCTTTATGTACACATTTGGATACTATAAAGTCTCATAAAAATATAGTAATTGCGGGAGATATAAACATTAACATTAGACCGAAATCCACGGAACCTTCAAATGAATACAGAAATAGAACATTATTACCTTAATAATAATATGCTATCGACCTACGGTATTCTTCCTGGGCATACTCTCCCAACAAGAGATATGAACTGCTTGGATCATTTCATGATAAAAATAAATAAGAAAAAGATTTCAGCATTTATTGCCGTTCTAAACACTTCGATCACCGACCACCGTGCTACTTTTTTATCTTTATCTAAAACGAAAAATAATCAAAGCACGCCTAAAACCACAGTTTCTATTGATTTTGAAAACGCTTTGAAATATTTACAGGGACACAATCTATTCGAATTACTCTTCTGTGAAGATCAAAATTTAGTGACGTATTACTTGATACAAAAACTAACAGAATCAGTACAAGCAAATACCACTGTCAAGAAAGTCCCTCAAAGTAAACGTATAATTAAACCTTGGATCACTGCTGGTATTCTCAGGTGTATCAGAAATCGTAACAAACTTCAAAAGCAATGCCGCGATGATCCCCATAATGAAATTTAAAAAATTACATTTACTCGATATAGGAATCATTACAACAGTCTAATAAAAAAACTCAAAAGGAAATTCAACAGGCAGTTACTAACTAGTTCAATTAAAAACAATAAATTACTGTGGAATATTATTAAAAACATCACATAGGTATACTAATAAAACTAATAAACCTAATATATCTTACATAACTTAGTTGAATCTCCTTACCTCCTCAGCATGGTCTCTCTTAACTGTCCATGAGCCAACCTTCGTCTATCAACTCGAGCAACCTTCGCATTGCCGCGTTCGCGTACCAACTACGCTAAAAACCGCTTCATCCGACGAGCATGCAATTCTTATAACACTAAATTCAAAGATGTTGATATCTTCCATCTTAAGTTTTCTAAATTTGTTTCCACCATCAAACAAATCAAGTAGTATATTGATTACAGATAGGTAGCATCTTTATTTTAAAATTTTAAAATTATCAGGCTTAAAATTCTTCTAATTTTTTTATAATTTCATCTTGTAACCTCCATTGTTTTTTACCCAATGTCTTGTATCAATAATTAGTGAAAACTTAATTGGCTAATGTAATGTTTCAAATGTTATTGTCTTTTGTGTCATGTAAGCTGTATGTTTTCCGTATATAAATAAACAAATAATTTAATCATATTTTAAACTTAGTTACCTACTATTTACTCGTACTTTAAGATAAAGAAGAGCGGGTCTTTCTGCCACAGGCATTTTTATGCTTAAAAGGAGGACCCTGCCACTAGCATTAAGTGAAACTTTGTTAACGTAAATAAATATTTTTTATTTTTTATTGATTTTGATTTACGTCCCTACAGAAGGGATCGAGCCTACCCTAGACCTCCTCAATTGCAACTGGTTTCGAACAAAAACGAATATGTTTTCGATCGCAACTGGTTATGAAACTCAGTTTTGATGGAGGCCGAAGGGCCCTGGAGCAGGCCGATTAGGCCATAGTCGACCACGCTGGCACAGTGCGGATTGGTAGTATATAAATTATCTCAAATTGTTTAAAATGACTCGTCATCGGCTTGGTTTGTACCAGTAATAGAGGACGGAACATTTGTTACTAAGTATAAAACTAGTGGCTCTGTGAGCTGTAGACCTCGCGAGTCTGTATATATCTTTTCAAATTATTTTTTTCGACAAACATCCCCATCCCCCTTGTTTTTATTTTTATTTGTAAAGTTTATTTTTTTTTTAATTTCATTTTATTTAATTTTTAGAAATGTGACCTGCAGAGGAAAACAGCCTCAGCGGTAGACCTTGTAAGCTGGCAACCCCCATAACTCCGTCATTTTTTAAAATTTCCAAAAACTGACTCGACAAAAAAATTCGTTAAATTTATCGAACCTGCTCACAAAATTTCACGAGAATCGGTTGAAAAACGCGACCTGTAGAGTGAAACAAACAAACAAATCCACAAACAAACAGATGGACATACAAAAGCAAATTTGGCCAAGCTGAAACAGAGACGCTTCGCTCGCTCGGTCAGTAATTTATTTAGAATGCCCTTTCATTGCAAGTCAGCTGATTAGTTGAAATATAGGAGACGCAATTTTTTTTCATGTAACGCAATAGCTTTGTAAACGCCAAATTTCACGAATAGGAAGAAATTTTTGAAATATTGAGCGAAATGCGTAGGTATTGAAATACTTCAAATAAGGTAAATACGGCTTTGCGCGAAGTTTGCGAGCCAATTTCGCCCACGTGTGTTCTATGTTCAATAAATGTTACAATTTGGAGACAGTTAAAACTCTTACCTGTGAACTTGTGACTTGATTTGCAGGTGTTTCTATAAAATAAGTTGGACATACCTGAAACAAAAATAAAACAAATATTTTGGTAGTTTTCATGTCAAATATAACTGAGGTAAAAGGTAAAATAGTATTGATTGTTTATTGTTTGATTGACTATCAATAGCTTTTACGCTAGTTTATCGATACTTATTAAGTCTGAATATCTTATCGGTAGAAGTCTGTTGATTGGCTGGCAGTACTAAATTAACTTACTAATATAAAGCCGCACGTAGTGTTTTCATCTCATAAACGTCCCCACCGAGTCTTGAGTCTACCTTGGCCGTATTCCGAATCAGACTTTCAGCACCGTCAGCAATCACAAAAGCAAAAAATCGTACGGGATTTGACAGCTGACAGTAATTTGGAACGCGATTACGGGTGCTTTAATCGATTTCAGCGCGTCTCGGAACGCAGGGCTTGATATTAGAAAGACCAGGCCGTTGCTATCAAGCTGGCCCAGTGCGAATCTGCCGACTTCACACAAAACCTTTGAATTGTTTCACAGGTACTCTAATAGTGGAGACGTAAAATTGAAACTTAAAATCAGGATAATGTTGAAATCTGCTAGAGCTGCGGGAGCTATACTCGTAAAACAACGTGGTTCGTGTGAAGCATGTGCCGGCTATTCCGGTTTTATGATTATTATACACGCACTCGTGCACCTCCCTTCGCTTCTATAATTAACTTCACCGCTTCCCTTTAGTGTTAAACTATATTAGTACGAGTATGTAATTTTACGAGAGAAACCAGACGTTCGAAGAAACTTGTTTAAAACAAGACAGCTATTTGTCGTATCAAAAGTTATCGGCTAAGATTCAGCCATCCTTTAATCACCTTGGTGTCACATTAATTGAATCTACAAAATATCAAAATTTTCTTTTTTTTTCTTATGTTAGATTTGTCATTATATTTTTAGGGTAAGTTCATAATACTAGAATCTGTGGACAGAGCTCACTGAAGGCATTTTATTATTCATTCATCATCATCACCATCCTATGGCAGTCCAGTGCTGAACATAGGCCTCTCTCAAGGCGCGTCTCTTAGCCTGATCTTTGGCTGCGCGTGTCTAGTAGCTGTCAGCTGTGTGCTGTGTGTTTTTTGTCGCTTCATCTATCTGGGGAGAGTCCCTTACTTTGTTTGCCTAAACGTGGTTTCCACTGCAAAATAAATGTGACCAGCCCACAGAGATTTCAGCTTGTTTATTTGAGTAGTTATGTCGGTATCCTTAGTTTTCTGTTAAATAACCTTATTTTTGACTTAATCCAACAGAGAGACTCCGATTGCCCTCTCCATAGATCGCTGAGCAACTTTAGGTAGGACGCACTATTTTAATTTACTAAATTCGAACAAATAGATGGAAAACTTGCATGGTCAGTCAGGCATAGGTAAATTAAGTTTATCCCATCCTGCTAATCCTACTTACTACTAATCCTACTTATATTATAAATGTGAAAATATATTTGGTTGTTTAGATGTTTTAATGTTTGGATGTTTGTTCCGCTTTTACGCCAAAACTTCTGAACGGATTTGGATGAAATTTGGAATGGAGATAGGTTGTTTCTTGAATTATTACAAAAAATACTCTTTACTGGATAAAGTCTGATTTCCACGGGAAAATCTTACAAAACGCTGGTAAAATAAAATAGCACGAACAACATGACAATTGAAAAATGATTTTGTTAAATCTTATTTCGAATAAAGACACTTTTATCTAGGGATTAAACGATACCAAAGCGATGAATCGTATACCGCCGATTATCATGGCTCTTACCAAGAAACTGACTACCAGCGAGCAAGCACCAAGGAGACCGCTCCTTACCGTAGTCGTCATCATCATCATATCAACCGAAAGTCCACTGCTGGACAAAGGCCTCCTCCAAGGATCTCCACAACGACCGGTACTGCGCTGCCCGCATCCAACGGCTTCCTGCCACCTTCACCAGATCGTCAGTCCACCTTGTGGGGGGCCTACCCACGCTGCGTAGTACCTAGTAGTTTTAATACCTGGCTCGTTAGGTTTCTTCAGGCCAAGTTCTGAATGCTCCAACTAATACAATTTGATAAGTTCCATGCTTTTAGTCCAGAAAACATTGCTGTCACTGAAAACTACCTTAGGAAGAAATACTTTTTTTTTTATTAGTATTCAAAAGGTACATGCTTAATTCGTACAATAATATCTCGCCAAGCTGTTACTTGAAGTGATTGAGTTTAGATGTTGTTGTGTTAAGAAGATCCATGTTGATTTTGTTAGCTTTCTTTTATTGCTTCTAGAATGACTTCAAATAGTCTTAATATTTTAATGTTACCATTTATTTCACATACGAAAATTACAAAATTACAATATAATTATGTAGTGTTTACATACGTACATACATTATAACGGGAAGAGGACAAGCCTTATTTTTAATGAGATTTCTTCAAGCAGAACAGTCTTGATTGTTATTGGATAGAACACATCACAAAAAATAGCGATGCCCCTTTCCGATAGTTTTATTTCTTTCTAGAAAACTTACAATATTAAATACTGCAGTATTTCTAATATTTTATAACGTAAAGTTTCTTGCTGTGGGATTTTCACTATTAAATTTTCAGCTAACGCAAGTAAGTACGAACCGATTAAAAATAGAGATATTAGGGGAATTAGGAGTAGGCATATGCCACCTTTCTTCCCAGTTTTATTTTTTATTTTTATTTAAATTATATATTTTGTTCAATATCCAATTAGCCTATTAATTTGTGAAGCTAAGCGTGGCTAATCAAAATGTACTTTTTAGTTATATTTCATTCTCTTGTTTTTTTTCACAAATTTGATTAAAACATCGTATTATACAAACTCTTGACTGTTGTCAATTTTGACTAATATGTGATATGATAGTTTGAAGTGTGATTATTCCTGAGTGCGCAATAAAAATATAACGTTATTAATATATAATAAATTATATAATTTACATAAAATATAACGTAGACATTTTATCTGCAAGAAACTCTTGTATTATTACTTTAGTTTTACATACATATAATACGAAGTCATATAAAAGTCAAATTCACTTTGTAGAAACATTTTAGACTAACTTAAATTTAGTGCAAGTAGCTAATAAAAAAGTTAGATTAAGTATGAATATCCATCACGAGTTTTAGGTTGTTAGTTTTGGAAATTGCTAACTGTAATAAATTTCTGTAACGAGTATTACTCCTTGAACTGTTGGGAGTTGTTTTTAGATTTCGAAGTATACAGGTGTCCTACGACTATGTCAAATGAAGGGAGACTACTTTATATTCTAGATAGAAAATATTATATTCCTGGAAGAAGACATCAGTTCCTCACATGAGGCATAGATAGTTGAAATGGTATTGAAACGTACAAACAAGGTCACAAACCACTCCTGAATACTACCTGCCTATAAACTTCATCAGTTTTTCCTACCTTACGCAGTTATAGAGCTATCAGGTCCCAGCCGACCACACTGACTGGCCTTATAATTTTTTCCCGGACGTGCAGGTTTCATCACGATGTTTTCCTTCACCGTTAGAGCGTCGCCGAATAAATGTACATATTTTTATATTATTAAATTAAAAATTCGAAAACACTTTGATAAGTGGTGGGGATCGGACCCTAAATGGAAGACAGAGGCCCTCGTCACTTCACCACTGACACCATACGCAAAGATAAGTGCTATAGGTACAGAAATGTAAGGAGTGCACATTCTTTGGTTTTATTGCACTAAATATAAAGTGATGGTAAATACCCAGTATTAATATGAAAAGAAGGAGGCAAGAACTCTTATTTACTAATATTGTAAAGGTTAACCAAGGTTAACGGGGGCAGTTAACTCTATTATAAGGTGGAGCCATGCACGGCACGAGGCAAATATCAGTAGGTACATTTGGTTAATGAAACCTTACTATGATATGCATCACCCTAAGCGTGAAATTCTAGTGTTGGGAAAACATTGCCATTGAAATAAAACCGTCACTGTTACTCGTTAAAAAATCTCTTAGTAAAATTCACAGTAGAAATTTTATTTTTTTAAACAATGGTATACCTATTATCAATATGTTTGATCTTTTATTGGATACTTCGTCAGGTAAAAGTTGAGTACCTCAATAAAGACACAACGGTGCACAAGTATTAACAGTATTTATCTAAATTCTGTTATTAGCAATAAAAATGGCGCACCATGTGCTGTATTTAGCAGCCGGACACAAGTTATATCGAACGGGAATTTTATCAGTTCGACATAATATTAATTATAATTGACATCACCAATCAACTCTCCGTGTCCTTTAATTGCTAACATATTACTGAAGCGAGGTTGATTGGAGCCAGCTAAATTAAATAGCTTTGCGTAGTAATTAGAACGCGTCGACCTTTTAACCAGTAATTGACTACGACTTAAGTGTTATTTATAACGATCCAATAGGAGCAATTCACCATTGCGGAATATTTTACGAATACACACTTTTTCTTCGTTGTGTAGGCCGAAAGGTCGACAAACTGACCTCCTAATACACAAGACTAAAGCTAAAAATAGTATGCTTAATCACAATTCACCCGTACCTACACACTACACTTTTACACGTAACTACACAATACGTCACGCCGCGTGGTGACGGCAGAGTAGAATACATTTGTCACCAACCCCTACTCTTCCCGCGGGTGTCGTAAGAGGCGACTTAGGGACTACACATTGAACAGGGAACGGGCAGCAGCGCTCTCTGATACAGTAACCTTTTAATCTGCGATCTCCAACCCGCCTGCCAAGCGTGGAGGTTATGGCAAAACCCTCCACTCAAGTGGAGGAGGCTCATAGTCCAGCAGTGGACTGTAGCGGGCCGTTGATGATGTTGATGACACAATACACTTGTACACTTTTTATTTTAAATGTGTAAATATTTGGATGTTTACATTTTTGGATGTTGGTTCCGCTTTTACGCCTTAACTACTGAACGGATTTGGATGAAGATTGGAATAGAGATAGTTTGTACTCTGGACCTTCTTCTTTTTATCGTGTTTACTCAACCCTGTGCGTGCATAGGATACTTTTGCGGGAAAAGTCTTATGCGTAGGCGGACCGCTATTGAAGCATAAAACTATTTAACTCAATATAAATAAACTAGTAACTGGGAAAGAACGTCATGATACTTTAGACTTTTGATAAAACATTTAATGAATCCCTATTTTCTTAATGTGAATTTATGTGTTGGTCACGCAACACGACTTTCATGCGATCCGCATTCCATGTCTCCGTTCGTGCCTCCGACTACCGCCACTGTGCATGTACCCACGGCCACGCATCACGATTTATTACTATCCTTTCAGGGTACACTTTTGCGAGTTACGTACTTAATATTACCACTCTGGTAGAAATAGCGATTAGGTCCATTAAAAAAAACTCAAAAGTTACTTGTATTGTAACCATGGGTCACATTTTGTGAAAGAAAAAATCTCAATTTTATAAATGAGAATGAGCAAAAAATAAGCCACGGAGAATTCCAGGAAAATAAGGATAATTGATAAATTTTCTTAATGAGCTTAAGTTTTTATTTTCTGGAATTTCTGGTAATGTAATTTTGGTAAATATTATTGACAAGAAAGCGAAAGTTCCTGTTGTCTATAAAGGAACAGGGAGCCTTTTACGTCAGATCAAACTGAGGTCAAAATAAAGGATTTTTTTGTAGCCTGTTATAATTTGTGTCCCACTGCTGGGCAAAGGTCATCACTCAGAATCACGGTCCTTAGCTCACTCCAAATCAATTTAAACGTATAAAAAAAGTTAATGACATAAACATATTATATTCCCGAGGTAATAATACTAATAATATTCTCGATTGCCATCCAAGGTGACTGATATGATATTCGCCCCCACCACTTAAGCTTTCGATCCGATATGATTTCGATGAAACTTACTAATGTCAATCAAAAGCTAACTTTCCTTACTAAAATATCTAATAGATAAAAAAGCGGCCAAGTGCGAGTCGGACTCGCCCATGAAGGGTTCCGTATTTATGACGTATTAAAAAAAAACTACTTACTGGATCTCGTTCAAACCAATTTTCGTTGGAAGTTCCCATGGTAATGTACATCATATATTTTTTTAGTTTTATCATTCTCTTATTTTAGAAGTTACAGGGGGGGGGACACACATTTTACCACTTTGGAAGTGTCTCTCGCGCAGAAAAAAATGGTATTAGAAACCTCAATATCATTTTTAAAGACCTATCCATAGACACCCCACACGTATGGGTATGATGAAAAAAAAATTTTTGAGTTTCAGTTCTATGTATGGGGAACCCCCAAAATTTATTGTTTTTTTCTATTTTTGTATGAAAATCTTAATGCGGTTCACAGAATACATCTACTTGCCAAGTTTCAACAGTATAGTTTCCGAAAAAAGTGGCTGTGACATACGGACGGACAGACAAACAGACAGACAGATATGACGAATCCATAAGGGTTCCGTTTTTTGCCATTTGGCTACGGAACCCTAAAAAGAAGTGCTTCTCGTTTATTTATCCGAAAAATGTCTGAAAATGGAATGTCTGAAATTTTAGCAGATGTTCGTAAAATTAGGCGAAATGAATTCTTTTGTATAAAACAATCTCAGAGAAATGTTGGCAAAGGAAAGGGTTTTTTATATTTGTGACCTTAATTACAAAAAACAATGTGATATTACACTCATTCACACAAAACAAATTCTCCTACTCCCTTTGGTCTCTTCTTATTATTATTTCTTTTTTATTTTCATTTATTTCACTTATTGTAGTAATTCTTTCACAAACATGATGTCAACGGATCTGTAGGCGAGGCCTGATGTCCGGAAATACAGGTTTACACCCAGTTTAGGCTGATGAGTCTCCCACAATTTTCTTATTTAAATAACTGACTACTTGCTTTGTAAATGGAAAATTGTGTGAGAAAGCAATAAAGTATTATTATTATATCGTCCAGTAAAATAAGTAAAGAAAAATTGTTTCGTCTGGCCGATAGATTTTATTAATACGTATTCCTTTATAATCAGTAATTATATTATGTATATATTAGATTTTTTGTTTTACTTTTTCATATTTGCCGCCGCTGACCATTGTTTAATGGTATGCAGCTTTTACATTATTATAGTTGAAGTCTAAGCGCGCTGAAAAAACTAAAATATATCATTGCGTAGTTCACTGGAAATCTTGAGTTTTAAAAACTCCTTGCTGCGCCCGGATCTCTTCGAAGGAGTTTTTTATCTGAGGTTCTATACGAGTATATTTAAAGTAAAATTTTCGGTGGATGCTCGAGTTTTGTGTCAAAATTAAGACTCTGTGACCTGTCCAGCCTTATGACCTGTATGTGAACGGGGGTCAGAGCGAATGGTCGTAGTGTTCCACAGGCACGCTCGCTAGTGTAATGTACCGTGAAGATGATTGTGACAATTTTCGATTTAGTTTTCATTGTTGTAGACGTTCAGCGTAAGACATCATTAACTTTTTTACGAATGAGCAAAGCTGAAAGGGAGATCATTTATTATTTCTTTTCCAAATATTCTTAAAGAACAAGTAGAAATAACATGTAAAGAGAATATTTTCGTAAAAAGAAATAAGTATCTAGTCTTTTAACATTTAAATATGTTTTTTATTGAAAGATAATCTGAAAAAAGACCTGGATTTTAACGCAGTAAAACCTCTAAATAACGCAGACAAAGAGCTGGTTGCTTATCATATTAAAAGTGTTACCACTTTGAAAAATGAATCTATTTCAAGTTAAATGCATCGCTTCGTCTCCAACGATACAACTCAAAAGTGGTAGGTATATTCAATTCATATGAGAAATAAATAAAGTTATTAGACACAATATAAGCCAAAATAAGCCATAATTTAGTATAAGTGTAACAAGCTATGTAAATTTGGTAGAGTTCCAACCAAAGCGGATCCACTGTCTAAATTAAAACGCCGTCGGGATTAAGTACTTTTTTTAAGTTGTGGTCGTCAACAGAAATAAAATAAAGCGTCTTTTGTGAACAAAAGGTGGTTTGCTGAAATGGCTCAGAGTTCAGATGAAAAGTTAACGTCGTTTCTATGTGCTGACTCGCTTTGCTAATGTGTGCCATTAAGTCCAAAGTCATATTTCTACGTCCTACGCTCATACTCGTAATTTACAATGCATTTTATTAAAATGCAAATTTTTTCATGTCATAAACACGCAAATTTAAAAATAGCTTTAAAATGAATTATGTAATAGTAGGTACACTCACAAAGTTAGTGATGAATGGTAAGAAATACAAATAAGGGAACAGAAAAGTGGATAACCACTTTTCTATAAAGCTTCTAAATGTACGAAACACCACTAGTTTGTTCCGCTTTCACGCCTTAACTACTGAACGGATTTAGATGAAATTTGGAATAGAGATAGGTTGTATCCTGGATTAACAAATAGAACATTTTTTTCGGGAAGAAGTCTTATTCCCACAGGGAAATCTTACATAAAGTGAGCGTGACACCGACAGCTAGTGCGATTATAAAATAATTTTAAATAATCCGTGTACATCGTAGGCCATATTACATTTATGTGAAGTCAGTCATGAGCACAACCTATAATCCAACCAACCAAACCATACCAATACTAACCAAACACACCAATGAACACCAATGTATTTCTACAGTAACGATTAGTGCGTGGTGCTTTAGTTTTTTTTTATTTATTTACTTTTATTGCCATTTTTTACGAATATTTATAGAAAACATTCACACTGTATATATGAGCACGAAAAAAAGGATTTTTCTACGACACGACGGCTGTGTTACAAATTCGAGCTCGCTATATTAGTAGAAATAGTGATTAGGTCCGCTAGAAGAAAACAAGACGCCAGTGATACTTTTAGCGGAGCATACCATGTTTCATACCATATTTCATACCATATTTTTTTCTTATTATATGACTTATTCTGATTCCATACAAACTTAATGGACGTTTAGAGACGTTCTGTATTTATCACAAACAAGAAGTCAGAATTACGTCGTCGTCTCTGAATTCTGTGCTGCATACGATTACCAGTTTTTAGATAAATTTCAACGTCTAATAACGTCAACGATTATAAATGATAACGTAGCGTGGCGACGTATATAGAAGTTATGAATGTATGTGTCAATAGTTGTGTACGTGTGAGTGCCTTGTATAAAGTGCCGGTAAAAAATATGTCATACGGCGGCGGTAGAAGTCTGGGAAATTAAAGTGTGACGTAGCTGATAGTTTTTGTATGGTCCGCGAACGTTATCGTACGTTCTGGATATGTCACCGTAAGAATGTGAACGCCGTTAATTTATAATCTTACTAGCGATATTATAAACTTACGGAAAATTGTGAACTGAAACCAACCATTTACAATTTAACGTATTAGTTCTCGGTAGTTTATAATCTTACAATGTCAAACCGTCAGATTGTGAACTGATTAAAAATTGGCATGCGACGGAACGCACCTTGCACGCTGATTGGTTAAACGTTTGACGTGTCCAGCGCGGCTATCCTTGGCTGTCATTCTGTAGAAACCTACTGCCAAAACCGACCAATCAGGAACACGGTTCACAATTTTACGGGTGATAAAACCCGACAGATTATGAACTTTGCACCTTTGTTTACAATTTTACGGTTTGACATCGTAAGATTATAAACTAACGAAAAATAATATGTAAAATTGTAAATAATAACTTAATAACTTTATTTATTTCCACACCACAAGAAAAATAATTTTAACATAAATACACCAGAAACAATGTCGTGTTCTTGTGGAGGGCTGATGCCTAAGCTAGGTTTATATATAAACCTGTATTATAGGTCATCAGGCCTTCCCTCACAGCACAGTAAACTTAGTACACTAGAAATACTAAATTTAGTGTAGATATAAAAAGTATAGTATTATAAATATTACATGCAAATTTGAAAATATACGCCAAAGATTGTTTGATGATTATTTTTGTTGTTTTTATTAATGGGTCTAAGCATTTGTTTGTGTGGTGTGTGTGAGTATGTGTGTGTGAGTGTATGGGGGTTCGTGTGTGTGAGGAAGTTTTTGTATACGTAAAAATATTATTACTGTAAACTGAATGATAAGAGTAGTTTCCGCTTTAGACGTTTATATTACAGAAATGCAAAGTATAGACAAAATAGGTACCCTTACTTAGCCCTACGACAACAAGTCTTGGGATCGTTATGATCGTTATCCACTAGGAGATAGCAACCACTAGGAAGAGACGTAATGAATATTACTAATAATATCAATAATAATTTTTGTTTTAGACAGTATACCCTAACTTAGCCCTATGACAACAAGTCTTGGGATCGGTATGTCTGATCATCCACTAGGAGACAGCATCCACTAAGAAGAGAAGAAGAGACAATGAATATTACTAATAAAATCAATAATCATCCTTTAACTTAGCCCTAGGACAACAAGTCTTGGGATCGGAATGACTGAATATCCACTAGGAGACAGCAACCACTAAGAAAAGACGTAATGAACATTACTAATAAGAGTTTGATCATTGTTTTGGAGAAAGAATTGAGTCTATTTCATTTTCATGAGCATCAAGGAGTAGTTTAGTGACTTCTGTCTTCATCCTATACCTGGGAAGGTTTCTAATGGTGACTTTTTTATTAATGAAAGTGCATAGCCGTGGTGCTGTGAAGATATAGAAACGCTGAGCAAATCTTGTTCTAACATGTGTTGTTCTAACAATGGTTGGTTTCAGTTCACAATTTTCCGTAAGTTTACAATATCGCGAGTAAGATTATAAACTAACGGCGTTCACAATCTTACGGTGACAGATATAAATACAAATTTTTGGTCAACGTTATTGAACGTTGAGCCAGTAAATATTACAAAAAAATACGTAATGATACGTTGCTCTGCTGAAAGTGTTAAAAATCTACCATATAAAATTATACTAGAGTTCCAAATTACTTTAAAAATTTTTATTTTTCAGTGTGCTACAAAAAAAGTAAAAACAAAAACCTTTTGTAGTAAGTGTTAGTATTCTTAGCGAGTCCAAATGTGAGATTTCGTTGTGGGATTTGCAGCCCCTGAACGAATTAGGGGTAACCTTGTCCGTTGCCAAGTGTGGCCCAGAATAGTGAAACAAGTTTTGGATACAGTGTTGTCACATTCAAAACTATTTACAACCAAACAAGTACCACTTTACAGTTTGAACTATCTGTAGCAGAATGTAGAACGTTCTGGGTTTGAATCCCTGAAGGGTCTAAAATTATCCGTAAAGTAAATGATTTCGTGCTGCGCAAAGCATGCCAAGCAGAATTTACGGTAAAAAGAATCTGCCGAGGGTTAGTGAACCCGCCGACCAACGACCACCCACATGATACAAATTTAGCTAAATTTGAAAAACTACCAAAGTATTCAGCATTGAGTAAAGTCTGAAATACAATGAATGTGTGTTGGTGAAAACCTCCCATACGCACAACAAACAAAACACTCTCAGATAGCGGCGAGTGATTACGGCTTTAATATTGGCGTTATTTATACGTTTAATTGGCGGCGCGGCGCCTTTGTACCCGGAACGTAGCGGCCGCGGACTGCCTACTTCAAAGGCCCGGGTACATATTAGTACTCAAAGGGCACCGCTCTGCTTTGTTTCGGCGGTCGTCGATAAGCCGCTTACACTCACCCTACGTGACTCTCATCCCTCTTCCAGTAGCTTTTATAGAGTATATTTTACCTAAAAAATCTTCGTTGTGATGTTTTAAAGAAAATCGGGGATGAAACGATTAACTTTATATGATGTTTTAGGGGTATTTAGTAAGCCGATCAAAAGAAATGGGTCACCTTTTTCAAAATTCTTTCCTCCACAAAAATACTATAAAAAATTTGTTTATCTGTGGGGTACATCTCACACACGGCCATCTGATTTCAAACTAAGCAAAGCTTGTAATGTAAGATTAATAAAGAAGTTATGAAAATAAAGTCTTATTTAAAACCGATATGTTATCTTGGATGTTTACATTTCAGTAAACAAATAAATAAATAGATAAATAGAACAAATAAAATCACAAAATGATAAAAATCTATTGTTTGTAAATAAGAATTTATAAAATTACATTATGATTTTTTTCATTTAAAACAGCAAACCATTCAGTTTACAATTTAAAAAATCATAGATAAAAATAATAATTTACATGAATAATTTAAAACTAGGTAAATGCATTTTATAACAAAAATATTTCACTGTATAACAAAATATTTACCTACGGTCTTGAAATAAATCAAAAGTAAGTATCGCCTCGCTGAATTCAAACAATGAATATTTAGGCATGACTCAGAAATTCCGAATAACGTTTGATTACATTTTATGAAAAGCTTCAGGCAAGTTTCCACTTAACTGCCGAAGTTAATATATTTGTAACAAAACTTATCGCATTGCGACTAGCGACGGGTCTGCTTACCTTCAAACCGTGTGGGGTAGGTATAAGGTCAATGACCGATCTAATACCTGATTACACAGGTATTGAATGAATAAATGTATTTTTCTTTATCCTACAGAACGATGTGTGTATTTCCTTCCACACTTTATAGATGGCGCTCTTAATTTTGGAAACAAGGAAATTCAACACAAGCAGGCGGAGAGCTAGTAAAGATAATAACAAGCTCTTATTCGTAAAACCAACCCGCCCTAAGCCAGCGTGGTTGACTACGTTGGCCTGATCACCCTAATATTCAGGGTAGGCTCGAGCCCCTCGGTGGAGACGTATATGAGCAGTCGATTATGATTTCCGTAAAATTATTGTTAATAGCCCTTATGTCATTGAAATCGTCGCGTTACCATACATTGCGTTTTATACCTGGTATTTTTAAGATTATCCTGAGAGCAATGCGCAATGTGATATACACATCAACAGCTCACGTCCCCACGGAGGGGTTTGACTTACTCTGAACTAGGGCGATTAGGACTTATAGTCGACCACGCTGGCCCAGTGCGGGTTGGTCGACTTCACACACAACATTTGAATTTCTTCACAAGAATGTGCAGGTTTTATCACGATGTTATCCTTCACCGTAAAAGCGTCGAATAAACGTACATATGAATTCAAAATTCGAAAACACATTGATACGTGGTTAAGATCGAACCCGCGTCTCCCGAACAAAGAGCAGCGGCCCTAGCCACTACGCCACCGACGCTCTGTGATGTACATTCGGAGATTTCCACGAGAATGGGCTTGAGGTATGGCGGACCTTGGAGCCAGTCCAGCACAGCTGACCCTGTGATAGACCCCCTTCGACGCCCTGAGTTATCGCCACTCTTCAGTACACGCGATAATGGCCTCCCGCGATCTTTATGGTCGACCCAAGTAAGACTACGGTCGGTCAGGTTGTGGAGTGAGTTACGCCCAAGACACGTAAGTACTCATAATAAGTATAATATGTTTTGGGTTAGTGGACATAAATAAATATTGCACAATTGATACTTGCGATTGTCGGCACTTGATGGAACTTGGTAGACATATTTAATAAAAGTCATTTTTACTAGTTCCACTTATATCATATTCACCCGACCGGTTTAGATCAACAGATCATCTTCACAGGGTTATTAATTACTTATTCTAGATCACATAGTTTGTCAATAACTGAAACCGGTCGGGTGAATATAATATAAGTGGAACTAGTAAAAGTGACTTTTATTAAATAAATATTGTGTTTAATAACATATTGAAAAAAAAAATGTTATTAAGACAAAACGTACAATTTATAATCTAATTTATATCAGTTTTTCCCGTGTCAGTCGTTATGTACAGCACATCAAGCTACAAATTATTTGTTACAAACGAAACGTTATTACCAACGCGCAAGATACCCCGGTTTATGGCTTGATTTGCTTTTCACTGTACCTATTAGGTATAATGTAATAAAGTTGGAATCGCACATTATTAGTAATTATTTTATTATAAGCTGTGCCAAGCATAAATGCATGCATGAGTGTATGATTCTTTTAAATTGGATAACGTATCTTGTAACGGTGCCTAGCAAAGCGCTTTCATTGAAGTCAGTTCAATATTTTTTTAAATATAGACTCTTTGTGGAATCATTCTAACTCTATTTACTTATAAATTTATTATGTAGGTAATTTTTCTTCTTTTTATTACGGTCTTATTCGCTTTTCAATATAATCTGGTTTGTTAATTACAACACTTCTTTTGAGTAAATGGCCAAAAGATATAGTTTTATAAAATTAACTTTATTTGATACGCAATACAAATATACCAATAGGTTAACAAATTGACAATAGCCGTACAAACACGTTTTCATGTCGTCGACCGCACGCCGCCGCCGCACGAGTTCAAAAACACCACTCATTTAAAAAGTCTACCATAATCTATTTGACGAGTATTTTCATCTCTGCTATATTTTATCAACCGGAGTTTTATTCCTGGGTTTTGTATTCATGAACATGATAGTCAAAGTTGGATGAAACGAAATAGTGTTGGCAAACATCGATAGTTTAACTATTTAAAGTTAGAATGTGAAAGGCAGGGATAACGATATATTTCTTTAGTAAAAACATAAATCAAGATAAAAAAAAATTGCAATATAAAGTATAATGATTAACATAAAAAAATAATATAGTCGATTGCTTGTCGTTTAGGAATATTGTAGTCGACTGCCGTTAATTTTCAGCACTCCTAAATTTATTCTCTTTTTTTTCTGAATTATGAAAAGTTTATCGAAAATCTCACCGGCACATCTAACCGCCCGCCCTTGTAATTTCGGGTTAATTTTGAACTACGTTTATTGTTGTACATTACAATTGATTTGTTGATAATTTTACGATAAATTAAACACACTTAAATATACGTTAAATTAATTCTGAATTATGAAAAGTTTATCGAAAATCTCACCGGCACATCTAACCGCCCACCCTTGTATTTCGGGTTAATTTCGAACTACGCTTATTGTTATACACTACAATTGATTTATTGATAATTTTACGATAAATTAAACACACTTAAATATACGTTAAATTAATTACTTTTTAACTAAAATCAGCTGTAACTAATGGAATTATAAAGAATCACGAGTATTCCCTGAAATTAAGGGTGGGGATGTGCCGGTGAGTATTTATCGATGGCGGATATCGACAACACTAAAACGAAATGTTTGTGTGCAAGTTTCCCGTTTCCTTCTACCCCCTTGTATTTCTTTTTTTTTCTCACCATTTCGTCGTTATGATTTACAGAGGGGAAAGTGCAATGAAGATTACAAAAATGCGGAGCCTCTTATCCGACGCGATATCAAAGAATTACCGCGTCGTTTTTTGAGGTTATAATTCTTTCATGTTTTGATGAATTTTGTGGCTTTTTACACGAAACAAGGGTTTGCTTTTTATAGGTTTTCTTCTCTTCCCAAACTGACCTGATTGTAATGTACTTGTACCAAAGTAGTAATACAGCCGACGCGAACTAGGTTTGCTAAACTTGAAACGCATAAAAATCGCAATGCTCAAAAACAATTTTCACTTTAATCCTATCTTATAATAAATTCAAATTCAAAATCAGAACCTCAGATTAGTACAAATAAACTGACAGAAAGTTACAGTTAGTTAGTTAAGTTACTGACATTGAGTTATTAAAATTGTGACAAAAAAGTACGATACATTTTGAATTGTGGGTTTTGTTATAGAACATACAGTAACAGAGATAAAGTTAAATGAAATAAAATAATTTGTTTATTAACTTTTGGATGTTACATCACAAAATTTTTATTTTTATAAAATAAGCAGGCAAACGAGCGGATAGCCACAGTAGTGGTAAGTGGTCATCGTCACCCATGGGCATGCGCAACACCAGGAGAGTTACCAACGCGTTGCCAGCCTTGAGCCCTGTATACTCGCCTTTTGAAGAACTCCATGTCAAAGCGCAAAAGAAACACCTCAGGGGAGAGCTTATTCCACATCCTGCAGGTACGCGGGAAAAAGAGTTTCGTCATTACATTTATTTGGATGAGTTCACTACACAATGTGCAGGCTAAATCAATATGAGCAAAGCCCTTGACGCAATTTAAACTTTTTATCTATCTATCTATCAATTTCGTAACGCGTAGCATGAGGCGTTTATTGAAAATCACAAGAAGATTCTCTCTTGTGTTAATAAATAGGAATCAGCTAAAGCCCAGGGTAACCAGATTATTTGCTAAACAGGTCACAGTCATAAAACTGCCAGCGATCGACTGACGCGGGTTCGAATCCTCGCCCGAGGTTGGTGTCATTTGGGCACAGTGCAATTTCGTCACAGCTTATTAATTTAGTAAAAACTGGTCCCTAGGCGTTCAATTGGGAGAATCTATACATAATAATCCCATCCTACTTATATTAGAGAATTTGTACGTTTTGATATTTGGATGTTTGTTACTCAGCCACGCTTCAACCACTAAACGGATCGGTATGAAACTTAGCACATATTATATAGGTAGGTACTGGATAAGATTAAGGCTAATTTTAACCACGGTAAAACTCTTCATTTCTACGGGAAAACTCTTTAAACGCGAGTAAAACCGCGGACAGAAAGATAGCAAAATTATAAACGGTCGATATCTGTACATATAGAAGATATTTGAGAAAAAATAATATGAGAGGTCTTAATATGAGTAATAGGAGCTTTTACGCAGTACTCTATGGATCCGGATTAAATCCGGAACGGATATAGTTTGTAACCTGGATTAACACATAGGATACTTTTTACGGGAAAAAGTCTTGTTCTCACGGGAAAATCTTACTCAACGAGAGCGCAGCCGCGAGCGGACCGCTAGTACAGGGCCAAAATAAGCTGTGATCAAATAATACTCGTTCCATTCGTGCCCCACAACAATCCAACTACCCACAAACAATTCGATAGAGAAAGTTTCGCCAATAAATCTGAAGGGAACTGTTGAGGTGGTAATGGGCGGGCTTTGAAGCTTTCGGGTTCGATTCCCGTGATCATCTTTTTATCGTGTGTATCGACAACTGACTTTACAAACCCTTGTATCAGAGTTATTAAGAGGCAATTGACATGGTTTATGTATGTTGAAATGGCAACTCCCATAATTAATAAAGCATGATTTTGCAATCCCTAGCAAAATTTAAATATAATGTTCAGAGTATAATAAACAACAGCTTTTAAGGAACATGGATTGAAAACCCCAAAAAAAATTCGACCTCCCATACAAATTAGTAAAGTTGATTGTGTAATTTGTATTAAAAGTCGATTTTTTTTTGAGGATTTTCAACCCATGTTCCTTGGAAAAAGTTGTTGCTTATGATGGTCTGAATATTAAATTTAAATGCTGTATAGCTGGGACAGCACAAAAAACTAAAATATTTTTGGATAGTCAGTCGGCACTGGACTTAACTCGATGTATCCCTACTAATATTATAAACGCGAAAGTTTGTAAGTTTGGATGTATGGATGGATGTTTGTTACTCTTTCACGCAAAAACTACTGAACGGATTGAGATGAAATTTAGAATGGACATAGTTTGTATCCTGAATTAACACATAAGATACTTTTTATACTTCCTACGGGAAAATCTACTCAATGCGAGCGTAACCGCGGATGGACCGCTAGTAGTAATAATAATTTTTGTTTCACAGTGTCCGACGAGATTCAAACCCGAAACTCCTAAATAAGAGCCTTAGAGGCTGTTGTAATGATCAATCTAGAAGGATGCGAGTTTTTTTCTCGTAGCATGTTTATAAAAGGCACGGAAATTATGGAGTAAAAAATATAATTATGTAGACGTGTTTAAAATCTAAGTCATACCGTTTGTTTTAATACTTAGAAAAATAATTTCTTTGTCATTTGACTTTGCCAGTCAACCAGTAGCAACAGTATGCTGTTTTTTGGCGACTCTCTACACTGATACCAGTGTTTGTGAGGTCGATTGTCGACTTTACTACCTACACGATAAAGAAGAGATTTATCTCTGATATCATTTTTTTCTTCCAGGGTAGGCTCCAGCCCCTCGTTGCGGACATATTTGAGCTGTTGATGATGATGATAATATCATTCGATAACGTAACATTAGATCAGTCGGGAGACTGCGTGACTAAGTTTTTTTTTTATTCATAAATATAAAGGATTTTTCAGTTATCGTATAACCAACGCAGCAGCCATATTAACGTCAAAAGTCTATTCAAATTTAATAAAAAAAGCTTTTGAAATGAAAAAATAATGTAAAGCCTTTTACTAAAATTGCAAAGATAGCTACGACTTTTTGTATATTGAAATTACTCCTATTTTTTGCTGTTTATTAGAGATAAAGCGTACAGGACCTTATATACAAAAGTTATAATATTATTACTAAGAATGAAACCTAGCTAGATCGATTTATCGCCCCCGAGACCCTCTATATACCAAAATTCATCGAAATCATTGCAGCCGTTTCCGAGATTGTCATTATTGTCGTCTCGCCAGCCAATGACATAATTATGTATAACACACGTACATAAAGCAACAATAATGTCGTCCGCGCCCGCTATATTAGCAGTTTGGTAGAAATAGCGATTAGGTGAGTTACGGGAAAATATCAGTGATTTGGCGTTGAGAGTATCCTACTTCCGATTCGAAAGTTTTGGGTTCAAATCCAGGTAGGGACTCTATCAAATAAAATGAAATTCCGTGATTATACAAAATCAATTTGTAAGATTATTCTTAGTTTGATGAGGTTATTACAGGTTGACTGATCATCCAAAAAGTAAGATGACTCCATGCTTCGACAGGCACGTTATGTTATTATTATTAGCACTGGCATCATAATAATATCGTGTATCAGATATACCTAGTCGTTATGACCTATATCAGTAATAGTCGTTAAATGATCCATTAGGCGTATCAACCTTCTGACACAAGGGTTAATGAGGTCGGTTGTCGACTGTACAACCCACAAGATATTATTATGTCGATAGCAAAAATTCATGAATTTGCTCAAAGAAACCAATATTTAACCCTTACGTGCTAGTTTCCACATAAATATATTTTTTATTAGGTATTCCTCAAGGCCAAAGTCTTTCAACGCTGAATTACACCTATTGAAAAGCGTGGCGTGTTCCGAAAATTATCTAGCTGAAGTTTTTTCTAAATAATCTATAGAGAGGTTTAGAGAGTCACAAGATATTGTCACGCATCGTATCCAAGTTTTTTTTATTAAATCGGTTCTCGAATCCTTGAAAATACGGCCCGGGTTGGTTGTAGAACTGAGACATTTTCTTACCGACAACACAGGTTAATTTTAGAGGTAAATAAACTCAATATCAGCGAAGTTTTTAAATAAGCGACAAGTTCAGGTGCCACTTTTTTCAGACATACCCTTTAATTCTTTTTCAATCAGTGGAATTATATTGGTTGTCATGTCATTAAAATTTCATCGAATAGCAGCCTCCATGGCCGAGTGGTCGAGATTTCGACGCCCATTATTTGATTCCCGGTGGGGACACTGTCAAGCAAAAATCTCTTTGTGAGACTTTCCCCAATTTGGTTAGGACATGCAGGCTGAATCATCTGATTGTCCGTAGAAAGATGATTCCGTGCTTCGGAAGGCACGTTAAGCCGTTGGTCCCGGCTACTATCTAGTCGTTACATGAGCCAAGTCAGTAGCCTTTGGTGGCTCCATAACACTGACACCAGGGTTTGTGAGGTCGGTTGTTGACTTTACAACCCACACGCTAATGATAAATGTCATTAATTGTTTGGTATGGAGACAACCTAACTCTGCTTAACCAGCAAGTGTGCAGATGCTCTTAGCACTACAAGCTAGAATTCAAGTAGCGGTCGAAATTCTGGATAATTCTGGAGTTGAATTCCTGCAATCTTGTTGGGGAATTCTTGAGGCGTTCGGCTCGCGCTATAGAAACGAGAATTGTGATTATAATCGGAAATTTAGTACTCAAGTTTATCGTTTAGAGTTTCAAGAGATTTCAGATCGTGGGGGTAGTTTGTACAGAAAATAGAAACGCACTACTTTAGTACCTATATTTTGTGTCCACATCTAGTAAAATATATTTTTATTTTATTTTATTTATTCGGAGAAAACACAAAATATAATATAAAAGAAATAAAAATTGATGATTTTTTCAATATTTATTAGTTCTCGTAAACGAAAAACTTATATTAAAGGTCACGACATTTACGAGACTTAGGTAGGTACACAGTTTTATATTTTCACCTAAACAGCAAAATATTTGCAAAGAATGCTGAATAAAAAAGGTATTTTAGTTTCGACGAGTCACGCGAGTATCAGTAGAGTACCTATCTGGATACCAGTAGGTTTTATACAGGATGCTGAAGGACGGTCCTCTAAAAACTGAAAGGGTGTTTTATTCGTCTTTTTTTTTTTCATAGAATTATTGACCGAGCGAGCGAAGCGTCTCTGCTTCAGCTTGGCCAAAATTGCTTTTGTATGTCTGTTAGTGTGTCTGTTTTTTCCACTCTACAGGTCGCGTTTCTCAACCGATTCTCATGAAATTTTGTGAGCAGGTTCAATAAATTGATCAAATTTTTTTATCGACTCAGTTTTCGGAAATTTAAAAAAATGACGGAGTTATCACAAATATAGATGAACTAAGTACATAAGCTATTTTATGCAACTCAAATTCAAAACGTCAGGGGCCTAGCAGCTGCTTGAATATACAGAAAACAAAAACAGGATAATATCTTACTATAAAAAAAGGAGAAAAAGAAATAGCGCGAGAGCTAGGGAAAACTGAAAGAAAAATATGGCGGCTGCATTCAGTATCGGAGCATTTGGGCCCTCACGCGGGCCTCATTATGACGCCGGACGTGGCCCGCATGGGAATTTGCGCTATCCCTTCTGTTTGCGATATTCTTTGCATACCTACAAAAGTCTAGTATATATTTATGTACTGAGATAATTGAAAAGATTTGGAGCGCCATTCATCATCGCTGCTGCAGTGTCTCCTGATGGTTTGTCGTCATAGAACGTGTCTAAGAACCTGCTCTCAAAGGATACCTGAATAAACGTTCTTCTATTCTATTCTATTCTTTTTGTATGATCGAAATCGGTTCAGCAGTTTTTGAGAACTCCAAGTGCCAAGTTTTCTGTCTGCTGCGGCGCCCCCTGGTGGTCTACCACCATAAAACATGTCTAGGAACCTGCTCCAAATGAAGCCTTTTGACTGCAAAAAACCGCATCGAAATTGATTCAGTAGTTTATGAGAACTGCTGTAGTGCCAACTGATCTGGCTGCTGCAGCGCTCCCTGGTGGTCTACCGCCGTAAAACATTTCTAAGAACCAGCTCCAAAATGAAGCCTTTTAAATGCAAAAAACCGCATCGAAATTGATTCAGTAGTTTTTGTGATGTCCTGTAGTACCAACTGATCTGGCTGCTGCAGTGCTTCTTACTGGTATACCGCTCTAAAACGTGTCCAAGAACCAGCTCCAAAATGAAGCCCTTTGAATGCAAAAAACCGCATCAAAATCAGTTTATTAGTTTTTGAGAACTCCTGCAGTGCCAACTTATCTGGCTGCTGCAGCGCTCCCTGGTGGTCTACCGTCGTAAACATGTCCAGGAACCAGCTCCAAAATGAAGCCTTTTAAATGCAAAAAAACCGCATCGAAATTGATTCAGTAGTTTTTGTGATGTCCTGTAGTACCAACTGATCTGGCTGCTGCAGCGCTTCCTGGTGGTATACCGCTCTAAAACGTGTCCAAGAACCAGCTCCAAAATGAAGCCTTTTGAATGCAAAAAACCGCATCAAAATCGGTTTATTAGTTTTTGAGAACTCCTGTAGTGCCAACTTATCTGGCTGCTGCAGCGCTCCCTGGTGGTCTACCTCCATAAAACACGTCTAAGAACCTGCTCTAAAATTATACCTTTTGAATGCAACAAACCGCAACTAAATCGGTTTATTGGTTTTTGAGATAAACGGTAACATGTTGTATGTATTATTGTATGTATGTCAAACAAACAAACAGACAAACAAACAACCACTAACCCCAAACGCATATACCACCTCCGTTCCGTTCCGTCCGTCGTGGGTAAAAAAAAGATTATGACGGCCCATACAATATTTTTTTAAATCTGGTTTGTCTGTTTGTATGTTTGTACGCACATCACGCAAAGACTACAGAACAAAATTGAATGCGGTTTCAAATCGCTGGAACTAGGTCTAACTTAAAAACAAGTGCGTTTTTATCCTAATATGCTGCTTAGAAGAGGAGTCATTTTCTTTTATGCTGAAAAGTTCATCTTGTATCTACAAGCGATATTGCGTGCACAGCGCCAGTATTCAATATAAGGTACCTTTTATGAAAAGAATAAGACACAGTGCTTGTAGCTAAACACAAATTTTCCATGCAAAATAAAGCAATTTAAATTTTGTCAGATCAGACAGGTGAACGTGAGAAATTATTTCCGTTAATAATGAGTTTTTTCGTAGACGAGTGTATATAAAAGTATACTGAAAAAGTAATGATGACTTGACGCATGACAACCAATGATTGACGAAATGAAATTTAAACGAAAACCAGCTGATAACCGGACGGGAACCGTCCAGAACCGGACGGTAGTCGGACTCAGACTTATCTTTATAATTGAATGCTCCTCCGATTGTTTCGGCCCTCGATAAGCGCGGAAAGGTTCGCCTTTCACCGTATAGATTATAGATAGGCATTTTCTCTCCCTTTTCCTTAGATGTTTTTTGTCGGATTCCCTTAGTAAGATTGAATGGCTTTTATTTAACTAGTGAAGTAGAGGGAATGTTTTATTGTTTGCTATATATACTAACGCACCTCTCGGCAACCTACTTTTTACAGAGTAAAAATAAAGTTCATCCTTGTTTTGTTAAATAAATAAAATCATTGATATTTTTTTCCGTTTCAGTTGGGCAACCATACTGGTACATGATTAAAAATTTACGATTTATAAATCTAACACCATTTCAATTAATAGAATGCAGGTAACAAGAAAAAAAAAAATGTTTTATTGATGTGAAAAAATGGACTTGGAAAAAATGGAATGGAAAATACGATCAACCAACACTATTTGTCTATTTATTTATTATTTATTTATACTAAGTTAGCATAAGATACCTTTTACGAAAAAAAGTCTTACTCCCGCGGGAAAATTAACGCGAGTGGACAGCTAAATTTTCGATAGCTAAACATTTATTATATATTTAATTTTTATATGTTATTGATGATCAGGGCAACTAAGCGTTGCTGCTTCTTAAATAGGAACTGTTTCTAATTTTCTATATTTCAGAGCAAATGTGTACAAATTCAAGTCATCAGTATTTCTTTTTCATTTCTCTGACTGACCTAATCGCTATTTCTACCAAAAATTTGTAATATAGGGGGCGCGGATTTCACAATATTCTATTAGCAAGATACAATACAAGGTACTCAGTCACCACTCATATAAATCAACTCTGCAGCTCTGGGTGTTGTCGCAGCAAATTATTAGCACAGATTACTATAGAACATTAGTCTTAACTAAAATTTAGTGTAGCCATCATGTCACGCAAGATGCCGAGACTTAGTTTTAAAGTATTATAACAATAGTGTCTCATGTGACGACGGGAAAGTAATCAAGTTCCATAATCTAAGCAGAAATGCTTATTTTACTCATGGCAGATTTCCATAGTGGTACAGATGGTACAGTCAAACTAAGATTGTTGAAATATTATAGAAACCTTTAATTTAAATAGTTTTCAATAAGTGCACTTAGAAACAAAAATATCGGCTTCTGGTGTCCCTTCTAAACACTAAATAAAATTAAAGAAAAAAAAACCTTTTTTAAAAACAAGCTTTTATTATTTGGAAAATGAACTAAAAAGTTAAAAATAAATTAACTCTAATTAGAAGTATAACACTTTATAAGTTCATTGTAACCTTTAACGATAATTAAGCTTCTTTGTCTACGACAAAATAATTCCATATAGTAATCATATATTTTTAACACCAAAACTTTACACCTTAATTATTAAATCTTCCCGTTTTTATTACAGTCCCAATTTTATAAATAAAAAAGCGTGTTACATTGTGATAGCTTAATTATACCATCAAAATGTAACACGCTTTTATTATTTATAAAATTGAGACTGTAATAAAAACGGGAAGATTTAATAATTAAGGTGTAAAGTTTTGGTGTTAAAAATATATGATTACTATATGGAATTATTTTGTCGTAGACAAAGAAGCTTAATTATCGTTAAAGGTTACAATGAACTTATAAAGTGTTATACTTCTAATTAGAGTTAATTTATTTTTAACTTTTTAGTTCATTTTCCAAATAATAAAAGCTTGTTTTTAAAAAAGGTTTTTTTTTCTTTAATTTTATTTTTAACTTTTTAGTATGTTTAATTCGAGATTTACTACGACGTAGTTAGTAGCGCGTAGCAGCGTTTTTCTGTTATGTAGTCCGTAGTACGTTCACATAATAATGTGCTGCTTTGAGCACTTAAAGTTTATGTATTTTATTTATATTTAAATATTTCATTTTTTTTGTTTGTAGTAGGGTAAACTAATGTTTAAATTAGTTATGTAATCACAAGTTAGTTATTTGTAACATTTCTCATTCTATCCATTTCTTTACATTACAAGGTTTCTTCGAAGTAAACTTGGAGCAGTCAAGTTCTTCGATTCGAAGTCCTGCTAAAGACTTAACTCTGCTTAAAGCCACATAAGCTTGACCAGCAGCAAATAATTTAGAGCCTAGATAAATAACAGCATGATCTACAGTAGTTCCCTGCATTTTGTGCACAGTTGAAGCCCAAGACAAGACAATCGGAAGCATTCTTCTTTCAGCTGTGCCGTAATTAAATTTAGCAGGAAATTGAATTGATTTAGGCTGTATTATGTGAATGCCATCCTTGCCGAGGTCCATTGTAGAGGGATAAGGGCTTCAGTACAACAGGGTTCGCCCTGGTACCCTGAGGCGCAACGTTAGCGATATGAAATGTTTATACACTCTCATACCATTCAGCCCTCGGCACGTGCTCACCTTGGCATTGGGGCATCCATCTAATCAATCAGACATATAATAATCCACATTCATAACAAACGGAACGAACTTTTTCCCAAATCTGTTGGAGTTGCATATTCACGCCAACTAAGATGCTCGTCAAAACGAATCAAATGAGCGCAAACTCGATCGGGTTGCGTCGTTTAATTACGGAGTTCCTATGACCACCTTCCAGCTCCATCATCAGACCCTGGTTACCATATAGTATCAAAGTACTCGACAAGACGAATCAAATGGGCCTAAACTCGATGGAGTTGCGTCGTTCCGGAGTTCCCATGGCCACCTTCCAGCTCCATCATCAGACCCTGGTTACCATGTAGTATCAAAGTACTCGTCAAGACAAATCAAATGGGCCCAAACTCGGTGGGGTTGCGTCGTTTAATTACGGAGTTCTTATGGCCACTTTCTAGCTCCATCATCAGACTCTGGTTACCATTTAGTATCAAAGTATTCGTCAAGACCAATCCAACAAGCCCAAACACGACTATGTTATGTTGTGTATTTGTGGAGTTCCTGTGACCACCTTCCGGCTCCATCATGAGACCCTGGACATCACATAGGACTGAAGATCTAGTCAAGACAAATCCAACAAGCCCAAACATGACTAAGTTATGTTGTGTATTTGTGGAGTTCCTGTGGCCACCTTCCGGCTCCATCATGAGACCCTGAACATCACGTATGACTAAAGATCTTGTTAAGACAAAACCAACAAGCCCAAACACGACTAGGTTGTGTTGTGTATTTAAGGAGTTCCTGTGGCCACCTTCCGGCTCCATCATGAGACCCTGGATATCACGTATGGCTAAAGATCTTGTTAAGACAAATCTAACGAGCCCAAACACGACTAGGTTGTGTTCTGTATTAGAGGAGTTCCTATGGCCACCTTCCGTCTCCATCATCAGACCAGCTCCAAGGTACCATAATATTGCATTGTCATCCGATTTATACATGAATGCAAAATTTCAGCTCAATCGGAAACTGGGAAGTGGATCAAATTTAACTTGCAAGATTTGATTACAGACAGACAGACAGACAGACAGACAGACAGACAGACAGACAACGGGACAGGTGAAACTAAATAAAAGCTTGTAAAAAAGATTTTAAACTTAATTCAATTTAGTATGCACTTTCTGTTGGCCTATTCGTTTACCATTTGATTTGTGTGTTTCGTACAAATTCTGTTATCAAGTATATTTTCTGACAATTCTTCATTTAGTATAATAATTATTGAACTTTTAAAACTGAACTTGTTAAGAAAGCTCAAAAATGTTGCATCCAAAAGGAAAAATGTTTTTTGTAAAAGTAGTTGGTAACACTGCACATGCAAAGCGTCAAAAGAATTGTGTGTTTTGGTTTTTTATCATTATGTACACATATTCTCTAATGTGCTTACACCTTATATAAGGTTCGATTTCCGCCTCGAGTATCGGATTCCAGCGAATTTTGAACGCGCCTTCGTTGGATATTCGGCTATATTGCATAATGTATGAGGATTGAGGAAGTGACTTCAATTTCTTGACGTATTTTTAGAACATGAAGAGTTCTAGGAGGAAGCAAAGCGTAAGCTCAAGCGTTCTACACTAGTACAAAAGTCTTTGTACGCATAGAAAACAACCACAAAAGAGTAACATAATAATAATAATAACATGATAGATCAAATTATAACATTAGGATTGTAGGTACCTTTCCCATTGCTGTTAGTCTGTAAAACAGCAGAAAGCTTCTAGATACAGATAGATAAACTGAAGACCCGGCCAAGGTCGCAAAGGGAGATTTCTTCGCCAAGTCCTTTCTTGAACATTCCTTTACTCCAAATGGAAACCTCAATAGGGAACATGCATAAAAAAAATATTAGTTTTTTTCATAGTTCATCTGAAAGTATACAAAAATAGAATACTGATAGTCAAAACAGAATCGAAATTGATCTAAAAACAAACTAGTTATAAACAAATATGTCTGTCCCTCTCTACGAAAACAAAAATTTCTATGGCGGATGTGTGGCCCGCGACACATATGACGTCACACGTCACGTCGGACCTCTCTGTCTAACCATCAACTTTGAAGCCTTATAACTTTGTTTCTGAGCAAGATATTTGAAAAATTAAAGTTTGTGTGTATATCTGGAACTTGAAATATTTCGATTAATGAATTTATAAATAAATGTACATGTTCCTTATTGGTATTCAACGTACTTTTGCAACTAGAATTCTCTCCCAAAGTCTTCTCGGAAGAAAGATAAAATTTTCAAATAATGAAAACTATCACCGTTGGGTTGGGACGTTTTTTACGCAGCTTAAATCTTCCAAAAGATTTTTCGTGAAAAAGAGGGTATTCAGAAGTTCCTTTTGTACATTTTAAGCGGGCTTTTGTTTGTGTTTGGGTACCTAGCGCGGGTTTTATTTTTAGTGATGGGCCGAACGAGGTATGTTTCGGCTAGTTTCGATAATAATAATTACTTTCGATCCTTTCTCCAAACACTTGCAAGTCTGGATATATAAGGACGTAAATCCTTTTGAATAATGAAATAACAATTTTAAAGATATTGTGTGACAGCTATATTTTTTGTCAGTTTCTTCGTAATATTTATTTTTTAATAATAATGTAGGGTTATCCATACACAGCAATCTGCTCCCGAATTGCAGAGTAAAAGGTGAGTATCAGAATGGTCACGAAACCAAACTTAAAGACAAAAATGGTACAAAAATGAAAGTGAAGAAAAGAAATGACAGACTGAACATTGGCAATGACAATTTCTTTTTATATCACGTTAAAAATTATAGACATTCATTTATTTTAATGATCTTACTCAGCTGACCACTAAATTGTCAATGGAATGTTCTATTTATGTCATCTAACCATTTAAACATTGAATGTTAGTTGTGATTTCAGTGCTGGCTGGATTTAGTCGACAAGCCGAAGATCGGTTCTATATTCAAAAAGCAGTTCCGGTCAAGCACTATTTATTTTTGTTTTCAATGGCCGTAGCTTCGCGCCCGCCTCGGAGATGGGTGCCTTGGTCTATTGTCCGTCGTGATTCATTGATATTACTTTGCGAATTTTAAGCTTAAAGCTTTCTTAAAGCTATTGATCTTTGCTAAGATAACAAACAAGCGGTTGCGAGCACAAACAGTAACGCTTGATTCTTTACAGTACAAAAACGCGTTGAATATTTTGAATATTCTTAAATTATATAAACGATTTTTCGACAGAGAAGCAATTACAGAAAATAAAGTGTCATTTATGATTATCAAATTAAATATTATAAGCCGTAATGCAAAGAGATTTTACATCAATGCCGTCGTGTATCGATTCTTTCTTTTTAATAATTTTTGGTTGGTATACTTAAGTCAACTTAGAGGCTATAAAAACAACATTTCATAAGCAGATTTTGACAACAGAATCCACAAGTTTTATCTATTATTTTCATCCCAACTAATAAAAAAGTGACGATTGGTTCGCACATAATTAAGTGTGCCCAAAGTAGGTCTTAGAAACCCACGGCCGTAAAAGTGTTTTAAATTTGGAACAGGAATATTTGCTTATAATTCTGCCGGTACAGATTGGAATGCAAAATATTGTTATATTTGTTCTCATAGAGGGGATGAAAAGTAGGTTATATAACTCAGCTCAAATACCTGCACGTACAATCCGCCGTCCAAGTGGCCACATTCTGGGCTACAACAATATAAGTTTCGACTTGCCATCGACTCGCTAATATTATTTCCTCGGGCAATGTACTTTGAATCCCTCACTGCATTCAGGATTCTACTTTAGAATTCCTTGCTGCGCTCAAGATTCTACTCTATATAGAATCCTTCGCCCTGCTTTAGATTCAAAATAGCGCCCTAGTCCTTAAAATATTCTTTTGCGTCCTTGTCATAGATTTATAGTCTACTGTTTCTTCCCCCCATAACTTTTCAATCGCCATACTTCTTTTAAGGTTCAAAACATATTCTTAAGTGTGAAATTGCTGTAACAGCTGCCTGCCAAGCGATAGTGGACCGTAATTGTTCGCTCCGACGGCATTAATTTACAAACAGGCTTTTGTTCGCATTTATTTAAAAATCACTCTTCATTTGGCGAGTCTTCCATTAGTCAAAGTAAAGTGATAATGTACTGAGATTCTTTTATTATTTCTTTATTTCTATACTAAGTGTTTCCGCTATTCGGCGTTCGTAGTTTAAATTTTTCTGTTTTAATTTGTTCATAATATGTAATTTTATTTGTAGCGTTGTATTGCAGCACAAATTCAAAGTATTCAAGTGTTAATAAAAAATATTAGTTTTGATCCAAACAAATTCCTTTAGAAGTAGCTTAGATGACGAAAATATATATATTAATTGTGAAACATCTACAAAAATAAAAATATTAAAATTAAAATTGTATGTTACGATTGAGTTTCACTACGTGCCTCTGTCGCAAGAGGACATAAAAATATCATAAAAATAAACTAGAATAATGGTGAATAAGCAGAATACCAATTTTGCTTCGAAGCTTTTCAAATAATTCGTGTTCTGCGTCGTATAAACCTGTTTATTCTACTCATTAGTTCAAGCTGGACATTTTCGACAAACACTAATTTCTTCTCTTGGTAATTACCCTTAATGTTCTTCAGGTTTTTACGATGTTTTTCTTTTGTGTTTTTCTTAAAAGTTTCCAGTAAGTAAACATCAATCTCGCTAATCAAATTAGTTTTACCATTTCTACCATTAACTGTTAGAGTAAAGATTCTGGTAGAGTAAAAATATAAATATTGAGTTAAACATTTTTACTTATTATTGTATTTCTTCGTAAACAGCAAGTAGTTTATGTGTTTTGCACGTTCAAAAAACTTTTTTATCAACATTTATTTCTTAGCAGATAAATATAGGAACTCCGGATCGCAATAGAACGCCAGATAAGAAAAGAAACCAAAACATTTATATTAAAAATCCGCCCAGTCCAATTACAAAATGGCGGCTATAGATAATGAAGATTATTTGCTAGTGAATAAAATTTGAAGATTTTTAGGCATTGTTGTAATAGAAAAACAAATTATATCATTATAGTAGAGACTTTAACTGAGTACAAGTAAAAAAACTACTGGGCCAAGGTCTAGTAAATATTTGACCTAGAGTCCTTCACCAATGTTTTAAGGGAAAAAGTTACTAAATGGCCCAGGTTACACTTACGATTCAATGATGAAGCTTCTCTCAACCTATTGGTTAAAAGTGGGCAGAAAATAAGACTTGGCCGGCAATATTTCCGAGTTTGCTCTGGTCTGTGGTTTCCGCGCTGTTAACTGCGAAGCTGGGTCAAGAGGGCAGCACAGGGTGCCAGCTCTAGAGGCTACAAGATCAGTGGAAGACATCAATATTTTTTATTCTTGCTCTTTCGGGATGTTGAGTTCTAATCCTGATATAAAGTTTATTTTTTTTAAAGATAAAAAATTTACATCTTAATTTTAGAGCTTCCAAACATCGAATTTAAATCTTAAAGATATCGATTACACTAGAGCGGATGTAAAGACATCATACTTAAAATTTTCTTTGACAGCAAGGCCTTTTTTTAGTCATCATTCAAAATTATAATAATATATAATTTGTTCATTTAATCTTTTTCATTGCCTACTCATAAACACGAATAAGATATATGGCGAAATTAGAATTAAGAAGCATGACATCCAGAACAGACGACGTAAAAAAAAACTAAAGCTTGACATGAAGTCATAGTCAAAAAATTACTAATCTTGTTTAACGCTGACTACAACGATAAGTGGAAGGGAGAGAAAGCTTTAGCATCGCTGTACCGCTCCAACTCTCTAATAGATATATTTTTAACAGAGTGAGATTCAAGGAAATACTTCCCGAAGCTGTTTGGGGATCGCTTGGCTGGTGGCCCCAACGGGCTTGTAATTGAAGCCCAGCTTGGCGGAGGTCAGGTATCAATCGCGGAGCGGCTTACTTGCTAACTACCCTCCGATATTGAACTGGAACAAGCAACCCAGTCTCTACATCTCAAAGGCCTTGGGTTCTATCTACAGACGTTGATGAGTTTTAAGGGATGGATCGTAATAATTTGTTATGTGGCAGCGTTGTGATTCAAAATTTCCTCCGTCTTTATCTGCATACCGTCATACTAGTGCTATATCACCAACAGGTCAAATACATCTCACTGAGAGGCTTGAGGCTATCTTGAATTAGGGTGATCAGATGGCCCAGGTGTTATTCAAACCACACACTACTACATAATATCATGCCCTCGGATGAATAATCAATCCTTAATCCAAAACTTAAACCAAATCAATTTAACTTGTCCTGTCATAACTCATAAGAGTCATAACTGATACACAGGCGTGAGTTTAGAAATTCAATGTATTGATAAGAAAACAGTATGCTGCACGTTCTTAAAAAATCTAATAAAAACAAAACTAAAAAGATATCAGAATAACGCAATGTAAAAACTAATTGATGGTTAAGTCTTTCACATACGCATTTTTTATTTCTTATACATTTAATGATTTCCTCAAAAACTTTTATAAAGTAGTTTCTCAAAATTTCAATTATATTACTATTTAATCGTGAGTGAGAGGGTTAAGGAAACTACTTACAGATAATTGGTTTTGTCATAGTTTGGATTCACTGAACCGGTCCTACAATGTGCAGGATCCGTGAAACATTTCGTTGAGTGAACGAACAGACAAACTATGGGGTTCAAAGGTTTTATCTTTACTTTTAGATATTGGAAACTGAGTGAAACTATAACGTAGAATTAGGCCACTAGTTGAAACTGTAACGTAGTATTAGGCCACTAGTTGAAACTGTAACGTAAAATTAGGCCACTAGTTGAAACTGTAACGTAGAATTAGACCACTAGTTGAAACTGTGACGTAATTAGGCCACTAGTTGCGACTTTTTATCAAAAGCTTTACAACAAGGATTCAGAAAAACATTACATAGAAAATACAACGGACACGCGAGGTCCAAGGCTAAAGGCAAGGCAAGACCAATAGTTGTACGGTGCTTTCGTACAGACTTTAAAATGAAAGATGTGATAGTTGGAACGAAATAATTTATTCCAAAATAAATTATAAAATGATGCGAGTACACGTAATGATTGCGTATAGTACACCGATGAGTCCATGACCTAAATACAACAATTTGAAGTAAAATGCTCAGATAGATGAAATTAAATGTATGAAATTACATGAAATTCTTTTTACCTATAATATACGAGTTTTTAAATGTTGAAATAAATTTTCAAGTCTGCTGTTTACCGTTGAGAAGTGCCTTCCTAAAAAGTGGTATGGTGGTGGTGGGATATGATTTTTAAATCATGCTATCAGTTGAAATGAAATGAAAGTAAATTATTGCTTTAAAATGTGGTCTTTATTGATGATTTCCTTGCAATTTAGAATAGAATATAGCTACTTAAAATTGTTTAGATTAGAGTTTCACACATAAAATCAAATCAATCTTTGTGTACAATAAATGGTTAAATAAATAATAAAATCATAAAAAGCGTCATGCTACATCAAAAGAACTCCTGCTGTATGCATATAGTCTTACAGTTATCAAAATTTAACGTAGGTATAGGCAAAGTTTTGGGACCAAGCTTGCTATGAACAGTTGAGGAGTGGCCTTCCTGAAAAGATATTCCTGAAAGGATTTTTTATTTTAGTGATTTGTTTGTAACTAGAACTTCAATTAGAATTGTATAAAAAAGGTTACTATAGGATATCTGATTACTTAGAAGACAGATGTCCATGGGAATAGATTGTTTGAGTAGCAGGCTTTTTCAATATATAATAAGCATTAATTTTGTAATTGACAATATTTTATTTAAAAAAGGAAACGCAAAAGATGCGACGACTGTGGAGTTTCTTCGGTGAGCTCTTCTCCACAGATTCCGCCATTGTGTTAGTGAACTCACCCAAAAAAATGTAATGACGGATCTAAGTGATGTAATAACATCCTATGGAAATAAATAATTTTGACTTTGACGTTGACTTTGATCTCGAAGTAGTCCAAACGTTTGCCAGAATTAAACTAAACATTCAAACACGTCAAAATAAAATAAAATCTTGTGATATAAGAATGCATTCCGTCCTTACTGCTGTATGTAGTACTTTTATAATATACGAGCGGCCCGCCCCGGCTTCGCACGGGTAGATTTATTCATACTTTAACACATTTTTAACCAATTTCAAAATGGAGGAGGCTCGTTTTTTATATTTTTTTTACATACCCTCTTTAAGGAGAGGGACCCTTTAATGTCGGGATTTCAAAAACATTTTGGAACTCGAACCGAATAATTCAGTCTTATTATATAATTTTTTAAGTTCCTAACTTTAAAAACGGCTGACATTCCATACAAAATTTAATCCCTACTTCCCTTTTCTAATAGGGATTTCGAAAAAATCCTAAAAGACGTGTCAAATCATTTTCTAATCTTAGCTTAAATCCAAATTTTAAATTTTCTAACTTTAGAACTGGACTTTCCATAGAAAAATTTAACCCTACTTTCCCCCTCAAAATAGGGAATTTGATAAAATGCTAAAACATGTATCAAATGAATTATTAATCTCAGTCTAACACCAATGTTTTAAGTTTTTACCTTTTAGAAATTACAGACTTTCCATACAAACATTTAATTTCTGTTTCCTCCTCAAAATAGGAATTTCGTAAAAAGCTTACACACGTATCAAATTATTTATTAATCTCAATCTTAATTAAAATTTTCAATATCCTACCTTATGAAATGACAAACTTTCCATAACAAAACTTTATCACTACTTTCCCTTCAAAATAGGGATTTCAAGAAAATGAGAAACATGTCAAACGATTATTTTTCCTTAGTCTAAATGTCAATTTTTAAGTTCTTGCCTTAGAAATGACACTTTCCATGAATCCCTACTTTCCCTATAAAATAGATTTCGAAAATATACTTCAATACGTGTTAAAATATTTATTAATCTTAGCCTAAATCCAAATTTTCAAGTTCCTACCTTTAGAAATGATAGACTTTTCATACAAACATTTTAATCCCAACTTTCCTCCCCAAAATAGGGAACTTGATAACATGATATCAAATAATTTATTAATCTCAGCCTAAATTTAAATTTTCAGGTTCCTACCTTTAGAAATGACCAACTTTCCATACAAACATTTAATTCCTGCTTCCCCTTTAAAATAGGGATTTCGAAAAAATACCTAAATACGTGTCAAATGATTTTTTAATCTCAGTTTGTATCCAAATTTTTAAGTTCTTATCTTGTAGAAATGACAGACTTTCCACACAAACATTTAATCCCTTCTTCCTCTTAAAAAAAATTAAATTTAAGCTGTTTATTATTGAATAATAACTTATCAGATTACATTGGGTCTTACCCTAATCTTAAATGTAAAAGATTGTGTGGCAGCCCTTAACATGACGGGTTTATGTTGCGCCGTTAAAAACAACATAATATGTTTAAAAAATATAAAGGTAGATAAGAAGGTAGGTCATTTTATAATTTTCTTTGCTATTAAGGAGGACGGAGGTGCATCCCCCTCAGACAGCACTAAAGATCCATAACAACATTTATCCTTACTTTCCATTTAAAATAGGGATTTCTAAAAAGGGCTAAAATATGTGTTAAATTATTTAATAATCTCTGCCTAAATCCAAATTTTTAAGTTCCTATCTTTAGAAATGACAGACTTTCCATACAAACCTTTAATCACTACTCTCCCCCTCAAATAAGGATTTTGATAAAATGCTAAAACACATGTCAAATGTTTTATTTATTTCAGCCTAAATCCAAATTTTCATGTTCCTACCTTTAGAAATGACAGATGTTCCATACAAACAATTAATCCCTACTTTCCTCCCTAAAATAGGGATTTTGATAAAATTCTAAAACACGTGTCAAATGATTTATTAATCGCAGTCTAAATAAAAATTTTCATGATCCCAAATGACGGACTTTCCATCCAAACATTAAATCCCTGCATCCACTTTAAAATAAGGATTTAAAAAAGTACCTAAATACATGTAAAATAATTTATTTATCTCAGTCTGCATCCAAATTTTTAAGTTCTTATCTTTTAGAAATGACAGACTTTCCACACAAATATTTAATCCCTACTTCCTCTTCAAAATAGGGATTTCGAAAAAATGCTAAAACACGTGTCAAATTATTTGTTAATTTTAGTCTAAATCCAAATTTTCAAGTTCCTACCTTTAGAAATGACAAACTTTCCATACAAACATTTTTAATCCCTACTTTTCCCCTCAAAATAGGGATTTTGATAAAATGCTTAAACACGTATCAAATGATTTATTAATTGCAGTCTAAATCCAAATCTTCATGATCCCAACTTTTGAAATGACGGACTTTCATACAAACTTGAATCCCCCTTTTTCCCCCTTTAGAGGGAGAATTTTCCAAAATCCCTTCTTATTGCTTCTCTACGCCATAAATGTAACCTACTGTGTAAATTTGGTATTTCTAGCTTCAGTAGTTTCGGCTGTGCGTTGATGAGTCAGTCAGTCAGTACGACCAAGTGATAGGAGAGTGCCCCATATGGTAAAAAGTCGCTAAAGGATTTTTTTATATCTCGATTTAAGTAGAAACTTATGGGTTTTAATGTCGATTATAACATTTTTGATTATATTTTCTTTAGCCGTACAATCGCAGAAATAGGATTGTAGATAATTTTTTAATTTTTTTAATATAGTAAGTAGTTTTCCAATAAATAAGCACGCGAATAGCGTGTTTACGTTATTTTATTTCGAGCGCGTGCTCATCATTTATCCCATTCTGTTGTTTACTTAAAGTGTATATCGCTATCACTCACCCCTTTCACTCAGTTGGCCGAGAGCCTTTTTAGCCACGCCTCCTAAGTGAGTAATTACTTTGAATGTCTCGCCTTAACTCATTGTGTGGTTTTCGGTATTATCTCTTTTTTGCTACAAATTATCTGGGCTGTTTCTTCTGCAATTCAGTGAAGAAACCGATATTTTTTCGTATCAATAGAGTTTTATTTTCTCTACACGAGGCTCCATTTAGTTTGATATATCAATGTCAATATCCTATACTTAGTAGCTGCCAATCTTACTTTTTTTACGGACGAAGGTCGATCGTATCTCAGCATTAGGTTCCAAAACCAGACGTCACCTTTAATAACAAAGATAAAATATTTCATTCCCATTTTCCAACTTCTGCAAAAACTGGTCATTGTAACTTTTTTAGAATCATCAAAAAAAGTCAAAACTTTGTGTTTTAAGAATATAGGTACTTAAAGGAAGTGGAAAACAATAGAAGTGGGTTTTGTGATAAAATTAGATTTTGTATCATTAGTACAGTCATTAAGAGAGTGGTCTGGTGGCTAGGGCTGGCTGCTTTCCGTCCGGGAGATGTGGGTTCGATCCCCATCTTGTACCAATGTGTTGTCAAATATCAAATTCATATGTACGTTTACTCGACGGTCTTACGGTGAAGTAAAACATCGTGATGAAACCTGCACACCCCTTCGAAGAAATTCAAAGTTTGTGTGTGAAGTCGACCAACCCGCATTGGGCCAGCGTGGTAGAATAAGGCTTAATTGCCCTAATTCAGGGTAGGCTCAAGCCCTTCGGTGAGATGTATATGAGTTGTTGATGATGGTCATTAGTACAGTCAGCCAAGAAAATGGTTTACCTTTTTCTATTTACTTTCTAGCTAACGAGTTTTATATAATTAAGGTAGTTAACCTATTTTTAGCCGACCAACTTAACTGCACTTATTTAAAAAATCACATGCCTGAAACGAATCAGCCTAATATAAAAAATATATGATATTTTTTATGATACTAATCAATGAAAAAATTTTTAAATAAAAAAACTATCGCAACTTATTAGATTCTTATTAATGATCAGATAAATTAAGCGGTCAATATTATACATTGGGAACTCAATAAAGTATATCATTTGCACTACAATGGTACAAAATATGTCCAGTTGATTCGAGACTAAAAATCTGATTGCAACCATTCTTTCAATACCGTTCAATGAGACCATTGCAAGTAGTGCTATAAATCCAAAGCCAGTTCGCTTACCATTTTACAAAGACACGTTATCACTACCAACTTTCTGTAATGATAAGGCTCTGAATTACATGGTCTTTAAAAACAGCAGACTATTTAACATAGATACCTGATCTTTAGATAATTGTAATTGAGCTTGAGGTCTTAGTAAGATGGTTCTTGGAAAGCAGGTTGGTATCTTGGTCACGTCCGGCGAGGACACTGCGGGTTCTCTAATTAAGTCCTGTCTAAACATCGTACTAGAACGAGTCTATCAGTTCCATTGGAAATATAGCTTCATTTGTTCGAGCACAAGTTTGTAGTGTTGTGCTGATTCGTATGTTTGTAAATAAAAACAACAATGAAAATATTGTTTAAGTTATATTAACAAGGCTAATTAAAAATATTGTTTCAGTTCTATTAATAGGAACTTAATTTTGGACTAAAACACTGCATCAGAATTTCTAAAGACATCTTACACACGTTATCTGATCCCAAGTGAGCAGAATACAGGCTCATGACAGGAATTATACTATCCATACTAAGGAAGTCATGTGGTTGATATGTTAGACCATTTTAGAAAAATACATAATATTAATTATAAACATTGTCCAGTCCAGCCACACAAATAATGTTTATGAGTATGTTTGCGCTGGGATTTCAAACCGCGTGTGGCCTTGATTTTCGCAGTCAAGCGTAACTACTACCAATAATGCTTCGGAGCCGATAAAAAATGTTGCTTGAATTCAGTCAGAATGCATTTTAACTAGTTTTATTTGACAACCAACAGCCTCCGTGGCCGAGAGGTCGAGATTTCGCTACTCATTACGGAGGTTCCGGGTTCCGTTCCCAATACACTGTCAAGCAAAAATCTCTTTGTGCGATTTCCCCCAGTTTAGTTACATACAATATTGCTGGCTGAATCACCTGGGGGCCGTTTCACGAAGCTACAAGTTACAAATTACAAGTACAATTCGACGTACATTGCGTAGACGATTAAAGAAAACGATAAGGGCTTACAGTTCAGGTGAATTGGCTACGCAATGTATATCAAATTGTAACTTGTTTCTTCGTGAAACGGGGCCCTGATTGTAAAAAAAAAAGATGATTCCGGGCTTCGGGAGGCACGCTTAGTCGTTGGTCCCGGCTACTACCTACGGAAGCAGTTATTACACGAGCCATAACAGTGGTCATTAGCTGCTCTATAATACTGACACCCGGGTTTGTGAGGTCGGACCTTACAGCTCACACGATGAAGAAGATTTTACAAACCAAAATCTGAATATAATCTGAACAGTTTTGTTCTCTTTATTAAAACACTTCTTTGTACAAAACAGTCGGTGATACAAACAAGGCAGTCCCTTAGCAAAAGTCATACACTGTTTGATATTCACAACATATTCCGAGAGTGTCGTAAAGTAATCAATAGGCCATAGAGGCTGAATTGAGACGGTATCAGTTAATAACTTCTGGACCCACTGGAAATGTGTGATGTCGTTACAAGGGGTCGCGGCTGCAACTAAAGGAATAAGTATTGTATCTGTTGTAGATAAAAATATTGTTATTTTCGAAATAACTAAATTTATTTTATTACTAGCGGCCCGCCCCGGCTTCGCACGGGTAGATTAATTCATACTTTAACACATTTTAACCAACTTCAAAATGGAGGAGGCTCATTTTTTATAATTTTTTTACATACCTACTCTAAGGGTCCCCCTTTAAGTCGGGATTTCAATAACAATTTTGAACTGGAACCGAATAATTCAGTCTTATTATACAATTTTACAAGTTCTTAACTTCATACAAAATTTAATCCCTACTTGCCTTTTCAAATAGGAATTTCGAAAAAATCCTAAAAGACGTGTCAAATCATTTACTAATCTTAGCCTAAATCCAAATTTTCAATTTCCTAACTTTAGAACTGGACTTTCCATACAAACATTTAACCCTACTTTCCCCCTCAAAATAGGGAATTTGATAAAATGCTTAAGCATGATAAAATGCTTAACACGTATCAAATGATTTATTAATCTCAGTCTTAATCCAAATTTTCAATATCCTACCTTTAGAAATAACAAACTTTCCATAACAAGTTTTTATCCCTACTTCCCCTTCAAAATAGGGATTTCAAGAAAATGAGAAACATGTCAAACGATTATTTTCTCTTAGTCTAAATCACAATTTTTAAGTTCTTGCCTTAGAAATGACCGACTTTCCATACAAACATTTTAATCCCAACTTTCCCCCTCGAAATAGGGAGTTTGATAAAATACACGTGTCAAACTCTTCAAGTACTCCACGACTCCTTCTTTGATTTTATCGTTCTCATTGTCAAGCTAGAGGTATATTTAAGATGAAATTTAAAATATTTTACCAAAGGTAATTTATGTTTCATTTGGAAGCTGTAATTTTAAAGTTTCATGAATAAAACGCCTACGGCTAACACCGTGGCCTGAAATAACAAGTTTAGATTTCAAGTAAAGGCTTGAATCAAACTTTAAATTACTAAACTCATAAATTAAACTAACAAAATGCAACAAACTTGCACAGAATTTTAATTTAAATTAATTTTTTATTTATTTTAATTTTGCCTGAAATCCTGAATCCGTCACTGATAACAAAAGTACATTAACCAGGAAACGACATGTTATCTGAAAATTTTACAGAAATCGCAAACAAAGTCAGTTGCCCTTAGTTTGAAGGCTTTCATAACAACTCCGAGCAAGGAAGTCTTTTCCATCAAGACGCTTTCATAGCCTCCTGCCAATATTGTCAAGTTTAATCAAAGGCCATGCCTTTGCAGTAAATTTATTTAACTTTGACTTGAGAAGCGAATTACGTGAAGAAACCCATTTTACTGGAAGTTTAATAAAGGAAAGAAAAAGGTCATATTGTACATATTTAAATAAAAAACAAGGTTCTTAGTTGTCGACCCTAAAACCTGAAATAGAAGAATCTCTAAAAGGGAGAAGAACAGAGTCTTAAATGGTTTACCTAAAGTTAAGATAAGATTTACGTAGCCTTTTGACTCCTGGCATAAAAATAGAACTGTTTTTAATGTTCCCATAGGTACTTAGAAAAAATACTCAACATTTAGTGCTACAATTATAGTATAGAATTACTTGTTAGGTGCACAAATATTGCTTTTGGCGCACAATTTACTTCTCATGGAGAATCATATGCCTATCATGCTCTCATGCGCAACATTTTGCTGGGGTTACACACACTGTAGATAATTCTACATACGCGATTGACTGAAAATCTTTCACTAAGTGCACAAGAAAATAAAAGATTGGCGTAACGTAATCTTTAAACCAACAAGATTTTCTTTGTTTTTAGTCTAATTTGGTGTTATTTAACAAAAACTGAATCAAAAGCTACCACAAAAGCTGAACTAATTCGTATAATCCGATTAAAATATAGCTCTGTTCACCTTCATTGTTTTTACAATATTTTCAGACTCTACTCATTTCGGTTGGATTACCTCTTAAGCCAACTAATAGGTTTACCAGGACTTAAGCTGATTACTAAGCCGGTGACGTCACACATCAGCACACAAACACTACTGGCTTGATAAATAAGGATTACCTTCTTTTCTTAAGATTTAAGAAAGTCTTAAGAGTTCTGAACTATTCATTTTTACACTCATTCATTTTATTATTAAGAATTTGTGGTGAACATAATAATATCGTGAGTCTTTGTGACTATGACAAAACTTGCAAGAAAATCAGGACAAATTATTTAAAATGTAACTTTCAACTTCTTTTTCGGTCTGATACCCAAATCCAGGGTAGGCTCAAGCCCCTCGTTGAAGACGTATATTGACGGTCCTATAGCCTAGTCGGTAGTACGCCTGCCTACGATGCACAGGGTCGCGGGTTCGAATCCCGCCCAAGGCAAACATTCGTGTTATGAGCACATGTGTTTGCCTTGTGTCTGGATGTTGTTTATCAATAATGTATCGTATATTAGCTGTCTGATATCCATAGTACAAGCTTTGCTTAGTTTGGGATCAGTTGGCCGTGTGTGAGATGTCCGCAGTTCCGTATATACCTAAATAATCTGTTGATGACGACAATGTAGCTTTTCTGAAATGCCTTCTAGAAATTTGCGTTACTCGTTCAATTTTTATATCTATCGTATGAAACCTGAAATCTTGCAATTTCATAACAAACTGTGTCATTGTTGGAATCGCGGCAACATGGTCCCTCCCGAGTGAAAAATAACACTATTCTATACAAGTGTCGTGAACAACACTTGCACTGTCTGCACCTGATTCTAGCAGATCTTAATTTTATAAAAAAGTACATTTACTTACAGCTGAAAAAGTTGAATTTCAGAAGCCTGTTTTAGTTGTTAAAAATTATATTATTTCAGATTAATGTAGAGTTTAATCAGGCCGTTCTTCTCCACTGTGAGCACATTACTGTAGTAAGCGTGCCAACCGTGGGCCAACTTCTTTCATCCTTGGTATTATTAGCTAGCTTTGACTTCAAATAATGTTTCTGGTAAATGTTGCTACGGATAAAGAATTTTTAATTTTATCTTTATCTAGAATTTAAAATAAACGAACTTTATTGTTCCGCAAAGAAACTAACATTACTTCAAGTCACTTTTAGCCAATAGAGATTGGTTTTAAAAAGCTAATGGTTTAAAGAAGATGATTTTAAGTTTTTAATCTATAATTAATTATTATTCAGCCCATTTATTCAGTAAATATATTAAAAAAGGAACGAATGAATGAATGAATGAATATACTTTATTGCATACAATTATGAAAAATAAACAAAACATAAAACAACCATAAGAAAAAAAATACAGCTAGACGACTTTATTGCTGCATAGAAATTTCAGCCAGGCAACCTTTAGAATTAACAATGAAAACTTATTTTTTTATATTATATTTGGAACCAGAATTGCGTACACCGTCTATTCCCGCTCCCGGTGCGACACATGCAATGAGGACGTAGGTACAGCACGACAAAACGTTTACCATCATTCTAAGTTTAAAGAAAGAACCTTAAAGTAAGGAGATAAGAGTGGAAATCGAGCAGAACATATCTGAGGCGAACTGCGACAATGCAACCGAGGTTGCAGGTGGCCATAATGCAGCGCGGAACTAGGATAACGGAATGAAATAGTAACTCAATTGTGAAATAGTTGCTCTCCGACGACATTTTGTTGGTTAAATTCAGTGGTTTAAGCTTAGAACAGTCGTTTCATGAAATTAAATACAATTTGGTTTACAAGAACGGAAAAAATACAAATTTTCTTCAGCAAGATGATTCCGTGGTGTGCCACGTTAAGCCGTTGACTATACCAATTAGCAGTTAAATTACAAGAGCCATGTCAGTCAGTATAAAACGACACCAGGAAGAAGAAGAAGAAGAAGAAGCAGACGATGAAGAAGCAGACTTTCATAGAATGCTTATAAATTGTTGGGGAAGAACTGAGACAATTTTAAATGAATGGACTTTTACGTCTTCTTTACGGTGTAGATAAACGCCATATTGTTCACTCTAAATCATGAGAAACGAGAGATTTTATCTGCTATCAGTAACGATTGTTGTAACAGCACTTTTGATCTATCGAGTGACATCTTTGTTGGGAAAAGCTATAAACTTCTACAAAATACTAACTCAAGGATTTGTCTTTCTAAATTTTAAACATTGCTTGCTGATCGTCGTTTAAAGGAATCTGAAATATTAAAAAAAAGCCCTTACTGATTTATAGGAAAAAAAATGGATTAGTTTAAATAATTATGTAAAGTTATTAAAACCACTCTTCTCTATAAAGACCAAAAAAATAATAAATCTCTGAGAAATAATAAAACGCTGGATGCTTCGTTATCTATCACAATGTCGTTCCACTGAATGACTTATTCTACATATCCCTAAAGTACCTATAAGGGGGAAAGGTGGAATCTAAAAAAAGGCTCAGTCGTCCCGTGATCATGATGCATGAAAATGCATCGGAACATTGGACACTTACAACAAATGCAAAACCACTCTAAATATCCTATTTTAAAACATAAACAACATGCAGCTAGAAATTTGGTTAGAGTGTAAGGGCAACCCTATTTGTATAAAGCCTGAGTCCACCAGAGATGTGCGAGGAAAATGAGTGTTGGGCCAAGAAGAAAACAAAGAATAGCATCACTTCATTTTCCTTGGCCTTCATTAACTTTAAGGTAAATTTGTAAATGTGACAATTTGTTTCCGTTTTTTGTTAAACTAGAATAAAATTTATAGATTAATATTGTTACAGAAGATGTCTGTTAACGAAATATCTAATAATGCACTCTGATCATTAAAGTAAAAGGAAAAGTGTAAAATTTCGTCGACCTTTCACAGAGCTCGCTGGCATAATTGGTAATGCGCCTGTTTCTGGCCTGGATAGCCAAGGAGATACAGGTTTGAGTCCTGTCCAAGATCGACAATTTTTTTTCATTTTTCGCTTTATAGTAAAATTAGTAAGTGATGTTAAATTCAACGCATGAGGTGTTTACCTGTAATTAGTAGTGCACTTTGTTCATATTGTTTAAGTATAGTATTGTTATTGTGATATTTTAGTGTAGTAACTGTTGGTAAGCCTAATAAATAAAATAAAATAAAGTGTGCTGGTTTCCTCACGATGTTTTCCTTTATTATAAGAGCGTCAAACGTATATGAATTCGCAATTGGAAAACACATTGGTACGTAATGAGGATCGAACCAGCGTCTCCCGGAAGGCCGCTGCCTTAGCCAATACACAACCGACGCTTACCTATGCACATAGTTTACTCTATCCGGTAATCCTGGGGCAATATGGAGGCAGTACGGTAAGCGCGGCAAGCAAGCCCCATTTCCTGGCAATATTTATAGGAAAACTTGCGCAAGCGGCTCTCGGTTACCTAGGATAGTACCCGCATCAGAACTTAAAGAGCTCGATTCTTGCATCGTTCGATTTTGAACTCCAATTTACATTAAAATAGTTCATTGAGATTTTTTCTATTCAAAAACTTGGTATAATGCTAAACATTATTTTGTTCTATCGATAAACGGTGAACAGTGTTTTTTATGTAAAATGGTATCGTTTGACGGTAATTCGATGTATCGTAATATTCAATATGGAATTAATATCAGCAATTTTCAACCTCCAACAAAATCCTATCGTGGATAAAAGGTCCTCCCAAGTTTACGAATTACCCAAAATTCAATTTATTATAGCTTCGCTATATACTATATTATAGAATTCGCTCTAATTACAATATAGATTCACATTTTTTATTACGAAGGAATATTAGTCTCACAAAGTTCGTTTTTAAGACCCGACTGATTTTCTCGTTTTAATAAAAAAAAAATAGTATTCGAACGAACCCTTCTCAGTTTTTGTTATTTCTTCTGATATTAAAATAAAAGAACATAAAACTCTTATTAAATTTCGGCAAAGAATAAAGATTTTCTCGACCAATCTATTAAAACATTTTCAATCAGTACTTAAGTTTTCAATTTATTTTTAAATTGCTTTTAACTCTATTTTTTATATACCTAATTAATTGTAAAGTTTATCTTATGTTTATGTGCAATTTTTTTTGTTTTAATTTTGTAAAACTTACCTATAACTGATGCGTTATTATAAAGAATAACGCATAGGTCGAAATGGAACAAGCCAAGAAGGAATTTTACTCGATTTTAGCGCACTGAAAGGCGAAACCCATACAATCATGAAGGAAGAAACAATTTTACGCGCCCCTTCATGGAACAAGCTAGGTAAAGAGGCTCCGAGTAAAGAGGAGAGAGATTTGGGCGTGCGAAGAAATTTTTGAGTAATGAAGTTTAATATTCGTCTTTGCAAGCTTAGATGTTGTGTGTGAAAGTAACCATTCCGTGCCGTTTTTTTTTTGTAATCAGGAGCAAAGCGATCGTCTTTTGTTACTCTTTACTCTAGTTAGAGCATACCGCATAAAAACCTCTCTATCTAAAATAAAATTTGTACAAGTTTCTATAAATCAAAAATATACCTAAATACTTCCCAACCCCTAAACTAGGGTGCGTTACGTCATGCAGCTTTGCTACACGCGCAATAATAGCGACGACCACGCCAAGTCGTAAACCTGACAATTCGCGCGTTCCGGGCTGCACCTGAATTTAATGCACATTATTGCACACAGTACATGTAGCGGTTACAATGTACCCACAACTGGCAATTCCAGACGAAACTGTCGAGACAACAAAATTAAATAGTGTTGAAATGCTACAATTTATCGTTATTTTTCTGAAAATATAAATTCATTCCGAAAACAATAAGTGCAATTGTGTCGATAGATATCAAACCTGCCTAAGTCGCATCTAACAAATTTTTGGGATATGACAATTCTTTCAAATTTCGACTTTTACTTCATTATATCGAGTTCATCATTATTAGTTCTGTAAATATTTATTTGTTAACACTAAAGGAATAATGAGGAATAAAATATCGTTAAGGAAATCTTAGTTTTTTACATTTTTGTAATGGACTTAGACGTGACTGATTTAAAAGTAGCGGATTTAGTTCAGATTGAAATAACTATTTCTGGACTTAGTCGATTTTGAATTATAGTAATGGGACTTAGGCACGATAAAAAACAGGAATGACAGCCATATTGAGATAAAGACTGCATGTGATTGGCTACGATGGACTTAGATTCGTATGATTTGCACTGCTCATATGACAGGCTGGTTTGAAAAAAACTTTAAACTTTGACCCTTAATTTCGTTATGAAGTTATTGACTTAGGTTAGATCGATCTGATGGAAAATATTCGCCACGTTTAGCTTAATTAGAAAATAAAATAAAACGTCAAATGACCGGGACTGGATTTAGGCAAGTTTGATATCCATCGACACAATTTTACTTTTAAGAAAACATCGTGACGTTATTTTAACATAACAATTTTACATGCATACAGGCCTGTTGTAAATCAATGGTTCTAGTGGAAGAGCGAGTATTAAAATACTGAATAAAAAAAAATTATGATGAATGATGATGTTTTAATCTTTTTTATAGTGTGGTTACAATCTACCTCACAACCCCTTGTTTCAATGTTATAATTAATAGAGCCGCCAAAGGCCAGTGACAAGACTCTAATAATCTTACGACTACTTATATGCCTTCGTTCGCATCTTCTATGGACACCCGGTAGGATCCATGGCCTAACGTGCTTTCAAAGAAAAGAATCATCTTTCCCTTCGGACAATGGGGTATTCGAAAAAATTTTTGTTTCGACTGTGTCCCTATCATTGATCCTCGATTACTCAAGTCGATGTAAAATTAATATAATTGTGAATTTGGGCCTTTTTCTAAAGTTATTTACTATTTGTACAATATTTTACCTCTGATAAATTAAATCAACATACGTAAATAATCATTATTGATTAATCAAAATGTTGATAAAATGATATATAACGTCAGTGCCAAATCTTACAGTTAGGATCATTTTTACATAATCATCAACAGCTCTAATACCCCATCGAGGAGCTCGAGCCTATTCTGAGTTAGGGCGATAAGGCCTCAGTCGACCACGCTGGCCCAATGCGGGTTGATGACTTCACACACAGCCTTCGAATTTCTTCGCAGTAGTGTACAAGTTTCATCACGATGTTTTCCTTCACCGTAAGAGCGTCCAATAAACGTACATACGAATTCGAAATTTGAAAACACATTGTAATGTGGCGGGGATCGAACCCGCGCCTCCTGGACGGAAAGCAGCAGTCCTAGTCACTAGACCACCGACGCTTTATATATTACCTTTTTTTTGACTAAACGACTAACTCCTTTTCACTACCTTTTTCAAAACGTTCATTCGATTGTAGCTTACCTTGAACAAGAAAAAATTGATTTGAATAAATAGCAACAACAGTAGTTTTGTTTGAAAGACTTAACTTAAAGGTCTGTACACATTAATGAAATCCAAAGACGCTATATATTTTTTTTATTATTATTTTTGAGGAAATAGATGTTGATAATGATGATGTTAATAAGTGATGAGTTCTTGTGTTTGCCTTGGTGGACGTTGTTTATCTATATAAGTACCTATGTATTTATCTATTTATGTATGTATATCAGCTGTCTGGTACCCATAGTACAAGCTCTGCTTAGTTTGGGATCAGATGGCCGTGTGTGAGATATTTATTTATTTATTTTATTTATTGAAAGGACCTTTGCAATCGGTGAATTTCTCGCGCATCGTCAAACGCTGGAAACGCGCTAAAAAACGCTGCCATGTGCAAAGACCAAAATAATAGATAGATTCTTATGAATAAGTCAGAATAATTCATTTGTGAAGTTCTTCTGTATCATTCAAGTGAGTATAAGAGCTACTGTGTGTTGTAATGTTTCCGAGTATTTATAAAACCATTTTAAAGACAACAACATTTTATTATACTATGGTTATGTGAGCTGTAGACCTCGCAAGTTTGAACATTTTTCGAAATGGCTGACATATGATTTATTTTACGTTATCAACCCCTAAATCTACGCCATGTTGATTTTTTAAAAATAAATTGTTATAATAAAAAATATATTTAACTATAGAGCCAGCACACAAAATTTCACGAAAAACGGGTGAGTACTGTGATCTGTAGAGGAGAACCGCTGGACATCCACCGGACAACCACTGGACACACAAAAGCATTTTTGGCCAGGATAAAACGGAGACACATCTCTCGCGCTTCGTGGTCGCTCGGTAAAAAGTATAAAAAATAATAATCAAAATATTGTATACGAATATCAAAATGGCTTTTACCAGACTTTTTGATGGTTGATTAGTTTAACGAGCTACAGGTCTATTCACTGAACAAAGCCGGTGGCCGCTCTAATATTGTTTAAACTTAATTTTCAACAGAAGTTGTCGCTAACGGAAATTGGTATAGCAAAGTTTGTTATACGCCTAAAATATTCGATTTTCTTTAATTATAAATTTGTTTTCTTTGAAAGTCAGCCTGAAGAAAAGCAAATAAATAAAAGTAATCACATAAAGTTCTGGTGAACGGAAGGGAACTCTGGAATGGGCGAAATTGCATCATCCTAGTAGACGAATCATCATCGCAGGGTCGACTGTTTGACTTATTGATTGTCTCTTCACCACAGAGCCAAAACTACTCAAGCTAATTACAAATAAATCGTTTGAAATTCGCTCTTAAAAAATAAGATACTTAAAAATAAAATAAAACATCGTTCGAAAAGTGCAACTCTTTGTTCGATAAAACAATGTCTTTTAATTAATGATCAGAAGTTGGGTTATCTCCGCGCAAGTTTGATGAAAGCGCTTGTTTGCCCATGCGCTTCACCCCCTGGTGAGGAGCAGAAACATGACCAGGGGAACGGGGAGGACTGTAGTAAGGGTCCCCGAAACGGTCATTCGCAATGACAATGTTTGCGTGATTGATCGTTTCAAATGATAGGTAATTAAAGGCGTATCATTCGCGCATGCTTCAGTTGTTTGTTTGACTGTAATACGGAAAGTCGTGTTGCTCAATAATTTCAAACGCAGATATAGCATTTTTGGCAATAACTCTTACAGTTTCTATTAAGAAGAAAAAAATATAAAACAGGGGTTGGTTCAAGGAGTTTTACAATTTAAGATATTGTTTACTCATAAACATTTGCAAAGAACACTACAAAAAACGAGCCGAAAATTAATTAAACCGGAGGACTATAAAAATTTTCTCTGAATGAACCAGAACTCCTTTGTGACGTACTATTACGAGGTCCTATGAGTTAATTCAGTCGATTATTGAAAATTTAAAATACTAATATGCATCCGCCATGTTAGGGGGCGCGATCAAAAGAAAACGATTGTCATTCGCCATCATCGACCATCAATGCATAGCGCGTCGTTCGCAGTCAATCAAAATTTTCATCATTTGCCGTCAATAACGTAGTAGCAATCGCTTCAATTATCTAAAGTAAACGATCAATTCTTGTATCAGTGGGTATTAATCACGTAACCATTGTCGTTCGCAATTGGCCGTTTCGGGGATACATTAGATTAAACAATATAAAATACATGTCTACCCACACACTTACACTCACACCCTCATCTTCACTCACTTTCCCTTTTCCTACACTACACAACCATTTACACTCTTCATACATAATCTACACAAACATACCATTTCCTCCTTCAGTAACCATAAGCTCTTATTTACTAGTGTATCAAACCAAATTGTACTTCTGTGCTTGTACTTACCTGACAACGTTTCGTGCGATATCACTGACATCTAAGGGCTGTTCTTAGTTTAGGTGTCAGAGAAAATATATTTTGTATACTTTGTGCTAGCTATATTATAAATAAAATTGTAAAATCATTAGTAAATAAAGAATTATTATTATTATTATTATATTATTATTATATTATAATTATTATTAGCCACTCCATACAACCGCCGCGTTTTAAATGCGTACTACTCGATTTACTAGTAAAATGCGCTAGGGCTATCGACGCGTGGCCACAATGTTTACTCATGTCAGTGTGCTGGAAGATAGTGTAAGCATCACTGCTATTTGTATTAATAGTACCTGTCATTATGTAACTACGAGGAGGGATCAAAAAGTATAGTGAGAACGACATACTCCTTGGTAAGAAAAAGAAATACTGTCTTCGATTCTCTTTTGTTTTTTTCTGAATGTAGTCATTTCTTTGCTTCGTGTCGGAACGTGTTCTCGAAAATGGAGAAAAACGAAGTGCGAGCCGTTATTAAATACCTCTGTTTAAAAAAGTTAACAACTCAAGAGATTCAGTGCGATTTGGAGGCAACATTAGGAGAGTCTGCTCCGCCGTATTCTACTGTCGCATGGTGGGCTTCTCAATTTCGAGTAGGGAGAACGAGCACGGAAGACGAACATCGTTGCGGCCGTCCATCGACGTCAGTCACCCAAGAAAATGTTGCGAAAGTCGAGAAAATTGTATTCAGCGATCGAAGAGTTACCATCCGATATTTAATTCAAGAAACGGGCATTGGACTCAGAAGGGATATTGTTGATTGATTACCTGGAGCGTGGAACCACTATTACAGGCCAATAATATGCAGCTTTAATTCCCAAGTTGAGGAATGCCATCAAAGAGAAAAGGAGAGGGAAACTTCGAAGGGGCGTGCTGTTTCATCACAACAACGCACCCGCGCACAGGTCGGCAGTTGCGATGGCTGCCATTCAGCAAGCTGGCTTCGAATTGGTTGACCACCCCCCTTATTAACCAGATCTGGCGCCTAGCGATTTTTATCTGTTCCCAAATTGAAAGAATACTTAAGGAGAAACAGGTACGAAGACGATAACGAAGTGATGGATGCCGTGGAGAGCTTTTTGCAGGACCAAGACAAAACTTTTTTTTTTAAAGGGATTGAAGCCTTGGAAAAGCGCTGGACTCGGTGTGTAGAGAGACTCGGAGACTATGTAGAAAAATAAATTATTAAGTTATCAATAGTCATTATATTCTATTTCATTCTCACTACTTTTTGATCCCTCCTCGTAGTATTAAGGTAGTACCAAGTATAAGTTATTTCTTATAATGGCAACATCAAGTAATATTTTCAACTGGCAAGAAAACCTTGTGTCAGTTGTTGTTATTGTGTCGGTTGGCGAATGAAAATGTAATGAAGAAAGAATTGAGGAATAAATCGTATAAAATCGTTTGGATCGTCGTTTGTTTTGTGGTGTTTGTCTGTGATTTCGATTAGATTGTTTAATAGGGATAGAGGAGAGATGGCTGATTCCTATTCACGCTGAGACTCGAGGCCTATTCATGTGGTTGAGGTTAGGCCCAGGTAATCTGACCACAACCATCTGTGACGTCATTACGTTGCGGTGCAGTTTCTAATGTGAAACATACACACGTAGAATTGTTAAGTAATACGTAAATGTAAGTAGTCTTCAATAGTCTTCAATAGTACCTACTTTACTTTAGGGTTTATTTACAACTATAGTATTTCCAACCATTTATTTCACTATCGACAAGTCGAATACCAGTTAATTAGTGATGTTCTAGTGCATTACTTATTCGATTTTTTACATCAATCGACTTTCAATATAAAGAAATTGTAATCGATTTAACATATTGTTATTATTTTATTATTTTAAAAAATTACCTAGCACTGCCTGACTGCTACACGATATTTATTATTTCACAACATCAATCAAGCAGCTATATTTTAATTAAAGGACAATATATTAATTAAACCAAATAATTTGAATAATAAATAAAAAATAAATAAAAATAAATAGGCGCTTTATTTATCAACAATACAAGTATCATGTAATGCTACGTAACAAATAAGTAGTACAAATTGCTGATAAAAGGGCAAGAGTCTCAGCATGATTGCTGCTTTTCAGAATCTCCCCATCTTCGCTACACTGGAAAATGCTCCACGCAGTTAATACCTTCAGCTCCAGACATACATCTTGAAGTCTATATTAAATTAAATAGAACAAAAAATAAAAAACAAAAAATAAGAGTACTATCTATATAATATGTCACCGTACATTACACACATACAGACATAGGGTATCACGACCACGACAATTGCAATATTACGCCACCCAATTACTCTCTGTTTTTTGTTTATCAAGCAACCACAGCCTACACTTTTGCCTAAATGTATATTGCGATTTAATCGTTTTAATAGGAGGAGGTAAATCATTCCAACATTTTGAGGCAGCAAAAGAAAAGCTGCCTCGAAACAGTTTCAAGCGAGGCCGTGGCATATCGATAGACGGGAATCGGGATACTCTACCCCCATCATTTCTGTCGTTCCAGCGTAATTTATTAGCAAGATATAGAGGTGTAGATGTTTTTCTTATGTTGAAGATGAGAGAGTTAAGTTTCAGAGTTCGTCTGTGCTTCATATTAAGTAAATTATATTTATTAAGGAAAGGAGAGATGTGAGAACGCGGAGGAACTGTATATATAAATCTAATACAAGAGTTCTGAACTCTTTGTATTTTGGATTCCGTTCTTTTAAGGATACATGGACCGCCACTACTATATCGCCGTAGTCAAGATTAGATAATACTAGGGCATCCATGAGCCTAAGTCTCACTTCTGTACTAAGAAAGGGTCTTAGTTTGTATAAATGTTTCAGTGTAGAATAACACCTGCTTATTTTTGTGTCAATATGTTTCTCGAACCTAAGCGCATTGTCAAAAAATAAACCAAGATTTCTAGTTAATGATAATTCCTGTATTGTTTGACCATCGACTATAATGTTAATGTTCACACTACGAACTGTTTCAACTTGTTGTTGCGTTCCAAGTATCATGTAAACGCACTTTTGTGCATTCAAAACCAAGTCATGTGCACTTGACCATTGTACTACTGAGTGTAGATCTTCGTTAAGATGCTCAACAGCGCTTTTGATCATTGATACTTCTAAGGGAGTGGATAGCAAAATTTGTGTGTCATCAGCGTACATATGAGGACGACCATGCCTGATTAGCTGTAACAATCCAGACGTGTATATATTGTATAGTGTAGGTCCAAGAACTGAACCCTGGACAACTCCTCGTGTCACAGGGATGGCCGCTGATCTTAGAGTCTGTCCTGTACTATTAACACATTCAACCAGTTGTGACCGATTGCTAAAATAACTTTTAAACCAATCACAAACTGTAGAGTCACAACCGAGCTGTTGAAGTTGTGAAATGAGAGTGTCTCTATTTAAGCAATCAAAAGCACGACTGTAGTCCAGAAGCACAAGAATAGAGGCCCTGTGGTTGTTTGAAACTGTGAGTGCATCATCAACAACCTGAAGTAAGGCCGTAGTCGTACTATGTTGTCTCCGAAAACCGGACTGAGTGTCAGGAATAATATGATTCCTTTCCAAAAAAGCTAATAATTGTAAGTTAACCACTTTCTCTAAGACTTTCGATAAAACAGTTAATATGCCTATAGGCCTTAGATCTTTAACGGTTTCCACAGTTGATTTCTTAGGGATAGGTTTTCTCACAGCAGTTTTCCATCTTTCTGGAAAGATGCCAGTCTCAAGGGACCTGTTTATAATAGAAGTGATAGCTGAAAGAGAGTAAGGAAGTGTAAGTTTTATCATTTTTATAGATATCTTGTCCAGACCAGTAGCGTTTGAAGTGATCGAATTAATGATTTTTAGTATTTCAGTTTCGGAGACAGCTGAGAAATGAAAGTTTGGGTTCAAAGATTGACTAGTACCACTTTTAAATGTGTTATTCTGATTGCTTGTGGACGGTATAGTATCAATAAACTCTTTATTGATTTTATCGGGATCACAAAAGTTTGGTGGTAAACTGTCAGTTCTATTGACACCAAGGACTTTTCCAACCTCTCCTCTCAAATAAATTTTTGATAAATCCATATTTTAAATAAACTGCGTAAATTGCACTCTGGCGAGATACAAATCTCGTGTCGCAGAGAGCGAAAGTGAATATTAAAATTTGTAAGAAAACTAAACAAATAATTACACTATGAAAAAAACGACTTTAATAATCTTCGAAAATATAATCAATTTTTAGAGAGCAAAGCGAGATGTCTGAACTCTGCTAATGAAAGCGTCGTCTCTTCACTATTGTAAAAAAACTACGTTCATGAAGTATTGCATTATTTTGTTTACGGTTCAATCAATCAATCAGCCTATTGCAGTCTACTGCAGGACGTAGGCCTCCCCAAGGGTACGCCAAAGCGCACGATCACCCGCTTTCCTCATCCAGCCACCACCAGCGTCCTTCCTCAGGTCATCAATCCACCTGGCAGCTATTTACGGTTTGCTGCCAATAATTATGGAACTTAATAGACGTGCTTATGTCAAAAGTAAAATGAATGGTTCGAAAGACTACCTGTATAGCTAATCCGACAGACGTTGTTCTGTCTTAACTATGAATATTGAATGTCAAACAACTGCCAGTTATGTTACTGAGGTTACATTAAAAATGTGCATAGGGTAAAGGCGGAAAGCTAGTTAATAATAATTTTGACGAACTTAAAAATGTTAAAAAGTATATTTCGAAAAGAGGTCTTCTTTTTGCTCCTAACGGGAAGAAAGATGTAATATTGGTAACATGTGTTTTAAGGCTAATTAGACACTCCTTATCACGATTTTTGATGTTTTAAAAATGAATTAAAATGGAAAATAGTCAAATAAGTACCCTAAAAACACATGTTACCAAAATGTTTGTCACCTTTCAAGTCGTTAAAAGCAATCTTTTTACCCGCTTATATTGAAGCGCTCCTTGAAAGTATAATCTCAGGGCAGGTCGCAAGTTTTAATGAAAGCCGATAGTTTTTAATCCCCCAGTACCGATGCTCACCCTTGCCGTCAACTTTTATACAACTACCCTCAACTCCGCCCGCTCCTATTTGCCAACCAGCCAGCACCGCGTTTATAATGAGTTCAGCTCAAACTCGATTTCAATTTTTGTTTCGTTTCGTTTTTATCCGACAACTGCTCTCAAATTCTTTACATTATGTTAACTCTCCGAGCATGTTGTTGGTTCTAAGCTTTAATATTTATTATTTGAGTTCCATGTCGACATTTGTTGTGTATTTCATTTATTCAACGAAATAAGCTTTCGAGTTTTCTTCAGAGCAGTCGTCTGTAAGAATCTTTGTTTGCTTCATTTATTTCTAGGAGGCACTTGTTTATGTTCATTTCGTTCACTTACTTAACGACGTAAGTAAATATTTCAGTACGGTGACTCTAAACCGTAGACTTAGAATTTTTTTTGCAGCATCTATGCTCTAGACAGTCTTTATTTGAACCGCCTCATCCATCTTCTGGTTCCTCCTCCCGACACAATCTCACCCCCCTTGCTTACGTCAGCATAATAACCCTTTAATTTTTCATCCGCTCGCTCCACAAAAGCAGCCTACAAAGAATCCTCGACGGACACAAGGAGTTATGCATATGGAATTAGCACAAGCGAGCGAGAAGCTGGAATGCCCTTGACCCGCCCTCATCACATTTTATGTTTCAAAGAGCTTGTAAATTTTTTCATAAGTCACTAGCAGTCCCAAAGGAGGCATTTTTACTTCCAGCCAGCGATAAATCTGGAGCAAACAAAGAAGGAGGCGGACTCGAGGCAAATATATCATTTGAAGTGATACCAGGGCAGAAAGGCAGGGTAGGGGGGTATCAACTTCCTGCTGTAATTTGGGATATTGCCGATATCTGTCAAAGTTTTTTTGCGGTTTACTTTATGTTCTCGTCGGACAGAGATGTGGTTTGCAATTTTTCATGACAATATATAGGATGGATAATTTATAAGTCGATCCTACGCTACTACACAGTTTTTGTCATCGACTTGTAATAATGGAACAATTTTGATGGAAAGTATTTATTAGATGCCTAAGAAATCGATGCTAGGGTAACAACTCATTGTTTATTCCGGAATAAAGACCCATTTTATACTTGCACAAGTACATTGAAAAGTCAGTTTAATCCATTCATTCAACTCAGCAAGTAATCGAAATCTAATTATTTTAAAGCTTTGTCGATGAATTTATAATATTTTGGTTTTTAATTTTTCGCTTTATTAACGAAACATCTAACAATAATTATTAGATATTTCGTTAACAGACGTATCTGTAATAAAAAATAATCTAAAGAAATCAAATTGTATGGAAATTTTAAGGAGTTGCATAGCGCTTGATAATATTTCGTAAAAAAAACTCCATTACAAAGACAGATGTGGTGCGGAGAAGTAACTCAGCGTAAAATGTATGTTAACCGTCGTACACCTTAACGGTTATTGGCGAATTTAGATGCACGAGATAACCGCCGCTAAGCGCCTACAGAATAAACTGTCGCAGCTTTTACTGTAGCACCTGCCCGCCTGATGGCAGATAAAACTGGTTAAAACTAGGTACAGGTACCTATACAAGGTAACCCATGTAGATGGGTTATAATGGGTAACTATGAAACTATAAATAAGACAGAAAGATTTGTTATACCTACCTATATAATTTTATTGTACGTGTACATACACAATAGGGATGATGACAATTTCTTTTGTCTATCTGGTAGATTTTTAAAAAGTATTAGACACGTATTTTTAATTTTTTCAAAAAAAGAAAAGCGTATGTCGTCACGCTTGAGTCGATTTTATACCTGTTGTGACGTAGTTAGCCCCCACTCTCCATCCCCCTCTCCCTCCTAAGCCATTTCTTGTAAATTTGAAAAAAAAAAATATACGTGTCTGATATTTTTTAATTGTCCGACTGACGGACAAAATAGAGAGTTGTCCGTCATACACCGTGAAACTTAACTGGTTGTTTTTCGTAAAATGGAGTGTTCATTAAACTGAACAACTTTCTCCAAGGAACATGGGCTGCCAATTGAAAAAAAATATTGCTTCCCCCTAGTAAATCGATCAGATGGCCGCACGGTTTTGTCGTTTTACAGCATGTTCCTTGGTGAAAGTTGTTCTGTTTAATGGATTGAAGATTCCATTTAACGAAAAACAACCAGTTAAATTTCACGATGTATGACGGACAAATCTCTATTTTGTCTGTCAGTTGGACAATTCAAAAATATTTATTTATTTAACCATTTATTGTACTCAATAGATGACACAAATACAAATACATCAGACAAAAAAACACAACAGACATAGAATATATTAATATAAATTAATACATACATATACTTAGGTCAAAGTTATAGATGTTATCACAGTCTGATATCATGTAATTTATGTACTAAATACGTAGAGTTTGTCACGAAGACCTCTACCATTCCTTCAATCAAAGATAGTTCTTCACCGATTTGAATAAATGAATATTTGAATGAATTTGACGTCGAAAAATGATTCTGTTAAATCTTTTTTCGAACAATGACATTTTCATTTTTCATCCAAATCAAAAATGTCATTTAAAATGTATACCTTTATAACTAATACAAAAACTTACTGAATTGTGAATTCTGTTCCAGTAGCAAATATTGTCTAAATCAGTCAATGTGTCCAATTCGAAAATTAAACAAAATTCTCAACATAACTTCTTTCCCAGGTACTAAAACAAGGTCATCGTCAACAATTCATACACGTCCCCACCGAGGGGCCGAGGGACTGAGCCTACCCTGAATTAGGACGAATAAGACTTATGGCTGGTTTACACGTATTAAGTTGTCAAGTAGAAACTAAATTTTAACTAAATTTTAAGCAACTAAATTTTAAGTAAGTGTTTACACGTCATTTTAGTAGTTAAGCTCTTTAGTTAGCCCAAGACGGACGATCAACAGCGAATTCAAATCTGTAATAAATATAATAAATAAAATAATAAAGTGTAATAAAATATTTATTTTTATAAAATTAATATTATACTATTATTTATTTTTTATATTATATTATTATTATTTTTAATGATTAATATTTAATATTAATAATATATTAATCATTAATATTTTTATATATACCTATATGATAAAATATATTAAACTATTTCCAAAAAATAAACATAAAACACTCGCACTTAACTTCGCACTTCGCATTTAACTTAAAATTAACTAAATCGCGCCTTTCCAAACGTGTCATGTCAAGTGACAGGCCACGCGCACCAACTTACCCGAAAAATAGAAAAAGTTCTAATCTACTTGTTTACTTGCACACTAAATTTTAACTTGCAACTTACTACTAAATTCGCTGTTTACACGTTTAAGTTTAATTAAGTTGCTTAAAATGAAGTTAAAATTTAGTTAACTACTAAACAACTTAATACGTGTAAACCAGCCATTATTCGACCACGCTGACCCAGTCTACGAATAAATGCGCATTACGAATGCTCGTAGGACCCCGTGCCGTTAGCCGTGTGGTGACGGCAGAGAAGAACACATTTGTCACCAACCCCTACTCTTCCCGTGGGTGTTGTAAGAGGCGACTTAGGGACTACACATTGAACAGGGAACGGGCAGCAGCGCTCTCTGATACAGTAACCTTTTAATTTGCGATCTCCAACCCGCCTGCCAAGCGTGGAGATTATGGGAGGCTCATAGTCCAGCAGTGGGCTGTAACGGGCCGTTGATGTTGATGAGGATCCAGTGCAGGTAGGACGATTTCTTACACAACCTTTTAATTTCTTCGCAGGAGTGCAGGTTTTATTACGATGTTTTCCTTCACCGTAAGGGCGTCGAATAAACGAGAACGTACATAATGATTTCGAAATCTCATTGGTACGTAGTGGGGATCGAACCCGCATCTCCCGGACGGAAGACAGTGGCCCTAGCCAAACCACCGACACTCTAAAACAAAATAGCGTCAACACTTGTATTTTCTTGCAAGTTGAAGTTAAACATGGCTGCGTTTATTTGCTTTAGCCAGGCTAGCGTGTGGAGTGCAAGAGCCCGGCTTGACAGGCGGTAATGGATGAGCGGCCAGCCCTGGTGTATGTTAATCCGAAAACGCCTTCAAGTGAATCGACTTGCGCTTTATCTACGTAAATAAATGGTAGGGTTGTAACTTTTAATAAAAGCAGAGAATGAGCATTTCACTGCTCTGGAGCCTAGTTTGTAGTATGCCTGCCTTCGAAGCACAAGGTCGCGTTTGAATCCCGCCCAGGGCAAACATTCATGTGATGAGCACTTGCGTTTGCCTTGTGTCTGGATGTTGTTTATCTATATAAAAGTATGTATTTATCTATTTATATAAAGAAGGTAGGTATATCAGTTGTTGTCAGATACCCAAAGTACAGGCTCTGTTTAGTTTCCCTACATAATATATTTATTATTTATTTAAATGATATAGTCATTTAATGCTTGTTTAAGACTAGATAGTAGCCGGAACTAACCTTAATGTATCTTCCAAAGCACAGAGACATCTTTGTTTTTTCAGATAATAAGATGATTCAGCCTGCAATATGCTAACTAAACTGGAGAAAGTCTCACAAAGATATTTTGACAGTGACCCCACTGGGAATCGTACCCGAAACCTCCGTAATAAGCGGCGAAATTTTGACCACTCGGCTATGGAAGCTGTCAAGCACTACAAGTTGATGTTCTTTTATGTATTACAAATATTACCCAGAACCACCTGCCACGGTTTGACATTGACAAATAGTGTTTTAAAAAAAAAGCGCATGCAAAACTCCGTGGCTATAATAGTAATTGTCGTAATTTTTCAGCAACAGTCTCGTGCTAACGGGCTTTGTGTTTAATTTGTAATTATACTGAGTTTTTTCACGGAACATGTTTCATACCTTCACGATTCGCCTTCAGGATTCCAGGCTGCTAACGCCTTGGTAAATGTTTTCCACGAAGAAAGCTAAAATGCAAATTTTTAGCTGTCTACAATGGATCATATGCAAAATTTACTTAATACCTACTACAAAATGTGAATTAGTATCGCTTGGATTTGCGATTGTTTTTGGATGGTGTCAAACTGTCTGATGTCTATACTCCTTTACTATTTGGTGGCGTGCGAGTTTTAATACAAATAATAAAAAAAACCGACCAAGTTCGTGTCAGGCCATGCAAAGTGTAGGGTTAAGAAGTTGCCCAAAACTATATGGGTATGGTATCTGTTTTAGACATTTAACGTTCACCAAAGTCATTTTCTACGGTATATAGGTATTTTGAACTGAATTTATTTTTAATTCAAGAACATTTTATAAGTAGGTTACTCAATAAATGTAAAGCCTTCTTTATTATAAATTCGAGTATGTAATAAGTCAAGGACGAAGAAACTCGATGAACTAGGGCTCTCAAATCGAGTTCAAAGAAAATAGATCCGTCTGTAGATCCTCTCACCTCATATTTCAAAGTCCTCACAGCTCTCGAGAACCAATAGTCCCCGTGCTTGTTCGCACTAGACCTTTCTTTCGAAGGTTTTCCACATAACCTTAAGAATTACAACTTTTTCCTTCGTAAGACTCTTCAAATTATCACAAAGTTTCTGAATTAGCTTATTTACTAATATATTATTAAAGTACTTTACTGCCCTTCATAACTTGACAAACATAACCAATAAGATTTCGAATGGGTAGAAGAGTTATGGTACAAAAAATCTTTTACTATTATTACACAACATCCATGGCTGAGCGGTTATAGCATTCACTTCTCATTTCGATGGTTCCGGTTTCGAGTCCCGGTGAGGACAATGTCGAAAAAAAACCTTTTTGTTAGACTTTTTCTATAATGGTTAGGATATTGCAGACTGAAGTACCTGATTGTATGAAAAGCTAGATGATTTCGTGTTTCGGAAGGCATGTTAAGCCGTAAGTTACATGAATCATTGAGTGGATTTTAGCGGCTCTATGTCGTTTCATTGACGTTCCCGTATTGGCTTACACAGCCACGAGAAAAGTTGTCTTACACACACTGTTTGAATCGCCTGCAATAGACGTCAAGGCCAATGGTGATGATGAACACTTCACACTTGATTTGTTTAAATCTTGAAGCGTCATATTTATATCATCATCATCATCAACAGCTCACATATGAGTTTCTTCGATAAAGTAAAAATCCGTGACTTAGCCACGATACATTCAGTGAAAATCTAATTAATTTTGATTATCAAAAAACACTCAAACAGTGTGTATAAGACAACTTTTCTCGTGGCTGTGTAAGTCAATACGGGAACGACAATGAAACGACATAGAGCCGCTAAAAGCCATTCAATGATTCATGTAACTTACGGCTTAACATACCTTCCGAAACACGAAATCATCTAGCTTTTCCAAATCGAAATAAAGAATTTGAATTTGAATTTGAATTTGAATTTTCCTACAATCAGGTACTTCAGTCTACAATATCCTAACCATTATGGAAAAAGTCTAACAAAAAAGTTTTTTTTTACCGACGCTAGGAGATTCAAATAACATTCAAAGAAACTGAACTATCTACACACAAAGAAAATAAATCTCTTCAGAGATCCTCTCACCTCACATTTCAAAGTCTCTAGTTCCCGAAAACCAATAGTCTCCAAGCTTATCCGCAATAAACCCTTGCGGTAGATATGTCGCAGATGGATTGCCGAATTAGCTATTTTACAAACTCGCATGCTATTTTATAAAACAGTTCCGTTTTTTAAAACAGCTGGACGACGTTTAGCGGTTTTTCATAATAACAGAACATAAACACGCAGAATTTTACAATCCTTTAGCATTGATCAGAGCAGCGGGTCAACAATTAGATATTTTCTGATTATTGAAAATATCGATCTGATTGTTGAAAATATTATTTTCTAAAAGCGGTGAGAAATAAAACGATCGATTTTAGATTTTAGTTCCTAATTTCGTCACTCGAGAGCATACAGATACGATATGTCATAACAATAATGGCGTCCGAGACTTCTCATCAATTAACAAAATGAGTAATACCAATGGTCACGAAATCAAGTGTGTGATATGTCGGGCCACCCTGGAGTAGCGATAAAACTTGCTGACTACAGAGTTTTGCAGTGCGGTGGGAGTGCGCATCCCAGTTTTTATTCAGTTTGATCCTAACCATCGGTCTTACTCTTAGACTAAGTAGATTAAGTTAATTTTAAATATTTCACATTATCTTTGTGGAACTTTAATATAATCTATAGTTGTAGTGAAACTTTCGCACTTTAATTCTACGTCCCAACTTCGGATCTCTACATTTAGTGAAAACACAGCACGCAGTGCAGATAGCACGCGCTGCACAAGTTGACGCGAGTAGTAGCTAGCTACGTTTCTTGCTTGGGTTACGTGTCGGCTTGAGTAGGGCTTTATCCTATTATTATTTTATCATTTTGTTTGTTTTTCGTGTAAATTCTTATTTTGTAAATTGTTGTGTTTTTGTACTTTGTGATGTTATTTTAATTTAGTAATATTTGTGCTGTCTGTGTTAAGTGTAACAATAAAGTTTTTATCTATCTATCTAAAAAAGAGATTTATTACCAAAGGCTCAAACTTAATTTCTTTGTATGAAGCTAAATTAACACAATCAGCCTTATACCACAAAACAAACTTAAAATCGAATTCGTAAAAATGATTTAATAATAATAAAAAAAAGTTTAATAAAATTGCTACAAAATTAGACCGGACGACCGGGAGCCTAAAATAAAGTCCAGAAAGCCAGTACTTACATCAAAGTTCAGAAAGGGACGTACGGCGGGGAGAAGAGGTGAAAGAAGGGAGGAGTTAAAAATGACAAAATGTAAATGTGTTCTCGAGCGATAAAATGGTAATGAGTAGGTCCCTCGCGTGACGTCATCGGAAATTAGCCTCTTTTTATGATGTTGTCAGTACGTAAATATGATTAGTAAAAAAAAATACGTTCAAAGCATCCATAAGTAGATTCTTTAAAAAAGTCTTCTTATTAAAGTATGCACCACTGATTTAACCATTTTTATTTATTTTATTTGGGAAGCTTACAGCCTTACAGTATTTTACAATAAAAATTTATTACAAAAATAAATACATCCCAATTACAAGCTACCACAATTATACAGAAAAAAAATAACACTCCAAAATGATAACTAATCGTGTTTTAATTCGAAGTAAGATTTAACAAAATCATTTTTCGGCGTCAAAGCTAGTTGATAATACCAAGAACGAAAGAAGTTTCTCCCTGGTGGACACGTTCTCGACAAGATCTAGGTTAGGTAAGTACACAATTATTGTCTGCTATGAAAAACAATCATTTGTTATGCAAAATTCGCTTTCTTTAGCAACGAAAATAAAACATTATGCTAAGTCGCTCAGTTTAATGACGATCATAACGACCTCCACAAAAGACCGCCTTGAAAAATAAAATTTCAAAGTGCTTATCTAATGAGCTTAACACGTCGCCTGTTCCTGCTACGGCTTAAGGCTAATATACACATGGGTAAATAGTAAGTTACCAAGTAAATGGTAGCAATCCACACAGTCACGCTCTAATATATTAAGTTCGCCAGTCCTTTTCACCTTTTAAAGATTAAAAAGGGACAGGAGATGGCCATACTAAATATTGGAACTGTCAAACATCGAATTTGAACCTTCTGGAGTCGTCGTCGATTGCACAATTTTAGAGAGAACGTAAAACATTCGACTTAAAAATCTCTTATTTCAAGTTATCATTCATTCAAAATAATATTATTCGTTCATCTGAATTTATCTCTCTCTTTCATCCTACTATGCGAATGTTTGGATGTTTGTTGCCAAATTACGCTTGAACCACTAGACGGATCAAGATGACACTTGGCACACATTTAGGTTAGGCCCTGGAATAGGACATAGGCTACTTTTTACCGCGGGAAAACACTTAATTCTTACGGGAAAACTGATTTAACGCGGGTGAAACCACGGGCGGAAAGGTAGTTGGTCATAAAAACGATAAGGATAGCTGGATTTAAAAAATAGAATTAGAGCATGACTTCCCAAATCGAAGTCAACAAGAACAAAGAACAAAAAGATGAGTAATGCCAGGTGTAGTTTGACAGCTACTTACTACTTACCGGGTTTAGTTGACGGGGTAAGTTAACTCACCACTGTACTTAAGTATAAAATTAGACCGTTTAGATAGCTATTTGGCTATTTGAGGAAAGTGGACGTCGTCGGTGATGAAAGTTACCGTTTGATTCCGTATTCTTCCAGTCAATATTAAACGGAACCATTTAGCGGAAAAACAAGTTAATCTTACAAACTTGGTTCTGAAGTTGATTTTCCGTTTGGGTGTCTGTGGTGTAGTGGCTAAGGCCGCTGTTTCTCGTCTGGGAGAGGCGGGTTCAATTCCCACCTCGTACCAATGTTTTCGAATTTCAAATTCATAATGAACGTTGTTTATTCGACGCCTCGTACGGTGAAGAACAATGGCGTTGCAAGAAAACTTAAACACTTCTGCGAAGAAATTCAAAGATTGTATGTGAAGTCAACCAACCCGCACTGAGCCCGCCCTAATAATTAGGTAGATGAATTATGAATTTTATTATTCATGGTAGGCTCAGGCAATCAATAACGGATACACATTCAAGTCTTCTCTATTGAAAACGTGTGATTTTCGTCTATCTCACTGTGTAAAGAGAAGGAGCGTAATGATTTTCTATTTTGAACTTGAACATGCATAGGATTTGAATTAAACACTTGCGGTTGTTCCTACGCACCAAATTTTTTACTTTATTAAAGAAAATTGTTCTCTGGTAGAGGACCAAGCAGTTTTCGAAACGAATATTGGGATTAAAACTGAGAAGGTAGCCTAATAGGCTGTGTTTGTCCCTAGAGAATGTCAAAAAGTTATTTAAACCATCGCGGACCGTAGTGAACGTTTAGTCGACATTTTGGCGAGTAGGCGTAATTGGTAACGTCCTTTGGAAGGACGTGCGAGTGTGAATGTAGGTATACAACATAGGTGGTTTATGTAACTATGTGATATATTATTGGTACTTGTAGCCACTAATGCAGTCAGCAAGAATAACTTAACTGCAAATGGGTATAACCAGTTGTAACAGATGGTGATTGATTTCGTCTCAGCTCATAATGTCCTTTTTTCAAAAAGTCCTTTTCTCAAAATCTCCTTTCCCAAAACGTCCACTTCTCAATATGTCCTCTTGTCAAAATGTCCCTTTCTCTAAAAGTAATTTTCTTAATATCTTCGTTATTCTCCATTCAAAATACAAATACAAAATACATTTATTTGCAAGAATACACATTTTTGATGTTACATTTTTGGTATTCTACCTTAACTAGGCATGCAAATATGTCAATTTAATTTCAGGAAATTCTAATTTATGTCACTGATGCTTTTATAAGTAGCCAATGTTTAAAATTTATAAATAAAATATTCCTAAGGCTATCCACATTCTCAAAAGAATATCATGAGTTAGTTTTTCAACATCTGTCAGGGCTCGGAGGTTTTTCCTCCGAGTATCAGGGTGAAAACAGGACAGCAAGAATTAAACTTTTTTCAACTATTGGTATCATAGATTAATGGACACAATCAAATCGCCAATCAATAACTGGCAATATTACTCGAGGAAAAAAAAGAAAGACACTTCACACTTCTAAAGCTTGTAGTCCTTAAAAACTTCTTACTCATAGACCGAAACTTAATTCAGGTGTTTCGGCCAACTGATTAGCATTCGGAACGCGACTCAAAGTGTCGGTTATCCCACCCATACATCCAGTTTCAGCCAGTCGACCAAGTCTGGTCGGAATCGAAGAGTTAGTGTTGGTCACAGTTTTAATTGGTCCTATGCTTAAAACATTGTTAGGTACCACAACGAGTTGAACGCGGGAAAAAAAACCTTCAAATTAGTTTATGAGTCTAAATTAATGTTTGCTGTCATCACATTTGTTACTTAAAAAAAAACCACACACACACATGAAACTGGCTGTTCAGGGAAGTGGCCTTAAGTGACCGGATCCATATTAACACATACGCACATTTTGTTTTGTTTAAAATCAATAATAATGTGAGGCTGAAAACTAATGTTGCCCTCTGGGCAAAAATACACTGGGCCTTGGCCCCTCTGCATCGCTACACAGTCTTGCATTTCAGATAACATAATTATGTTTAAGTCTACGTTTAGCATTAAATTTTGTGAAACGTTCATGTGTGTTTTTAAATGCAATACACTGTTTTTGTTAATCCATCTATCTATGTTGGCACAAAACAACATACGAAGTATTTTTCTAGAAAATAACGTGTAATTTGTCTGTGACCTTGTCAATTATTTCTGTAAATTTATTCTATTTTAGAAAATAATTTCGTTCTTTGAAGAAGTTTTTCAAATATTGTTTGTTATCTGCTTTTAGATCCCGTGCAGTTGTCATATTACTGGCCTTTGGTAGTAGCATTACACTGATACCAGGGTCCAAATCATCCAAACTCTGCATAGGCTTGGGCCCCTCAGTGAAGACGTATTTGCTGTATATTATGAGCAATGCCTATCAGATAAGAAACAGCCAACCCTAGCCGCTCATAAATAAAAGACCGCAAAAAATGATAATTTTTGACAGATCTTTGACCAAATATGAGTGTGACCAAATACGCTAACCCCTCAGCTGCTAGCGTATGAAGATTGTATTTGCCTTGCAAATTGATATGAAGCGTCCGCCAAGTTCTATGTTTCGAAGCTCCACTCAACTATGTCAAAGCAAGGGGGCTGGGGAGAGGGACTTTGGAACTAGTTAAGTGGTTGACTTGGTATAAGTTCGCTTCTCCTTTTCATGGTGTACTGCCACGCGTTGTGTAATCCGAGGAACTCTAAGCTTTAAAAGTAATGACTTTGCCAATCGTTCAGCAAAACGCTATGTCAGAACAGGATTTCCAAAAAAATTGCTTCAATTCCTGTACAAAATCGGCTAAATTTTAAAAGTGCTATCTGAATGAAACAAAGCCAAACAAATATTTTAGATGTATTTTGACAAAGCTTAAATTCTGCGTAAATCAATACCGAAACCGATATCACACCGAGCCATGTATACCAAATGTCGTATTAGCGAATCGATTTGCTGACAGGTGACGTCAAACCACACACCAGCCAACGGAGCGCGGGAGTATTGCGATATTTTTAATTATTCCGTTTACATCGAATGGGGGTTTTTTTTAGTTCTACAAAAGCCTGCTATGTGGCTCTGGGTTCTACTTTTGCAAAACCTGAACAACCTTCCTCCCAAAAAGGGTAAAAAAAACTCATAAGAAGTGTTTTTTTTTATACAATCATTTTATATCACACTAATATTATAAATGTGAAAATAAATGTGGATGTTCAGATGTTTGTCCCGCCTAAAATACCTACTGAACGGATTTGGATGAAATTTGGATTAACACATAGGATTCTTTTTAAGGGGAGATGTCTTAATCTTACACAACGCAAGTAGCCGCGGGCGGACCGCTAGTAATTAGTACATATAAAAATAAAATTGATAGCTGATGTCACGTGTCACGGAGAAAAACCAAAAGGGTTTACTTATTAAGGGACTTTAAATTTTATGTCGTGGCAACACTACCATCATCTGTATCGAGAGCTAAAAAAAATTCACAACTAAATTAAAACACACTATGGCCAGCAAGTTATTTCGTTGACTATTAGCTATAAATAAAACAGCCATCCAGTGGAAAAGTGAAAACCAAAATGTAAAAAAAAATTAAAATCGCCCATTGGGGGATCTTTAAAATAATAAAAAATAACCAAAACAATGGCGCTGAGAAATCGTGGTCCTTTTTCCTCCGAGTTTATTTCGAAGGAATCAGAGAAGTCAAACGATCACAACGAAGGAGTTTTTAATTCGAGATAACACCAAAGAAAATGCTCGCTTCCTTTCGCAGTCATTTTAAATTTACTTTCTAGTTACATTCCAAGAAGAGAACAACTTGAAAATTCAAGCAATGGTAGCCTAGTACTGGATAGACTAAAAACTTTGGATGAAACAGTATTGTAGCCGACGTAACAGAGTCACTCAATTCTTCACTTCCACTGTTCAATGTAGACTGGGTTCGTCCAATATTTGTCGCCGATACATCACGTTTAACAGGCTGACCTCGAGATTGACGGGCTGCGTGACCATACTGAACCAACTAATGTTATCGCCCTAGTTTGCGAATATCATTAATTCATTCATTCATTATTGTAGCATCAGAGCATCAGTGAAAAAGTTAAAAGGTAGCTTGATCGACTATAAATCGCCATTATTCTACAGAAGATGACACCTATCCAAAGTCTTTTTTTTCCTAACACTAAAACTTATAAATTATTATTATGATAAAACTGACATAATTTTAAATCCATAGTAATTTGAGTTTCACCCACGATACAATTTGTTAAGATAACAATCAAGAAAATAAGGCTTTTATAAGGAAAATACGAGAGAAAAATCAAGGGAGGCCGTTGCTTAGAAACGCTCCTTCATGAAACTTCAAACCGTCAAATTAAGGGAAGCCCTATAATCCCAGTAAAAACAACGAGTGAACTGTTTCCATAATGACGTGAACAGGCCATGCTGAAAATTATTATCTTCCTCTCAGAACAACAAGTATGCCAATTAGAACAACAAGTGTGCTAATTAGAACAACAAGTGTGCCAATTAGAACAACAAGTGTGCCAATTCGACTTCATATCAAATAACTTTGTGTAGATTATTATTGTTACAGATTACGTCTGATAACGAAATATCTAAAATGAAAATTTTTGTCGATCTTGGACAAGACTCAAACCTGCATCTCCTTGGCTGTCCGGACCAGGCACAAGTGCATCACTAATTATGCCACCAAGTTCGGACAGTTCATTGTATCTATGATAATTTCAATATAACTTGAAACATGAATGTAGGTACAGATGGAGCTGTGGTACACTCTTAGCATTAAAGTAAAAAGCAGAAACAAACGTCGATCTTTCACAGAACTTGGTAAGTGGCATTATTGGTACTACGTCTGTGTCTGGCCCTAATAGCCGAGGAGACGCAGGTTCAAGTCCTGTTCTCCAAAAAAATATTTTTTGCTTTATAGTAACTTTATTGTTCATCAGCTCTCTAATTCTTCCTAATCGAGCGGCTCGAGCTTATCCTGAACGAATCCTTAAATAGTTGTATTTGTATATGAAATTCGTCGCAGGCGCAGCAAAACCTCTTATGTGGTGGCACATCAGTCGGCAACACTTAGTTACTAGCTTTTGTATAGGTTCTATTAATTCCATTAATTTTTTTTGTCTAATTGCGAATACCTCTAATGGCGAATACCTCTAATGGCTTTGTTTACGTTTGTTTAAGTACCTATTTATTGTAATCTGTGCTGTTGGTATTCTGAATAAAAAATAAACAAATTCGCAACAATATTAACGTGGCAGTTTTCAAATTTTCTGCCAACTATTTACTCGGTATATCTAAGTATTGAAGTTAACACATAGGTAACTTTAGAGATAGAATCATAAAAGAAACGTAAATATTTAAAATGAATATTTCTTTTTGAACTGAAAGTAAATTTTGAGTATTAATTCAACTGCCTATCTCTCTATAGCCGAATCTCATCAAGTCGTGTTTGAGATGACTCTTTGAAGCCCTCTCGGGTGCTAATTAAGAGGCAGTACGACGGAATCTAAAGCATCGTCTACACTCAACCAGTAGAAAGGCTTTTTTTTATTTATGTTCTATCCGCCTGTTGCTACGCTCGCTCACATTGTGTAAGATTTTCCTGTGGGACTAAAACCATTTTCCGTAAAAAATATCCTATATGTTAATTCAATGTACCTACAAACTATCTTTATTCCAAATTTATTCATCCAATTCCGTTCAGTAAACAATAAACAACTTTCTTTCTTCTCTAGGGAGAGCGTCGGTAGTCTAGTGGCTAGGACCGGTGCCTCCCGTCCGGGAGACACGGGTTCAATCCCCACCACGTACTAAGTTGTTTTTGAATTTCGATTTCATATATAAGTACTTACGTTTATTCAACGCTCTTACGGTGAAGGTTTTCCTCTTGATGAAACCTGCACACTCCTGCGAAGAAATTCAAAGATTGTGTGTGAAGCCGACCAATCCGCACTGGGCCAGCGTGGTCGACTAAGGCCTCATCGCCCTAGCCTCAGGGTAGGCTCGAGCCCTTCGGTGGGGACGTATTTGAGCTGTTGATGAAACAACTTTCTTTACTTGTTCTTTAGTGCCCTACTACATCAGTAAAAATACAATTGCAATTACAAAAAAATTGTAACCACACAAATGGTTTTGTCTTATTATTATTATCTTATTTGTCCAGACCGTCCCACTGCTGAACCTAGGGCTCCACCTTCTTCCACTTTTCCCTATCCTAGGCTTCCTCAGCCCAACTCCCCGCAAAAGAGTTCTTTGTTTTGACAATAGCATAATTACGAAATATTATTTTTCTGTGCCATCAGAGTCATAGCTTCACAGTTCACTCAATGGACTCCATATTAGTAAACACTGTCCTTTCATAATTTACTGGCATAGTGTATACGAGCCTTAGACAATGAACGGTTGAGTTTATTATAATTCCGGTGGCCCAGCCTGTACCTAATAATGTTGGAGTCTGAGAAAGTGACGATTCGTACATCATTACGAGAATTTTAAGAGCGTATTGAAGAAGTACCTATAATTTTAAAGCCTCCCGTCCGGGAGACGGAGGTTTGATCCCCACCACTAACCAATGTGTTTTCAAGTTTGTAATTTATTACGAAGTGTCTCTGCTTCAGCTTGGCCAAAATTGCTTTTGTATGTCTGTGTGTCTATCTGTTTGTTCCACTCTACAGATCGCGTTTCTTAACCGATTCTCGTGAAATTTTGTGAGCCGGTTCGATAAATTAATCGATTCTTTTTATAGAGTCACTTTTTGGAAATTTTAAAACATGACGTAGTTATGGGGGTTGCCAGCTTACAAGGTCTACCGCTGAGGCTGTTTTCCTCTACAGGTCACATTTCTCAACCAATAAAATAAAATAAGATAAATAAAATAAAAAATAAAAAATGAAAATTGAAAATATCAAGGGATCGAGTATGTTTGTGGAGAAAAAATAAAAATAAATATGAAAAGATATGCAGACTCGCGAGGTCTACAGCTCGCAGAGCGACTAGTATTTATAATCAATAAGAGTATAGCAAGAGTTAATGATATTTCCCTGATGTTATGCATTTGAATTAATAATCAAATACACGTTCTTGATTCAAGTAAACTGCCTAGCCGGAGATTGTGTCGGATAAATCACAAAGCTGAATCCAAGCCGTATATACCTTGTAATATTCCGTTTGCGACTCTGAGGACTCAAGCCCGTTGTCTGAGGTTGCAAACAAGACTGGTCACAGCGCTGATTGGATGCAACTGACTTCGCAAGATCTTTGGCTAAGGCTTTGTTTGTGCCGCATGTCTGAGTGTTGTTTATCTATATAAGTATCAAGTATTGTATATCCTGTCTGATACCCACAGTACAAGCTCTGCTTAGTGTAGGAACAGCAAGTCCGCGCCCGCTATATTACTGCTCCGGTAGAAATAGCGATTAGGTCCATTAAAAAAAAGTTTAGGATCAGATGGCCGTGTGTGAGATGGACAGCATGCGTTACCCCAGCAAATTGTTGCGCTTTAGAAGGAACATATTCATTATAATTATTTGTAAATGGTACTTAAATATGACATGTATTCGAAATTCGAAAACACATTGGTACGAGTTGGGAATCGAAATTGCATCTCCTGGACAGAAGACAGCTTGCCACTAGACCACCGACACTCTCTATATTATTATTTTTTTGAACGGACAAATCGCTATTTAATAACACACAATCTACCGGGTTATTAGCACGATTTTGGTTTAAAATAAGCTTATAATTTGAACAAAACTTCGAAAAAAAAGTTATTATAATAATTTAAAGTCAATTTTAGAATTTTATAACAAAATACACGACCATTTCATAGATTTTAGAAAACCAATGTCAGTAACAACTAACCTTCAGGATATTCTTCCATTTTTTTCACAACAATTAGACACTTGGAAGCACAGAAAACAATTAATTTCAATACCCTTTAAGTGCTCATAGTTCATTAATAAAAAATGTCTAGTTGTAGATGAATGCCATTTTGGAATCCGTGAACATTTTGAAATCATAATTAAATATTCACCTATCCACATTATGACTTCACTTTTTTGTGTCTAAACTTGCCAGTCGCGTCACTGTGCGGCGCATGCGGCGACATTTTGACCATGAGAGCGCCCTTATTCCATTTAGTAGGAACGGTATTAGTAATGCAAGTGCCTAGCCGCATGTGCTGGCTACAGTAATTTTAGAACACCATAAAGGTTTCCACTGAGTCAAGACTAGGATACGAGTAGGTACCTATCAGAATCAAAGGAGAACGTCCGGGGCTTAGTCTAGAATGTTGATTGCAAGAACGACTTAAGGGCTTCACACACGACAGCTATAATATATATTTTTACCATAATATATATTTTTACTACCATGGTTAGCGAAACCACCCGCGATTCCTAGAGACTCGCTATTAGTAATTCTGTGTTCCTAGTGAGATTATTTTCAGATTCAAATCCTTTCGAAGATTAAAGTTATCTTTTTAACTTAAATTAAATTTAAAAACAAATATCAAGAAATAACGAACGTTTTTTATGAAGGCGGGTCTTAAAGTAATAACTTTCCATTCAGTAGCTCAACAATAGTCCATAAATCCGTTTATCTATAAACAGTAATTAAAGATACTAGGAATGAGTTACACTAGCTAATTACTAGGTAAGCTTGCGTGACCGATGTTACTATAGTTAATAGTGTACGCTATGGCTTCACTAATTAAATACCATAGCGACCGGTCCAATTTACGATTATAATCATTAAATACTGTGGTAATTATAACGAATATTACAGCAGACATTATAAATTGATATTACACTGTAGTCTGCTTTAAGTATGTATTATGAGATGATTTATTCGACCAATAAACTAAAAATCAATAATCGATTTATTTTTAGATGTGTATTTAAAAGCTCGGTAACTAAACCCGTCCTTGGGTACCTAACTACATTTTTACCATATTCGATCAAAATTGGTTGAGTAGTAGAGTAGTGAAAGCGTAATAGACGGACAGAAAGAGTATTGAATTTATAATATTGATCATGGTGATCATTGACCTCGATTATGATGACGACGATTATAATGTTAAAAAGGAAATAAAGATAAGTATGACACAATAACATTTACGATAAATAATGCCAAACCTCTCGGGTGAAACTGTACTATTAGTATACAGCGTGAAATTTTTGTTCCCCTCAAACTGGACAACTTTTCATGAAAAAAAAATCCTGCGACAAAAATACTTTTGTGCTCTCCTCCCTACAAAATGGGTCTCACTTTGTAGGGAAAATTTTTTTGGTTTCTCCCTACAAAGTGAGACCCATTTTGTAGGGAGAAACCAAAAATTTTTTTGTCGCAGGATTTTTTTTTTTGCGAAAAGTTGTTCAGTTTGATGAGTACTATCACTACAAGGCTGGAACAAAACGTTGTAAATTTCAACGTATATAATAGTTAAGTTAAATTCTAGTACACGTTCTTGTCATCCCACTTTAATTAAATGTCTCACACAACACATTGGATGGCTGGAAGGGATCTCTCTTTAGAGATAAGCTCGCCTTTGCTACTATATATAGCTATTAATAATATCATTTCTGTATAGTGTACTATTGCAATAAAGAATATATAATATAATAATATTATATGTTTAGAAATTTTTTTTGAAAATTCAGAAAGGGCTGAATGTTCCCCATTATAGTATGTGACTTGTCACTTACACCTTGTGCCGCAGGTTTATGATAAAATCAGTTTCAGGATTTTAATAAAAAAAATATATCTTAGGTTTATGATGTTAAATCTTATAATTTATATTAATACATTTGCCTTAGTTGTTTTTGATCAAAAACCTAACTTTGTCATTACCCTCGACATAATATAGGAAGCGTTTGACCCCTGCGGCCCACGGTGTTCCTGGCTGTAGTTTTGGCGATTTTTTAAGAAATAATATATAATAATTATTCGATATTGATTTTGGAATAAATTTACTGAAGTAATCGATATTCTGAGTTATTAAGAGGACTCCGCCACGCCATTGTACCTAAATAATAATCAAACTATTAACACAATGTTATTAGCTGGGCTAAGGAACGACCTAGCAGTTTATTATATCCATAACGAATCAACTGAGCGGCTGAATTGTGTCATAGACATATTGAATGGATAATAATACGAATACGAATGAACAAAACGAGCCAAATTGCCTGTTATTGCCACCGGAGTATTGCCATGCCTTATTCTATGATATCGCATATAAAAAATGTTGACGCAGATACAATAATATTTCGCGCTGATGAAAGAATAATCACACTAATGTTATAAAATATATTTGGATGTTTGTTCCGCTTTCACGCCTAAATTACTAGACGGATTTGGACGAAATTTGGAATGAAGATAGTTTGTAACCTAGATTAACACATAAGATACTTTTTACCGGGAAAAAGCTTATTCCCACGGGAAAATCTTACATAGAGCGAGCGTAGCCGCGGGCGGACCGCTAGTACATCATAAATCTGTAATCACACTAAAATTCATCATCAACAGCTGCTCATATATGTCCCCACCAAGGGGCTCGAGCCTACCCTGGAGTAGGGCGATTAGGCCTTAGTCGACCACGGTGGCCCGTGCGGGTTGGTCGACTTGACACAAAACCTTTCAATTTCTTCGCAGGAGTGAGCAGGTTTCATCACGGCGTTTTCCTTCACCGTAAGAGTGTTGAATAAACGTAACACATTGGTACGTGGTGGGCATCGAACCTGCGTCTCCTGAACGGAAGACAGCGGACCTAACAACTAGACCACCGACGCTGTTTATAGATGTGAAAATTTATTTGGATGTTTAGATGTTTGGATAATTTATTGGACGTTTGTTCCGTCTTCACGATTAAAGTGCTCAACGGATTTAGATGAAATTTGGAATAGAAACACTTTGTAACCTAGATTAACACATAGGACACTTTTTACGGGAAAAAGTCTCATTCTCACGGGAAAATCTTACACAACGCGAGAGTAGCCGCGGGCGGACAGCTAGTAATTTATTATGTTCAATTTAACAAGTTTGAGCTGATTTCGTTTTAAAATAACCAAATATTTGTTTATTTAAGTAATTAATATAATAGATTGGTATATTCACCATTCAGTGATCATACCTAAATTGAAAGTTTTAATTGATTTTTAATTAAAATCTACCCGCCAAATTAAATTCAGGCTACTTCATAAATAATTTCTAAAAGCACTAGTTTGCTCTGAAATTATTATTTTTTAAAATATATGTTTTAGATTTTCGTAGTTCTTCACTATACTAAAATTGTCACAATCTACGGGTTTGTTAGCACGGTTATATTTAAAATTATTACATCTGTAACGAGGCATTCGTCCTCTTTCCTGTTTTATGACTGGCAACCTTTCTTGCTGGCAGTTTTATCTTTCATTTTAAATTAATTTTCAAATTTAGATTTCTTACGTTTCAATTTTGTTTTTTTTTCTGCTAAATTCTTCACTTCATGTCCTGATCTCCGATAGTACATTCCTAAAGCTTTTCTACTATTCTCTACTATTTTTCCATGTCAGTTAATTTATTATATAAATACCTTTTTTTTCCTTGGACTGTGCCCTGGTTATTGCCACATAACCCTCTACAACACTCTTCGTGTAGTGCTCAGCAGCTTCGTGACGGCTGCTGGGCCATACCTCGATATTTCGGAACGGTTGCACGCTCCATGGAGTCCGAAAGAGGATAGACAGATATATTTGGCCTTAGGAGCTGTCCACTCGCCACACCAGTCTACTCGTGACCATGGAGCGTGCAACCGTTCCGAAATACCAAAATATAACCTTATTAACCAACCCGTAAATTGTGACTTTTTAGTGTTATTCTTAAAATGTTGATGGATTAAAAGTGTTATTATTTATGGCCAGCTTCAGAGCACAACAACCCTGTCTTTTCTCTAGACGTGTGCGCATAGCGTCAGCCTTTTGCTTGTAAAAAAGCTACGGTTTTGTGTTGCATATTTCGTTTTATTTATAGCTGTAGATAATACGTAAATGTAGAGAGACGTGGGCGCGGATTGTGGTGTGCGGGGAAAGATAAGGGCCAAGCTCAACCCTCGTCCCGCTTTGTCTAGCTTTGTTTGTTTGTATTTTTGTACTCTCTCTAATCTAAAAACGTGGAACTGGCACAGAGATTGAGGACAGAGCTTACGATTTATGCCTAATGATTACGGATTTAAAAACTCTTAATGACGTCAATATTATAAACAACACCTTTTTTTCTGAAAAAGAACAGTCAAATAAAATGATATCGCTACAACTTGATTACATTATCGCATATTTTAATTGCCATGGCCACCATTACCACTACTATTATTTAGACAAAAAAGTCACGCTGTTAGAATATGGCTGTAGGTTGGTTTTCTACGAGGTAAACCCAAGAAAGTAATTTCAATACGATTCATCGAAATAATTAAGCTACACTCACATGAAGTGGCAATAAGAGAGTTCAGCCTCATAAACTTAAAATTTTTATATAACTGGACGAATTTTCTTTTATGCTTTTAATATTTATTTAACTTTTAATGCGATTAACATGATCTAGCAACAGTAAGACGATAAAATAATAATGCCAATCTAGTCTTCTCGTGTTCATATTTAATCCCAGGCATCAATAAAACAATACTATAAGAATTCTGTCGTCGTCACTGCTATAATATATCCACCGTGTCCATAACCTTTCTAGAAGCTTGTGTAGACTTAAAAAGAACCTGTCCTCTTCCAAGAATCTGTTGCAAAGCTTTCTCCTCAGCTGTAATCCCAGCTCTACGCTCAGCACAGATTGTCCGCACGTGAAGGCTTTCAGATGAAGCAGAGGCCCGATACAATAGAGGTGACAAGTGGATGCTGCGACTCTGATCACACCCCTACGCCCCAATTACGCAGGCCTTCGTCCCATTCTTACCTTGAGGACCCTTAGGGCTCAAAACCTCCTCCTCTGTATTTATTTTATTTTTGTCGAGTTGAAAACTACTTGAAACCGTTTCAGGAGGGGTCCAAGCTAAAACCTTTTTGGATGAGTGATTAATTAATTTCAATATTTTCACCATAGCAATTTTGAAGAAAAATACTCAAAAAGATTATGCAAATTATTCGGTAATTAAATCAGCATAATACCTAGGTAGGTAAACAGGAAAATACTGATTTAATTACCGAATAATTTGCATAATCTTTTTGAGTATTTTTCTTGAAGGCAATAAATTATTGGATTTATTTGCGTTGGACGTACGTACAGTGTAATTTGTTTTTATTTATAATATTTTTGCCTACTCAAATTCACTATATTTTCAAATATAAATTTATATTTTGATATTGACTTTAGTTGAGGAACTGTTTTAAACGAAACAAAATAGTTCCTCAACGCTTGATATTCCCGTCCACTCCCTCACATTCTAGAACCATGACCTCCTTCTTTGACCAACACGTAATTTGGAGCAGCTGGTATCAATCGTCAAAAAAACGTGAACATTTTCTTTTTTCTTTTTGATTGTCAGAATAAGTTCCCGGGATTTATTGACGCGATTCCAAACAATATTTATTACATTCATCTCTGATCTCATTAATTCGTTTTCAAAACATGATGGTCACTGTCCCCAAGCCAGTTGAATCTTTGTGGGGACGGCACGGACTGATAAAAATAAATTTCGTCATAAACACCTTTTGTGTGGCAATGGCAACATCTGTGGCATCCCTTACGTTCTACCCTAACAAAAAGATATCCTCAAAGATCTCACAAAACGTTACTTTGCTTTATCGTACCACGCTTTACAAACCTTTCAACTGCGTAATGTAATCGAAAAATGAGCAAGAATCGATTCGTGAGCATCGTCTCGTTGCCCCGAAATCGTGAACATACTAAAATATCGTTTACATACTACCCAAAAGGCCAATGGAAAGTATTCTTTATAACTCGAGGGTTGTGGACATTTTATTTGAATCGGATATTGTCAATAGCCCCTAAAGAGTAACATTCTGTTCATCTTTCATTTTTTTATTGGTGCAAAAGTATATTACGAATGAGAGTGTAGCGTTATGCCTTTTTCTATTTTCACTAGGCATTTTTATAGGTTTTGAAGCAACTAAAATTCTAGATTTGTCTTGAAACATGCCGACACATAAATACTTAAAACAATCATTCATGACCATGACATTTAAGACATGGATACCACTGGTAACATAACAGACATGAAACTTAACTGTGCGCATTATAATTGACTGAGCGAGCGAATCGTCTTCGTTTCAGCTTGGCCAAATTGCTTTTGTATGTCTATCTGTCTGTCCATCTATCTGTTTGTTCCACTCTACAGGTAGCGTTTGTCAACCGATTCTCGTGAAATTTTGTGGGCAGGTTCGATAAGTTAATAAATTTTTTGGTCTAGCCAGTTTTTGGAATTTAACAAAAAATTACAGAGTTATGAGGGTTGAAAACGTAAAAAAAACATAAATTAGCCATTAAAAGAAACATGACTCGCGCGGTCTACAGCTCACAGAGCCACTAGTGTATGCTATTTTAGATGTTTGGATGTTTGTTCCGCTTTTACGCCTAAACTACCGAACATATTTTGATGTTTGGAAAGAAGATAGTTTGTACCCTGGATTAACACATAAGATATTTTTTACAGGAAAAACACATATTCCTACGGGAAAAATCTGTACAAAGTGAGCATAGCTCTGCTGCGGGCAGGAAGCTAGTAATATTATAATATAATAGATGATATATAAAATATTAATAATAATAGAGAACCATATTTTTGGATATAATATTATAATAGATAATCAAAGCGTTTCGTGTGGAGCTTCATGTGGAGTAAACACTTTTGTGGAATTTGTCATGATGACGCGCCTAGGTCTACCAGAATACAGCTAGTTTGTGGTTTAAACCTGCTACTATCAAATTTTAATATCTTTATGTTAACACCACGGAGACAAATACAAAGAGGAGCTGCCCTAAGACGTTTTCTATATGATAGCGGGGGTCGCCATTGGGAGGGGGTGCGGGGAGATGAAGTTCTGCTAACCATCTAGCGGTCAATAGCAAAACTAGCTTTGCAGCTAGACACTAATGAACCGTACTTAATTTTGCTATTACACACAAGATGGTTCTGTTCGTTAGTTCGTTACGCTGTATAATGTTGCCAGGCAAGTGAAAAAACAAAAAATTCGGTCGTTTTTATTGTAGGATTACCTTATACGAGCAATTGTGATTAGAGATGTGCCGTGGGGAATGTTCCCATTCCCAGTATTTTCCCTATGGGAATATTCCCGGTAAGTTACCAAAAGTTTCCAATGTTCCCGGGAATATTCCCCTACACATGAAACATTTAATATATTGAATTCTTTCTTTACCTAGTGTTTTAATTTAGTTTGGTTGGTTGGCTGGTTTAGTTAGTATGATTTAATTTGCAAAATTGATTATTTTTGATATAGAAAATTTTATTTTTTTTAAGTGAGAGATTTCACTCACGGTCATCTGATCCAAAACTAGGCAAGGCCTGTGGGTGTCAAAGATAGACAAATATTCAATACCCAGACACAGAAATGACCCTTGATGTCTGCCTTTTTTTCTTTTCGCGCCTTAGCTTGGTACTATAGAAAATTATAATTTTATTACGGTACTATAGGTATTAGTCGTTTTGTTAGTTACATACAGTCAAGTAGATGTTTGCCTGTTCATTGCTGACTGTAAGATGTGGATCAACTGTCTCGCTTCCTCTTTAAAAAACACTTTATTTGCGAATCTCTTTATTTGAGTGGCAACAAGGTCATCAAACAATGAAAGCGTCCTTTTTTAGTTACCTGTTATTTAATTTGTAACTTGCACATATTTAAACATACAAACCTCGTTGTTAAAAATAAATCTGAATCTTTGTGGTCGGATTTTAAAAGTTGCTTTGCTTAATACCTATAGCTTATGAAAAACATGTTGATCATTCTGTGATTTGTTAATTATTTTAGTATAATTTAAATTGTTAATAATGAAATTTTATTGATATTTAAAAACAAATCTGGATCTTTGTGGTCGGGTCTTTAAAAAAGTTGCTTTGTTTTATACATATAACTTATGAAAAACATGTTGATCGTTCTGTGATTTGTTAATTATTTTAGTATAATTTAAATTGTTAATAATGAAATTTTATTGATATTTAAAAACAAATCTGAATCTTTGTGGTCGGGTCTTTAAAAAAGTTGCTTTGTTTTATACATATAACTTATGAAAAACATGTTGATCGTTCTGTGATTTGTTAATTATTTTAGTATGCTTAAAATTGTTAATACAAATTTTATTTTTATGTTTAATTGTTGATTATATTGATAACGCATATTTGTACACACATGAATAAAAACTATCAAAATGTAACGTCTGTGTTTCTTTTTCTCTTATTAAAATACAGTTAAAACTTTCAGAATCTGCCCGGGAATATTCCCGGAAACATTGGGAATATTCCTAAAAACACTGGGAATATTCCTCGGAATATTCCCATTTTTTTTGGGAGTTTTGGGAATATTCCCAGGCATGTGGGAAATTTCCGGTGATTGTTCCCGGTAACATTGGGAATATACGAAATCTCTTAGGTTAGTAAGTATTCAAATATTACTTGTGATTTGTCTCCTAAAACTCAATATTGTGACATATAAATATATAAAAAAAAATAAAAGATTTCGACAACTTTCCCATTGTTTAGGTTCTCAAGGGAATATTCCCCGGAATATTCCCACATATAAAGATCTGTTCAATTTTGACACGGGATTTCACGTAAGTCCTTTATCATCATCACTTACTTACTACCAAGTATAAGGAAACATCCTTGCCCAAAATGTGATATTTTGATGTCATGTATTCAATTATAAATATTGAGTAAGTTCATCAATATTCTCTGCATTATTTAATTGTATGCTACAAAAATAAATATTGTATATTTTTTTAGATTCCATATCTGGCCACCCAGCTTACTATACAAAATACATGAATGAATGAGCATGAATGAAACAGGTCATATAACCTTCTACAGTCAAGAAGTTATTCTACTTGGCGATAGATGGCGTTGTTATTGCCGAACTTTCTCGAAGGAATAAATTACAAGCATTAAAAATTGCATTAAAAAAATACATACGAGTGGAATTATGTCTTTTTTTCGTTAGAAATAGTTGTATTACTCGTACTGTTGCACGATACAACACAGCTCATAATTTTTGCGTCACCAATTTCAATTAAAATGGTTGTAATCAAACCAAGTCATATTCGTGTCATATCCATAAAATCCAAAGTAACACTGACAAAAGCGACGCCTGGTGGTTAATAGCTAGTAGTAAGAGTACTTAGTCCGCTATGAGACGGGCCTAAGTTGCTTGTGGCACCTCCTCTTTGTATTTGTCTCCGTGGTTAACACACACACACACACACAGTACAGTGTGTAGATACATTAAATAAGTAGATAGTTTCTGAACATTGTATATTATTTTTCGGTAACGTGTAAGTGTGACGCGGTCATGGTTTCAGTGGTATTTCATATTTGTACAAGTGTCTCCAATCGATTCTACAGTTATCCATGATAGCTTTGACGTCAAAAAATGACTTTTAAAAATTCGAATAAAATATTTTTGATTTTATTTTTATTTACACTACGCTACAATTTAATAAAATATAACACACTTTTAAAGCACATCAAACTAAAAAATTAAAAAAGGTATACTGTCAAAAGTCAAAATTTTTTTATTTGAATTAAGATTTTTACAAATCATTTTTCGACGTCAAAGCTGTCATGGATGGCACGTTCACTACCAGTGTACGCCCTCTTTGGAGAAGAACGGCCAGAAGAAACTCCACAGGAATTGTATCTTTTGTACTTTTCTTTAAAATAGACGTTTTTATCATCTAAGTAATCACTGTGAACGCGTGTTTTTTTTTTTTCAAATTATTTTTTTGTCACCGGTTCTTGATAAGTGTACAACGTTTCAATTAAATCTGTCCATCAGTCCGGCCTTAACCGTGATCGCGAGCGCAAGGATTTTGCACCTGTGCTACGATAATGAATAACGTATCGAAAAGATTAAAATGTTCGGGATGTAATGTTGTGATCTGTGAGGTGTTGGCCTTTATTCAAAATAAATTGGATGTTATGGATGAGGTGGGCCTTGTGCAAATATGTGTTAGTGCTTTTAGTACGGAAGATATTGAAGTGGCGAAGTCGTTACTTTCTGAATCGATGAGTAAAAGACCCGTGACCCGAAAAGGACAAGGAAAAATGGTACGGGACCTAGAGGACATCGTCTGTTTATTCAAGGAGTCGGACCCTGAACTAATCCCTATCTTCGTGGCTAGAAAATTAGAGAAATTGCCACCGGTTACGTTCGATCACATCGACGTTACCGTGTTGCTAAAAAGGATAGTGTTGCTTGAGCAGTGTACACAAGATTTTAAACATCAGTACGCAACTAGATCCGAGTTGAGTGAGCGTATTAATGAGTTGCAAAAGTCATTATCATTTATTAATCAAGAAAGAAACGTAAATATGCAAAAAAGAGGTACTTTCAAATTGTATGATAGTGGTCCGATGGCACTACCTACATTACCGTTTGTTATGAATGAACCATATGACGATGACGACGAGCGCCGTGTCACAGAGAATCGTCCATCTCGTTCTCCCGTGCAACAACCATCGCCCGCGCACTGTGCGTCGACTAGTGCTAGTGCGGCCGGCGTAGGAGCGAGTGAGACAATAGCTACTGAATCACCGCCGCTGCCAAATGCAACCGCAGCCACGGCAACCAGGTTGAGTGAAGAGCATAGCGCCACTAGCGCTGTCAGTGGTTTGGGTATGACCGTTATAAATGTATTGACACCTGTGACGTCACCCATTAGTACAGGTGACAAATGTAAACAAATGTCTGCTTTATCGCAGATACAACCGTCTTCGTTCTCAGAAGTTGTACAAAGGAAGAACGAATGGAAAAATGATAAGAAGGATGAGGATTGGAAATTAGTGCAAAGGCGTAAACATAGGAACCAATTTATTAGCCAAAAAGGGAGTGCGGTGTTAGATAACTCACTGCAGTTCAAAGCAGCGGACACTAAAGTACCTCTCTTTATTTCAAACGTGCACCGAGCGACGTCTGAACAGAACATAATTGATTATGTTTACGAGAAAACGCAGGAGCGAGTTTCTTTGGTAAAAATTAAAATGAAACAAGAGAGAGGCTACAATGCGTATAAACTATTTGTGACGAGACATAAACTTTCTATGTTTCTTGATGATAAATTATGGCCAACTGGAATAACGTTTAGGCGTTTTGTAAATTTTAATGTGCGGCATCTACCCAATCAAACTGATGGATCCCAAGCCCAACAAACAGAAACAAAAAACAGCGCGGCGCAGTAACATAGTAAGTTTTAACTGTAAATCATTGAAGAGGTCTTTGGATGATGTTCGAGTATTATGCGAGTCGGCGGATGTGGTGGCTCTCCAGGAGACCTGGCTGCTGCCACACGACCTGCCGCTGCTCGGCGAGGTCGATGCGGCGTTCGGGAGCACCGGGACGTCGGCTGTCGACACGTCGGCGGGCCCGCTGGTCGGCAGGCCCTACGGCGGGGTCGCCCTACTGTGGCGTAAAGGTGCGTTCGATTCAGTGTCAGTTATTAAGTGCAATAACGTAAGATTGTGTGCGATTAAGTTAACGCTGAATAATCGATCCATGGTAGTGTTTAGTGTTTATATGCCCACTGACTCGACTGTCAATCTTCCAGAGTTCACAAGCTGTTTGAGTACTATCCGTTCTATAATAGAGTTAGAGGAGAACACGGGAGTGGAGGCGTTTTATATTGTAGGCGACTATAACGCTCATCCCAAAGAATTGTTCTGTAATGAGATGTTGGATTTCTGTGCAGAACAAAATTGGCATTGCGTAGATTTGAATATGTGTGATAGTGATACTTACACGTACACAAGCGAAGCACATGGATGTAATAGATGGTTGGACCACTGCATAGTTACTGAGTCAGCGCGGCAATCAGTCAAACGTATAACAGTTTTATATGACGTGTATTGGTCTGACCACTATCCCATGATTATTGAATGTAATCTGGATACTATTAAGCCTAAAGTACATAATGTGAATACACCTGTAAATAGAGTTATCTGGGGGGAGAGAAAGGACGAACAAATAAAAAGGTATCATGATCTCTGTCACTCATCTTTACGGCTAATTGATATTCCTAGCGAGTTAATGGGTTGTTGTGATGAATTTTGTTACAATGAGGAACATAGGGCAGTACTCGACAAAATGTATAAAGAAATTATTAATACGTTATCGGACGCAGCGGCTCAAACTTATACATCTAAAGGTAAGAGAAAGGGTGGCTATGTCGCGGGATGGAATAAGCACGTCGCTGAGGCTCATCGGGAGGCTAGGCTTCAATTCCAGTTGTGGACGTTGGCTGGGCGACCACACTCGGGTCGGATATTTGACTGCATGGCGGCAGCGAGGAGACATTTTAAATCCAAATTAAAATGGTGTCAGGATAGGCAAGACCAACTAAAAATGGACATCCTGGCTACCAATCATGCAAATAAGGATTTTAAAAGGTTTTGGAAAAACACAAATAAAATGAATGTGAGGCCTAGTCTCCCGCTGAGTGTCGGCGGCTTGAGAGACCCTAAACAAATTGCCGACGCCTTTAAGGACAATTTTTCTGTGCAATCGCCTTTGAATTCTATATCTCGTGACTCGTTCAATGGTGAGACTATGGTGACAAAACGGAACATAAAGATACCAGCTAAAAGAGTGGCCAAAATTATTTCTAGCATGCAGCGAGGAAAGTCTCCCGGTCACGATAGTCTCAGCATTGAACACCTAAAACATGCGGGGGTCCACTTGCCCAGAGTGTTGTCGCTGTTTTTCTCCCTATGCTTGGGTCATTCTTATCTACCGGAACCACTTATGCGGACGTTAGTTATTCCCATAGTAAAAAATAAAACGGGTGACACTTCCGATATGAGCAACTACCGACCTATCTCGCTCGCAACCATTGTGGCTAAGGTGCTTGACAGTCTGTTGAATGGTAGCCTCTCCGAATACATAAAGGTGCATGATGCTCAATTTGGGTTTAAAGCAGGAGTTTCAACAGAGAGCGCTATCTTAAGCCTAAAACACACTGTCAAGTACTATACTGAGAGAAAGACGCCGGTATACGCTTGTTTCCTTGACTTGTCGAAAGCGTTCGATCTTGTTAACTACGACATTTTGTGGGGCAAGTTGAGGGATGAGGGTGTGCCGGCGGAATATACAGCCCTCCTTAGGTACTGGTACTCTCACCAAACCAACCGAGTGAGATGGGTCGGTACTCTTTCGGAGGAGTATGCATTGGAGTGCGGTGTCAGGCAAGGAGGACTAAGCTCACCTCTCCTATTTAATTTGTATATCAACCAGCTTATCGAGCGACTGAGCGGCACGCATGTCGGCTGCCACATTGACGGTACCTGTGTCAACAATATTAGTTATGCGGACGACATGGTGCTGCTCAGTCCATCGATGAGCGGGTTGAAAGAGCTGCTCTCTATCTGCGAGCTGTACGCGGTGGAGCACGGCCTCAAGTACAACTCTACAAAGAGTGAAATTTTAGTGTTCAAAGCACCTAAACAAAAGCCTCGCCGTGTCCCACCGGTGCATCTCAATGGCGTGGCTCTAAAGGTCGTGGATAGGTTTAAATATCTGGGTCACGTGGTCACGAATGAGTTAAAGGACGATGGCGACATAGAGCGCGAGCGTAGGGCGTTGGCGGTACGGAGCAATATGCTTGCCCGCAGGTTCGCTCGATGCACGGCAGAAGTCAAAATAAGTCTTTTTAAAGCCTTCTGCCAATGCTTTTACTCGAGCGGGTTGTGGGTGTCGTATTCGCGCCGAGCTTACGACGTCCTGAGAGTGCAGTACAATAACGCTTTTAGGATGCTGTTGCGACTGCCGCGGCGTTGCAGCGCATCTCGAATGTTCGCTGAGGCTCATACAGATGGCTTTCACGCCATCATGCGTAAGAAAGCGGCTTCCTTGCTGCAGCGCCTGCGTAATAGTCGGAACGGCATCCTAAAAGCGATCGCTGATAGACCCGATTGCCCCATACAAAGGCACTGGGTGGCGCTTGCTTTAGGTTTAGTTAAATAGGTTATATTTATTCTCATGTCTTTTAGCTTCTTACTAACCAAACTAACTTACCTTTAAGTAAAATTGTTACTAACTAATTAATTAAATTCTACTAACAGGTAATTGTATGGACTTATGTCTGAAATAAACATATTTTATTTATTTATTTATTAAAGTGGGTCGAAATTGAGTCTAAAGGAGTCGGTTACATACAAACATACAAGCATACAAACAAACATACAGGTGAAGCTAATAAAAGCGTTTTAAAAATGGCGACTTTACCCAACTTCAAAATGTAAGACCCTTTTATCGATTGGGTACTGGGTTTTTAATGGTTCAGCGCTTCAGTCTGTAATGAATTGTTCTTGTAATATTTAATAATAACAATTGGGTAATAGGATTACAAGCAGCCGGGGCTTCCCAACAGAGTGGCTCCGACGCAATTTGGATCCCCCCCTCGCCCCTGACTCGTTCCCCCACACTTCGTGGAAGTTGCTAGAGATGTTCTCAAAATTTCATTAATAAGAAGGTTGTGTGTATACTGATAGATAGTAGTCAGTTACCCGACGAGCCAAATCAGTTCCTTTTATCGTGATGTCTTCCGAGTATAAATACAGCATTTTGTTTTGTGTAAAATTTTAATTAATTTTAGATTAATTGTGCCGTGTGGTGACGGCAGAGTAGAATACATTTGTCAACCCCTACTCTTCCCGTGGGTGTCGTAAGAGGCGACTTAGGGACTACACATTGAACAGGGAACGGGCAGCAGCGCTCTCTGATACAGTAACCTTTTAATCTGCGATCTCCAACCCGCCTGCCAAGCGTGGAGATTATGGCAAAACCCTCCACTTAAGTGGAGGAGGCTCATGGTCCAGCAGTGGACTGTAACGAGCCGTTGATTTGATTTGATTAGTTAATTTCAAAAAAGACGATCGTTTTCCTAGATGGTGCAAAATTATTTATTTTTAATACAGTAAAGTAACAAATTTGATTTTAAAAGCTCGAAAAGATTGAACGCGTAAATAAAATGTTTACCATTATCTGTGATATAATATAAACCAATGATCTGTTTTCTGACGAGCATTTCGAAGAACTGAAGACGTTTCAAGTTCAAACGAATGCCTAATAATAGCTAATGCATGAGTGTTAAATGACAAATACAAAGTTTGTGTAAAAATCACTCAGAGTAACCTTGCGTCAGAAATTTTTGAAAAATCGTTACAAAAACAAAAAAAGGAATGCTGACACAATTTGACAAATTGTAAGTTTAAGTGTATACTCATTGGTGTTGTTGCTGAAAAATATACCTTAAACAAATAAAATCATACACAGAAAATATATATAAAAAAAAAAACAATCTAGTAAATAAATCAATCTATAAATTATTAGAAAAAAATATGATTAATTTTCTCGACACTTCGCTAACTAAGACTTTCGCGAAAATAATAAGGCAGCTTTATCAAACACGAACATAATTAAATTTGGCCAAAGTTTGAATGTCTTCCAAAACTCACTAATTTTGAAAAGTGAACTCACGTCTCTCGGGTGAACTTCGTTTCGAAATAAAACATAGCTTCTGTATCTTACAAAGTAACCTAAGAAACCGTAATAAGGAATGGTGTTTGGAACTGTACCATTTCTGTTATTTTTTTTATTTACATGTATAAAGAACAGAAAACAGCACAGCTTAGTAGCTGCTAAGCAATTAACAAAGGATAGTAAATAGACATAGCACTGCAGCTTCTATAGAACATTTCTTGCAGAGACATGACAAAGAAAAGTAATAACCGGGGAGCCAAACCAGTGCTCAAACATAAGGCTACAAATGGTTTGTGGTAACAACATCAACATCACCAGCCCGTTACAAAGAGTACAAAGAAACAGTAATAAAAATAAAATCATGTGACTATAGGTCACGGGGGTATGTAAATAACAAATGTGACATAAGGTAAAAGGTTAAAAATAATTACACCTAGATATGAAAGGTACTAATTCAGATAGTAAAGTAAAGGTTACATTAGAACACGGCGCAAATAAAATGTAATGCATAAATTACAAACTTCAGGCGAAACCAGACTAGCTTTTATTTTATTTTATTTTAGTGAAGTTTATTTTAATAGATTGAGCAATGTGACCTGTAGCTTCAGCGGTTGACCTTGTAAGTTGGCAACCCCCATAACTCGGTCATTTTTTTAAAATTCCAAAAACTGACTCAACAAAAAAGTTTGTTTAATTTATCAAACCTGCTCACAAAATTTCACTAGAATCGGTTGAGAAACGCGACCTGTGGAGTGGAACAGACACAAGACAGATATAAAAACGAATTGAAGTATGCCAACGCAAACTGACAAAAATGTGTGCTCATTTCCAGATCATATTCTGAAGTGCTATTCTAATTATCTGTAATAAATCTCATGTCAGAACATTCCTAACATAGTCTAGTTTTAGGGTATAGGTCTATTTTTGGTATAAAATCGAAACAGTAAACACAGTAAGCGATTAAATCAAAGCTTTCACTAGAAATTTCTAACAATTTTCAATTGACGATAAATTTTGTTTTTACTATAGAGCAATGTTTTAATAACCTTTTAATAATAATTAACAACTATTTTACATTCTAAAGAGCATTAAATCCATATGTTACCGATTCAGATTTCGTAATAATCTGAATATTCTTAATAAAGAGCAAAAAATTCCCCATGCCTACGGATTGAACGCTCAAAACAAGGAACCATTGTATTTATTAACACGCACCAAATAGAAAAACGTTCTTGAGAATAGGCCCAACAACTTCTTAGAACAGCCGGAACATAAATAAACATTCCATGGGGTTAAAAAAAAGCGCTCAAATGTCGGGTGAGCAAAGTGCGCCCGCGGCGGGAAGGCGGGGCAAATAACGGTCCCCGGATAATTTTGGCCGTGTGGTCCCGTGGGTGTCGTAAGAGGCGATTTAAGGACTACACACTGAATAAGGAACGGGCAGCAGCGCTCTCTGATACAGTAACCTTTTAATCTGCGATCTCCAACACGACTGCCAAGCGTGGAGATTATGGCAAAACCCTCCACTTAAGTGGAGGAGGCTCATAGGCCAGCAGTAGACTGTAACGGGCCGTTGATGTTGATGGATAATTTTGACAGGCCAAGTGAGTAGCTAATTGTACAAATATAAAAATAGTTCCGTGTTAAACCGTGTTGGTACCAACTAGTAGATTGAGTGTAATTTAACCGCAACTTCCAAAGCATCTTAAAATTCCCTGCCGTTAAACTCAACAATAAACATAACGATAGCTCGCCTCGATTCAGCGCGGAATAAAATAAATAATTTAGATCCGCCGACGCGAATACAAACTCGGTGCCGTAATTGAAATTCGCGAGGCGATAATATGCTGCGACAAATGCTGTTATAGCGCCTCTTTTCACGACCTGATGAAGTCAGGTTTGTCTCTCTTCTCTGAATTTCAAAGCAAAATTCTGGAAAGAGAAAAAAATATGATTAGATGGCGCAGAGCTCGCGCAGAGTAACCGTGACATATTTTTTGAAAAAAAAAAACAAAGGAATAAAGAGCAGCTAAGGATACTTTGAGATAACCACAAGATATATTACCATGAAAAATCCAAAATGAATACACTATAATATCCAAACATAATAATTATCATACCTCAAGTCCATGGAATTAGTCCAGTGTGAAAATTTGTCTAGGCTTGCGGAAGTGGAAAAAATTTACAAAAAATAAATCCCCAAAACACTTCCGACACTTCGCTCCGACACCACATCTGTGTGACCTGAGAATAAATTCTTAGCCTGAGTTTGCATTGAGCTTTCAAAATGATGAAGTGTACATTATGCTAATGTGTTTGATTTAGTCAGAGTGATGACGTCAGCTCGTCTGTGGCCAACGTTGTTTTCTGTCTCCAAGGGGGTGGTAGAGGGAGGGACAGGGCTGTTAAATTAATAGACAAATAGATAAAAACAATTCGCGTCGTAAACAAATACGAAGATAAGTCTCAAGAGAATACGAATTGAACCTTATATTTTAAATGATTTCACAAAATGCTCGTTTACAAATTATTTTGGTTACCAAGTGTATCGCTTGCTATAATTACTTCGCATCCTGCTCACTTTCGACGTTCGTGGCGGCAGGTAATATAAGTTATCAATGAAAGTGATACTAACTACCCGTATAATTTCGAAAAACTGAGTTGACACAAAATAATCTATTAAAATTATCGAACCTACCCACAAATAATTTTGCATTTCCAAACGGAACCTGTAGATTTTAAAAGCTGTACATCTGGAAATACGGACATATGAAAGCATATTTGCGCAAGCTAAAACAGAGATGCTTCGCGCTTGCTCGGTCACCATCATCATCATCATCATCGTGTCGGTTGTAAGGTCGACCACCGACCTCACAAACCCTGGTGTCAGTGTTATAGAGCCGCCAAAGGCCACTGACTTGGCTCATGTAACGACTAAAAATAGTAGCCGGGACCAACGGCTTAACGTGCCTTCTGAAGCACAGAATCATCTTTCTTTTTGGACAATCAGGTGATTCAGCCTGCAATGTCCTAACCAAATTGGGGAAAGTCTCACAAAGAGATTTTTGCTTAACAGTGTCCCCACCGGGAATTGAACCCGGAATCTCTGTAATGGGCGTCGAAATCTCGACCACTCGGCCACGGAGGCTGTTTCTCGGTCAATTATTATTTTATTATTAGTGGACTGCCCAAATCGGGACTATTGTCGTAGCGTTCACAGCTGCGATGGCTATGCCGCATGCCGCGCCGCATCGTAGCAACAGAGTTGAAATGTTATCTGGGGTGTTAACCCTACACTGCTCGCTATCTCGCTTTGGCCACGTTTCGATTTCCGTGCAAAAGGTTGTCTTGATTAACGACCGAGTTAGTTTATTGCTTCACCCCCATCATGACACTGATGACAAAACTTAGGACTGTGCAGTGTGCATAAAGCAAACTCTATTCTTATAATTTAATTTATCCACTTATGGCACCTAAAATAGGGTCTCTGTGATTGAATGTGATTCATAATTTTTAGATTTTATTGAATTTATATTAATGTTTATTTTATAACTTCAACAAATTTTAAATTAAAAACTTGATTGATATGCTTTAATGAACATTGTTTTATTATCTTTATGAAACCTTTGACTATTTAGTAAAAGGGTTTTTTTGATAATTTTTCAGTTCTTTTTCTCATCTAGTTAGTTTGACGAAATAATATTTTTTGACGCACATCGAAAATTCCTGTGGCCACCTTCCGGCTCTGTCATGAGACCCTGGACATTACTCATGACTAAAGAAATTGTCGAGATAAATTCAACGAGGTTGTGTTATGTATTTTAGGAGTTTCTATGGCCGCCTTTCGGCTTCATCATGAGACCTTGGACATCATGTGTGACTAAAAATCTAGTCAAAACAAATCCAACGAGCCCAAACACGACTAGGTTATGTTGAGTATTTGAGGAATTCCGGCTCCATCATGACCTTTACAAAACATTATCAAAATAATAAATAGGTACAACGAATAAAATACGAAGACGGGAGACGTTTAAATAGCTATATCAATCGTCGGATAATCGGACGTTTTATCCAAGTTGAATATTTATTTATTTTGTCATGTAGGGTCATAAATATTATTAGTCGGTGTTATTTGTTTCTCCCCTCATGCAACGAAAGGAGGGCGGAGCTTCGAATATATCTTTTAATTAGTATTGTGATTCTAAGAGTATTATGCCCCTAGTGGGAGGTACTCCAAGAGGATTAGAATTAATAAATATAAAGTACTCACCTGGGCGAGCTGAGAGAGCGTCGCTGGTCTAGTCTAGTGGCTACGGCCGCTGTCTTCCGTTCGGGAGACATGGGTTCGATTCCCACTAATGTGGTTTCAAATAACAAATCCATATTTTCGTTTGTTCGACGCTCTTACGGCGAAGGAAAACATTGTGATGACACCTGCACAGTGTACACTCCTGTGAATAAATTCCAAGGTTGTGTGTGAAGTCGAACAACAAAATTAAACAAATCATGCAGCCAGCATCAAAATACATGGCCAGCTAGCACGCGGACCATATCGCGGCCCGATGCTACAGTACACAATATTAGGAAAGAAGAATTTTAAAATATCCTATTTGTTCTCTGTTTGCTCCGATTTACATCGCGTTAAAAAGAAAAATCCTTACTTTTATAAACCGTCGCATTCAAAAGTTGACAAAAGGAAAAAACAAGAAAAATAAAATATTTCTTTCTAGCAAAATAATGGAGCCGACTCTCGGGGGAAAAGCAAAGCCTTATAACTCTCATTGCAAAATTAACACACTGACTGCCAAGTTATAGGTTCTGTAGCAATAATCTTCATAATCTTCATCATCAGCCTGTGGCAACGCTGATGATGATGACTGCTAGTTTAAAATAAAAGGAAGTTAAAAAAAATGGAAGGCATTTACCTATTAGAGCCTTTACCTACTTTGCTCAAGGATTCTTTGCAAAAGGTTTTTTACAACCATATACTGTCAGTACTACGTCATCACCTTTTTTATGGTGTTCTTTTAAGATGCAAGCCAACATCACATTGATATATTTTGAGTTTTTCGAAGAGGACTGTCAAAGTAAATTATTTAACCATGTTCTGTTCTAAGGCATATGAACGAAGGCAGTACAACATATAAGTTATGTCTTCACCGGCACGGAGTCACAAGTGTGTATCCTAGATTCAGACATAACCGAGTTGTTACAAGGATATTTCCTCGATTTCGCAGAAATGTTTGTTGGCGCGTTGCCAGCCGCGCAGGTCGACACCATTCCGAGCCATTTGTACGCAGATCTCATTTAAATAAAAGAATGTTCACGAAAAATAATGCATGAAAAATAAAAGAGACAGACTTGTTGGGCCAAACGTCGCGTCGGCACATCAGAAATCCAACCTTACTTTATCAGTTTAGTACTGGGTCAGCTTGGTCAAAGTTCAAGCCCCTCATCAACAGTCCATATACGTCCCCACCGAGAGGCTCTACCCTGAATTAGGGAGAAATAACACATAAGATACTTTTTACCGGAAAATCTTACACAGCGCGAGCGTAGCCGCAGGCGGAGCCCTTGTTTTAAATAGATGGATCATTCCATGTTAATAGTGTTATAGGTCGTTTTCTGACAGGTAATCCATGATTATGAAAGAAAATTTATTATTTTTTTCTCCTTCTCACCTCATCTTTATAAAAAGTGAAAAAATTACATAAACTTGCTTAGAGCGTTATTGCAGGAATCAACGCCAATTTATGGTTACGTCGTAGATAAGAGAGGATTTTTTTTAATTTAAAATAGAATAATTCTCCACTTACCTACAGAAGCAGGCAGACGGCAGTGGGGGATATTTTCGTCATTAGAAAATTTTTAGGGCGCGCGTTTGGAATATTAATACCGACGGATGACTTAATTCGAGAAGGTTCCCTGGGTTTTCTTTATTTAGGCCTTTTGACGTTATAATCGGCTTAAGGACGACTTTACAAAATTTCTTTTGTCACCTAATCAGCTGGTTTTCAATATTTATTCAGATATCCCAACAGGTATCGATTTTATAAGCTATTTGGAGCTTGACTATTTTTAACTGACTTACAAAAGGAGCTTATCAAATTATTTGAAGGTGAGATTCACGCGAATAAAAAGTATTTATATATTTAAAAGAAAAGTACAAAAGATACGAGTCCTGCCTGTGGTGTTTCTTCCGGCCGTTCTTCTCAACACTAAAATAGTAAACGCGCCCTAGAAACCTTGCGCGCACTTTATATACAAGAGAAAGGAGTAGAAGGCATCGCGATGATGTATGGAGTGGCCAAGGTGTGGCTCTGGCGAAGATTGTCAGGCCTGACCTTGCTCAAAATCTACTGGAAAACTTACCGTTCGATTCCCGAGGTTGCGCACGCGGCAGCTGAGGTACGCTGATTTTCCAACGAGAGCTGTAACGTTGCGCGGAGTCGCCGCGTCAAAAGATGGCGCCAACCGCCCCGCCCCGCCAACCGCGGGCAGCGAGTTCACTGACCCCGCTCCGCCCGCCACGTCACATTGCCCTAGAAAAAGAAGAAGGGTTAGGATCTAGGGAAAAGAACACAATTAGCAGTATAATAACAAGATTCATAATTTTAACCCTATGGGTACCCACTTATTCTGTACCCTCATAAAATGAAAGATTTAATATCGAACGGTCGCAAACGTAAAATAAGGGTCGGGCCACACTTATCGACGGCGATCGGCCCGACCCTGAAAGGTGTCATTTGTCAACCACACTGACGCGTGTTGGTCGACATCACGCATGCACAACAACCTTCGAAAATTTACAGGTGTTTAGTTTCAGGTTTTTTCAACGTCAAATAAACGTGAGTGCCATTATAAGGCTTTTATTCTTAGATTTATTATTAACGAGTAGAATAATTATTTTTCTGACAGGACGACAAGGGCTTAGTAGCTGATTCGTCAATTTCAAACACAATCTTTGAATTTTTACGCAGACGTATGGATGTTTTCCCACATTGACGGCTCCGTAGCCCAGGTGGTAGTGTATCTGCCTCCGACGCACAGGGTCGCGGGTTCGAATCCCGCCCAGGGCAAACATTCGTGTGATGAGCACTTGTGTTTGCCTTGTGTCTGATTGTTGTTTATCTATATAAGTATGTATTTAAATATTTATGTAATGTATATCAGCTGCCTGGTACCCATAGTACAAGCTCTGCTTAGTTTGGGGTCAGATGGCCGTGTGTGAAGATGTCCCCACATATTTATTTATTATTATTTATTTAATTTTCTTGAGAGCAGGCTATTTCGACACACATTTTAAATGAGGGAATCACATACGAGTATTTGATCGTAGCAGTAAGTTTTATCAAATTAACAACATCTTCAACACAATCATAATCGTATTAATGTTTGGAAATGGAAACGAATGACTATAAGATAATTCGTTGTTGGAAACCCAAACAGCTTTAGTTTGACTTTGAGTCACTTAAAAGTTACAGTCTTTGACGTCAATAACATTTGAAAGACTAAAGTGGCAATCAGACTCGATTCGATTCGTACGAGTTTACTTAGATTGTCTCCGATCCAGATAATCCAATGAATAGAGGAGAGTTACCTTACAAACGGTCTGGTAGCTCTAAATTTTTTATATGTTGTCTGGAATGGTTATTAAGAGGATTGTGAAGCTGTAAATTTTCATACAAAAAGCCTTATCTCTTTTCACCCCTTAAAAAGTGTTCAATATTCATAGTTTTCGGATATTTTGTAGAATTATAATGAAAAACTGGGCTTGTACGTTTTTAATTTATATAAATATTGCTTACGATAAAAGTTATTAGCAGCTAAATATCGCATTTTTTGACTTGAAAACTACCTCGTTATTGTTGTTATGTTTTAAAGAAACTAAACTGAATTACTAAAAATGTAAAACGTACAAGCGTAGATTAAGGTATACTGAATCAAATGAGACCAAAATTGTCCCATTCCGTAAAGGTTTAGGGGGGTAAACAATATTTAAAAAAGGAAATGTAAGTAATTGCCTCCCGGAGTTGCAACTCTCTCTATCGCAAAATATATATTTTGTTTATTATTTTTATTTATTGTTTATTTTTTTTACTATTGTTTACATAGATTATGATTATTATTTTATAACTCACTGCTAACGTACTGCTATTTTTCTAGGAAATCGAAGGTCAATCAGTTCTGGTAACAAACATTGAAAATAAAATGAGTAAAGTTTTGGCTGCATTTTTTCAGTCCTACACTGGTGACGTCACGCGCTTGATTTGTAACACGCTTTTATTAGCTTCACCTGTATTGTTTGTATGCTTGTATGTTTCTTTGTAGCCGACTCCTTTGGCCTCGATTTTGTAAACGGACAGATTGAATTTAAACGTGATTATCACATTCACACTAATATTATTAATGTAAAAATATATTTGGATGTTTGGTTGGATGTTTGATGTTTGGATGTTTGGATGTTTGGATGCTTGGATGTTTGGAAGTTTGGATGTTTGAATGTTTGGATGTTCGGATGCTTGAATGTTTGGATGTTTGATGGTTGGATGTTTAGATGTTTGGATTTTTGGATGATTAGATATTTAGATGTTTGGATATTTGATGTTTGGATGTTTAGATTTTTGGATGTTTGTATGTTTTGATGTTTGGATGTTTAGATGTTTGATGTACGTGAATGTCATAATGTGATTAAAGTTAAAATAGAACGGGCTCTCGGCGGTGAAGTTATCACGTTAATTATTATTAACTCGCTTATATTAGCTTCACCCTTATTTCATCTAAGGCTTCACCTGTATGCTTATGTGTAACCGACTTGTTTGTTTGGACTCGATTTTGATCCACTTTAAACAGACAGATTTAATTGAAACTTTGTACTCTTATCAAGAACCGGTGACAAAACAATAATTTGAAAAAAAAAAACAAAAAAAAAATACACGCTTAAACAGTAGGTACCTACTTACATCAAACTAAAAAGTTTAAAATAAAATAAAGTAAAAAAAAAAAAAAAAACACGCTTTTTATTTTATTTTTATTTTATTTTTGTATTTGACAGGAGAGCCAACAGTTATATTAAATCTAAATAATTAATACAATTGCAACTTTTAAACCAATTAAAGGTTCCCACAGATAGAACTAGGTAAATAAATTAAACTACGTTGAGACTAATAGCCAAGAAGACATTCACGTGACAAGTAAGTACATTAAGCACCAGCTTACCAACACCACAAAACACAAATTGAAACATTAAACAAAAAACCAAAACATAAATAAATCCGCAGATGAGAACCGCAGCGCACAAATTTATAAACTATGTAGGAATTACAATTAATCAACCAATGTAAAGATGTGACTAGTAAGTTGACGTCTTACTGACTCACAGTTGTTATTAAATAAATCTAAGTCAAGTTTGCCGGACAACGAATTGAAAGTCTTAACTGCTCGCAACATAAATGTATTCGATCTGTAATTAGTATTACAAGGTTTTAAATAAAGTAAATCATACTTGCGAAGAGATCTAGCAGGGATGTTAAAATTCAATAGGGAAAGTAACTCAGGACTATCAATGAGACCATGGACAATTTTCATCAAGAAGATAACATCAGCTATAGATTAAAAAAAAATGAAAAATGAATTTATTTGCAGAAAGTTTACATCCAATTAGTGCGCTAATCCTTGCACTAGGATTCCCTGTATTGCAAGGACTAGGCTACTTCAACTTAACTAGGCTTATGTACTAGTGTAACCCTTTAAACATTACAATCAAGATGTGTGCAGAAAAAAATAAAATAAAATAATAATAATACAGCAAATGATAGAACCAGCCCTATAGGAGAGTGTTGTTGAGTTGAAAGTGTGATATGTGTGTGTTGTGTGTGGTGTGTTGTGTGTGTGTGTGTGTGTGTGTGTGTGTGTGTGTGTGTGTGTGTGTGTGTGTGTGTGCGTGTTTGTTATTGTGTTTGTGTGTGTGTGGCATATATTATGTGGTGTGTGTATTGAAGCATAAGTGTGGAGTGGGGTAAGTGTATTTGAGAAATATGATCGATTTGAAAGCAAGATTTTTTTTTTTTTTTAACCACAAAACTATATATTTGCTATCCTAAAGGTATAAGTAGCTTCTCCGTATCTGCGTAAGTTAAAGATTGGAGCCAAGTTACAACTGTCTTTTTACAATTATGTTTAGTCAGTATAAGGATTTGTAATTTTTTATTAATTTTTTCATAGAGGTATGGACCAGTAAAGTAATTAAATCTTCGTGCAAACTTAGTACGTATACGGGGCTTATTCCATGTGAGTTGACGACGGGAGGTTCCAATGGCAGACCTAAGTGACACCTTATGGAAACGAAGCACAGCTGACAGAACAAAGAGCTGTCTCACTCGCAGGAGCTTTGTTTCTGTATATAGAAGATCAGTGGAATACCGATATGGCTTGCTAAAGGCAATCTTAATCACCGCTCGTTGTGCTCTTTCAATCTTAAGAAGGCTTGTTTTGTTTGCTGCACCCCATACTATAACACCATAGGTGAGTAGGGACTGACATATAGCACCATATACAAGAGCAATAGTTTTAAGATCGGCAACCGCTCGAAGTCTTCTGAAGACGTGTATTACTTTCCTAATTCTGTTACTAAGAGTTTCAATTTGTTGAGACCAATTCATGCGGTCGTCAATAACAAGACCAAGATATTTTATTTGATTGACCCGCTCCAATTGAGGGCAAGAGCAAGTTCCTCTAAGGCAGTCTGTGTGTAAATGCAGGGTAAAAGACAGGCTTGATGAAGGGATGGAATGGTCCGATACTCGGAAGGTAAGTACTTTAGTTTTTCCAATATTTAGGTTAAAAGATTATTCTGCAACCAGAGTGCTACTTGCTGGAGGCCCTGCTCAGTCCTGACTTTCACTTCCTCCCAGTCTTTTCTTGTCATAAAAAATCAGAGCCGTGTCATCGGCAAACGTGAAAAGTTTCATATTAAGAAGTGTTATTGAGCACAGATCGTTTACATAAACCAAAAAAAGCGTAGGGCCAAGAACGCTACCCTGGGGGACACCAAAAGGGATTTCAGTAAGATCACTGCAGTTTTCACCAATCTTAACCTTTTGCATACGTCTCTCTAAGTACGAAGAGAACCAGCTTAACGCAATGCCACGGATTCCCATGTATTCGAGCTTTTTAAGTAAGATTTGGCGAGAAACTGTATCAAAGGCTTTCGCCAAATCTAAGAACACTCCAGCACAGTTGATACCTTGATCTAGTTTTTCCGCTACAAAATTAGTCAGTCCAATTACAGCATCCTCAGTAGCCCGCCCAGTACGAAAGCCATACTGATTGTCGGATAAGATTTGTTGTTTTTCCAAGAAACTTGTTAGTCGTTTATTGACAATTTTCTCAAGTATTTTTGACAGGGTGCTTAGTAGAGAGATTGGCCTGTAATTTGAAGGATCCTGTGTATCACCATTTTTAAAAATGGGAACAACATGTGCAATTTTTAGGGAGTCCGGGACAATACCAGTAGAGATGCTAAGGTTACAGATATGAGTTATGGGCACCACGAGTGACTGCTGACTGCTGGCTGAGATTCGGTTCTCTAACGTTAATAAATGGTATTTTTACATATCCTTGCGTAGTCAATAGAATTATGTTGTTTTTGTATGGTAGCATAAATAACGAATAAATTTTTTTTGGACGTTTTCAAGTCTACTTATATATGTAGCGTATCTTGGATTCCATATTTGAGAGGCATACTCTAGGCCACTACGGACAAACGTACAGTACAAGATTTTAAATGTTTTAGCATTAGAAAAGTTTTTTGAGTTACGCATCAAGAATCCTAAAGATTTAGTAGCTTTAGAGACAGTAGCTTCAATATGTTCGTCAAACAATAACCGAGAATCATGCATCACGCCAAGATCGCGCACACAGTAAACTTTAAGGAGAGGTTGAGACTTAAGGACATAGCTAAAGGTCACCGGACAATGTTTTCGGCTAAACGTCATAAAAGAACACTTTGTTGGATTTAAATCTAGTTTATTTTGCTGACAATAAGCTTCTAGTCGAGTTAAGTCAGCCTGTAGTAAATTAGCGTCGTCAATTGAAGAAATTTTCATAAATATTTTCATGTCATCTGCAAAACTTAAGAGCTGTGCCGAATGGAAACAGCAATTGATGTCATTCACGAAGATGATAAACAGCAAAGGACCGAGCAGGGAACCTTGAGGAACAACGCTGGGAATAGAGACCCAAATAGAAATATAGTTATTGATAACAACTGCCTGAGAGCGATTTTCCACATAAGAGGTAAACCACCTAAGCAGGTCACCTCGTATGCCAATCAAGGCTAGTTTTTTAATTAAAATATCATTTTGAATTTTGAACGTTGAATTCGGTCAAAAGCTTTACTGTAGTCCGTGTAAATAACATCGACTTGCTGGCCCTCATCCATAGCTTTAGTTACAAAATTGTTTAATAAGACTAGGTTTGATACAGTCGAGCGACCCCTCAAAAAACCATGCTGAGATGGACTTAGATGAGTAGACCTGCTTAAATATTATTCTTTCAAACACCTTAGCGAGTAGACAAAGCTTAGAAATCTGCCTGTAATTCCCAATATCAGAACGAGAACCTTTCTTAAAAACAGGCGTAATGTAGGCACACTTCCAAGTAGATGGAACATGGCATGGCATTTTAAAGCACATCAAACTGAAAAGTGTAAAATAATTCTTAATATAAGCTGAAAACAATACTTAATGAACGAAAAATACTAGTATTATTTTTAAAAAAGCGTGGGGTGCTTTGTGCCATATTTTTTGTACCTATATCGAGCACCCCACGCTTTTTTTCACAATAATACTAGTATTTTTCGTTCATTAAGTATTGTTTCAGCTTATATTAAGAATTATTTTTAAAAAGCGTGTTATTTAGGTTTTTTAAACTATATTTTATTTTTTTAGTTAATTTATAGTATGGACTATATTTTTTTCGATCTGACTGAATGAGGTCATAAGTTTGTCGTAGTTGATTGCTCATCAAATTCCCTTTTATGGAAATAAATACGGCAATCCACAAATGCTCAACACCATCACATAAATATTGATTGCCCTGGGCAATATATATTTCAGACAGAGGTTAATTTTAACGTTTCAAAAACTATTTCATTCAAATGAAATTCAATGTTTTTACTGAAAAAAGTAGAAAATATACCAAACGGGCTTTCAAATTTATATTGGAATACCTAGAATAATAAAACAATAATAATATTATGATCAAATAGCAAATCATTAAAACTTGTTTAGCGGGTCTCATTACGTCATGAATTTTAGGTAAAACAATTAAAATTGATATCAGTACCTCTTAATTAAGTATATTGTTTATTTGTCGGAAAAAAAAAACTTGTTTTATCTAAAATATTTCTTGATTAGACTTCCTAAACCTGTTATTACATATTATGACAACTTTTTAAAATATATGTTTAATCCAGCTAGGTATATTATATTCCTAATAGCGATACGTGACCCATTAGGAATAAAAGTCTCAACTGGTCCCTTTGTACTGAGCTGAAGAATAAAGGCTTTTTTGCAGGACAAAGAGCGAAAATAAGTGGCTCATCGACCCCATTGTGGCGCCCTCCACAGTTTTAATTAAGGCTGTAGATCAGTCGACATCCTCGCCTTTCAATTTATTTAAGTCAAACGCCAGCAAAATAACAATTTCTTGATGTTAGTCATTCACTTTTAATAATACTTAATTTAATTATTTCATTCTATTATGTAGGTAAATACATTATATTACATGAACATGACAAAAAAGATAATTATTTTAAACTTCCACCTTATAGACCTAGATAGAGGTTGTACATTATGGGGTTATCATTTTCCAAAAACTGACTTGACAGAAAAAGTTGATTAATTTATCGAACCTGCTCACAACATTTCACGAGAATCGGTTGAGAAACGCGACCTGTAGAGTGGAACAAACAGACAGATGGACAGACAAATGGACAGACAGATAGACATACAAAAGACATTTTGGCCAAGCTTAAACGGAAACGTTTCGCTCGCTCGATCAATAAATGTGAAAACATATTTGGATGTTTAGATGTTTGTTCCACCCTCACGCTTAAATAACTAAACGGATTTGGATGAAATTTGGAATGGAGATAATTGGTAGATACTGTGGATTAACACATAGGATACTTTTTACGGGACGGGAAAAACTTACATAACGCGAGCATAGCCGCGGGCGGGAAGCTAGTAATAGATATATGGAGCAGGGTATCTCATACACAGTGGCCGTTTTTAACTTGATACAACTAAATACTGAAATCGCCGTAAAAGCAATTACACGCAAGACCAAAGCGTAAGGACAATACATACAGGAAGCTTAATAAAACAAATAAATCAAACAGCAAAACAATTAGGTGAATTAGGTTTAACGAACTTACGGAGCTCCACTTGGCAATACAATACAAACATTTACAAACACAAATGCCGGCAAGGAAAATAAATTAATTCAATTACACTCGTAGAACAAAACACAAACACAACGATAGGTTGGATACGGACCTCCTGTTGATTCAAATAATATCCTTAAACATGACAGTAAACGAGCCAAATTCGAAAAAGTGATCATGGAAGAAGATGATGCACACAAAAATACATTACGTAAGTATTGTGATTGATAACACTTATTATCAAGAAGGTCGTAACTGCTGTGGTGCACATAAACAGAAGCAGCGTAACTATTATTTTAATAAAAACACTGACTTCTACTCGTCTTATCTCTAAAAAATATTTTCCGTTTCATGTGCATATACACGCCAAAAAAACTCACTTTTCAAAAATGTCATAATATTTAGCAGTAATATTTAGAGGTGCAGACCCTCTCAAAGGATGTATGAAGGGAGGCAAGCAACAAACATTGTGACTAGGTATAGAAACTTTTTGTTTGTTCTGAATAAAGATTTTTTTTATAACTCATCCCCAATCCGAACAAATATCAAACAGCAAAAGTTATCTTTCCGAGCTCAATTTTTTTGATAACTTAGGATTTTGCAATTATTCTATAACCACACTATGGTTACTAATGTCTTCTTCACAATTTTTTAGTAAAGAGCGCGTGAAGTTACAAGGTTTATCGTTGCGCGCCTAAGTAAGATGCTGTACTTAGCACGACAGACTGCGCGCGCGGGCGGCGGCCGGCGGCGCGGCCTTTTTACTTCGATACTCCCAACTCAACCCCCAACTGCGGGGCGGGCTGAGGAAGCGTGAATTGGATTCGACAGAGAGTGGCCATCTTGTACCGTAGTATTTATTAATTCTGTGCTACAGTGATATGGTAGGTATGTTTATTGGCGCCGATTCATAATCGATAGTGGTAGCGCATGAATCACCAACAGCTTAACGCTACTGCGTCTCCAAGGTATGAAAACAGAAAAGTATTACTGGCATACTTGCTACAAGCATACATGGTTATAATACTATATGGCCACGCTAAGGTGTCAAATTATCTTTGAACTAAACATAAAATCAGTTAGGTGTTTTCCCATACAAAGAAGATATTTTCCCGAAGTAAAAATTACCTAGTCTAATCCAATAATTGTACAAATTTAAACAAAATCAGTTCAGTTGATAAGCGGTGAGAACATAACAAACACACTTAAATACCTACTTCCGCATTTAATAAGGGTGACAAAATGTTATATCCTTGTTTCAGTTTTTATCTTAGTAGCACTAATGTCCCAGTCTAGGCATCCCAATATCGGGAGGATTATCAATCATAACTAGCGCGGACTAAGCTTCGGTTCCGGCGAATGCTCGTCAATACCCAACTTCGGCAATTGGGCCAAGTTTTGATGACATGGCGTTATAATCGCTGGAGTCATTACTACCCGACGGTAGACTTATTGGATAAGATACAGATTCCAATATAAATACATTGAACAGTTTAGTAACAAAATTTACTCCGTGAACCAATCTTTCACGGATTTTTATTTTCTTGCTTCAATATTATAATAAACAACCTGAGAGTTGTTTCCAAGCAAATATTTTCAAAGTATCGAATTTGTACGAGCTAACGCACACATACATGTACATTAACTCTTACTTAAGTATTAATAATTATTTACCTAAAATAAATTGCGCTGACTTGCATTGTCACGTGTTTAGCTATATTGGTGGAAACAATAAATCAGTGTACGTTCATCACTCGTTGGGTTCGGTCATTTAGCTCTCTGCGGAGAAACCACCCTTCAGCTAGCTACCCTTCGCAATTTCAGCTTAGCATCTATTAACTGTATAGCATACTATACATTTTGGTCCTTCGAGCCGGATGAGGCAGCGTCACATCAAGCTTGCAGCATCTCCCGGGGGGGAGGCCCCGGTGAGCGCAGCGGTCATCGGTAGGCTTGTGTCGAATGAGCGAACAGTGCCGCGTGATTGTGAATGTAGTGAGATGTGCCATTCAGTGAGCAGGGGAGTAAGTGAAGACGCGGTGCCTAAAAAACCCCCACGATCAGTGTCGATTGAAATCCCTAGTGAATCTCTTAGTGAAATAGTAAGGCCATCCGGGGGCCACTAGTTATAGTGCGGGACTTAAAATATTTTTTAGCAAAAGTAAATAGCTTACGGACAACTTTTATGAATAAGTATTTAATTTATAAGAATTTTATTACTTAGCATTAACTTGATTGTTAATTCAATTTATAAGCTAGCTTTAACGATCATTGTTTTCACCATCTTTTATCAATTTATGAAATAAGATTCCTAAATTCATTTAGATTAGTTTCAGCTTCTTGTAACATTGCTTTATTATCATTTAGGATACTCTTGTTTAATTCTATCTTTATTTTCGAGTTGGCAAGATGTACGAGCTAACGCACACATACATGTACATTAACTCTTACTTAAGTATTAATAATTATTTACCTAAAATAAATTGCGCTGACTTGCATTGTCACGTGTTTAGCTATATTGGTGGAAACAATAAATCAGTGTACGTTCATCACTCGTTGGGTTCGGTCATTTAGCTCTCTGCGGAGAAACCACCCTTCAGCTAGCTACCCTTAGCAATTTCAGCTTAGCATCTATTAACTGTATAGCATACTATACAGAATTTGTAATGCAGAATCTACAAATGTCAGAAGTTACAATTGGTACCCAAGGCAACTATCAGGTATACACGTTCTATCTATTGACTATAAGTTTTTCCTAGGCTCGTATACAGAAATGGCTTACTTGAGTTCATCTCCAGTGAAAGAACTCAGTTGGAGATGAGTTGGTGTAAGATCTATGTCATCTCAAGGAAATGAAAATTAAAAACTATCAAAAATTGTATTCACCACCACTTGACTGACTTTTGACTTGGCTCATGTAACGATTATTTTTAAAAATAATAGTCTGTACCAACGACTTAACGTGCCTTCCGCAGCACTGAATCATAACACAGTCAAGAACAGAGACTGCAATAGGTCGTGCCTTACGGACCCTGCAGTCACTCGCACTACTTCCTCTATATTACCAGACCAGGAGTTTGGCTGACGTCCAGCTAGCGCTAACACTGCAACTGCAACTCGCCTGCCCATTCACCTGCGTTGACCCGACTCCGATAAATTGAAAAAGTTACAGAAAACGCTCCTCTACACATCTAGTTTCAACTTGGAACAGAAATTACAGTAAAGTATGAAAGTTTGTCCGAGCCAGCATTATAAATGCGGAAGTCTCTTTGTTAGTGTAAAATTTGCCTCGTTAAGTAAATTGCAGGGTTTGTAAGCATTTATGGAAGTTGCTATCAAAGAGATTGCGAACGGACGATTGAGATTTTACAAGTCCGCGCCCGCTATATTACCACTCTGGTAGAAATAGCGATAAGGTCCATTAAAAAAAAAACGATACAAATTTGCGTTTTAGTTTTTAGCCTGCGACTGTTGTATAAGATTTTGTAGTAAGTAAGGCTTTGATCAACACTAAAACTCTCGAGGTAACAATATTAAATATATCGAGGTATATATCGAGGTAACAATATTAAATATAACCGTGGTAACAAACCCTCAAATTGTGATAATGTTAGTGTAACACTAAAACATTAAACACAAAAACGGAATACTATTTAGACAAGCGTAGAATACTGAGTGACTAGTAATAAATCAAGAACTTCGTTCATTTATTGCACCTAAAACGGCTAGCAAAATCCAGCGGACCTCAAAGCATTCTAGAAATTATTTGTAATGGCTTCGGAATCGAAATAATATTTCATATCACGCAAATGACACTTAAAGTAAAGAAAAAATAAGTAAACACTAAAAAAATAAAAATTTGCTAAAAGATATCAGCTGTTAGAATAGGGATTAAATAAGCGTATCTCAATTACGAAGCTCGGCAAGCTAACAAGCTGACAATCAATCTCGCCCCAAAAAATTACAAACACCGACTTAATCAATGACCCATCGACGACCAGTCCTGATCGATGTCTCTTAATGAACCTTCCATAGTCAAACATCGCCCCAACAACCAATAGTCAACCTTAATAACATAAAAATAACAGTCCAGGTAACAGCAAACAAAACTTTGTCTATCTATAATAGCTCTAACAAGACACGAGGACAAAATATACAAAACTAATCTTTATGGCTTCCGTAATAACATCGTTAGTGGAAGCTAAATAAAGTTGTAGATGCAAAAGACAGATTGTGGAACCAAACAAGAGTAAAGAGTGATCACAAAAGCTGACAGTGTCCCTGACAGTGAAATAGCAACACAAAAAGACACTACGAACAAACTATAGGACAATCGAACAGTAAAAAATGGAACGTCAACGGATTAACAGATTTTCACAATTAATGAAATGACCTTAAAAGTATTACGAACAGAGGCGATTTTAAACATTAAAAGAACAAACGGAAAGGTCTTAAAATTAAAACATTTTACGCCAGAACAAGAATTTAAGATAACACCCTTTGGTACGTTACCATTATAATAATTGACTGTTACGACATAAAATCTTATTATAAAAGGGGTTGAGTTGTTTGACATCCACTGCCGTGCTTGTCAAGAATTTCAAGAGTGGCGCAAATTGAGCATTCGCAGAAATTGATAAATAGATTCTGCAGACAATCTTTCAAAATATCCTTCCAAAATATTGATAAAGATTTAATTAAACCCAATCAACTATTGTTATTTTGATTAGACTATTTAGTTGAACTACCAGTTTAGCTCAGCAAGAACCATTTTTGCCATGATTTACATATAAGACAAGACTCAATTTTCATATGAACTAAAACTTGACTAAAATTACATATTATACCATTATCTGTGAAACTCTAATAAAATTTTAGATATTTGGCTGTTCAGTTAATTTTAAAGCAAGATAAAGCGGAGATAAATTTACTGAAGCCCTTAAAGGAATTTAAATTTTTGCACCTTCCAACATCAGCGAGAATCGGTTTGAGAGGATAACCTTCAGAATATTTAAAGTCCTGGAATATTTCTGCTGAATAAATAATGACGGGCATTTCGTGTTTTTGAGATAGTCGAGTAATAAATTGAACTACAAGCGAACCATCGAAGTTAAGCTTGCAGATTTTAAATTGGATTCGGTAAAGTTAAAAGTCACCTTTCCTTAGTATATTTCTTTAATGACAGATAGTATGACATTTATTACAGTTATTATGAAGGGTACATAACATAATTTTACCTCGATCAATCAATAAGCCTTTTGCAGTCCACTGCTGGACGTAGGCCTCCCCAATAGCATTCCAGAGCGCACGATCAACCGCTTTCCTTCTATTTTTTACCTAAATATAACTAATAAAATATCAGAAACAATCGCTCACATATCGAATGATGCTTCACTTGAAACTTTATAAGTTATAAAATAGTAAACACATTAATTTATTTAAAAAAAAAAAAAAAGCTTTATTAAGCACCTACCAATTTTTTTTAGATAGGTATACCTAATATTGTATAGTACAACTACTATTTGCTAATCTATGAGAAAGAGTTGACAGCTTTTATATACTATAATAATTATTAAAGTAAAAAACATTTCTCAACATAACGCGTTTTTAACGCACTAAAAACTATAAAATAATTTTGATCGTGATTTTTATTAGTGTAGTACTCTTGTAGGACTTAAAACGTAAAACGTGGGGTAATAGATATTCTAAAAGTAGAGAACGAGGTGATGGCTGTAAAACAGCATAGCTGACGTTATAATCTTTTCATTATCTTAATTATTTTCATGTCTGTCTGTACTACTTATTGATACATAACATATTGTTAAGACCATTATCTTAGTTGATGGAAATTGATTATGAGGTGAAAGATGGACCACGCTCGCCTAGATGTCTATGAATTTTTAATAGAGTAATAAGTTTATAAACTCTAATCTATAGTTTTTTGAGAAACATGGTCGTGGACATATTTATGCTTTACAATCTATTCCATGCACCCCACGTTTTTCGTTTTAAGTCCTACAAGAGTACTTCACTAATAAAAATCACGATCAAAATTATTTTATACTTTTAAGTGCGTTAAAAACGTGTTATGTTAAAAATACTTCTTACTATAATAATTATTTTGTGATTTTTAGTCCAGCGTATGTAAAATTTTGCAAGATACCCTGAAAATCACGTAAATTGCTAAGACTAAAAAGCCCAAGCACAACGACATTATGATGATTGTGGTCAAGAGTAAGCCCATCAACTAATAAAAAAAAAAAAATGTTACGTTGAGATTACCTCATGGCTTCATCATTAGACCCTGGACACCGCGACTGAGTAAAGATCTTGTCAAGACAAATCTAATAAGCCCGAACACGACGAGGTTATGTTGCGACGTTGAGTAGTTCCTATGGCCACCTTCCGGCTCCACCATGAAATCCTGGACATCACATATGACTAAAGGTCTAGTTAAGACAAATCCTTAAACTCGACTAGGCCATGTTGAGTATTTGAGCAATTCCTGTGGCCACCTTCCGGCTCCATCATGAGATCCTGGACATTACTTATGACTAAAGATCTTGTCAAGACAAATTCAACGAGCCCAAACACGACGAGAATGTGTTGTGTATTTTAGGAGTTCTTATGGCCACCACCACTTATGGGCTCCATCATTAGACCAGCTCCATGATATAATAATATTGCATTGTCATCGAGGTTACATAAGTGTACCAAATTTCAGCACAATCGAATAACAGCACGTGCTCCAAAAATGAATTGCAAGATTCGGACCGAACAAACCCACAAACAAACAAACAGACAGACAAGAAAGCGAGTTAATAAAAACGTGTTAAAATAAAGAAAAGCCCCTCACTCACTATTAAAGTTTTATCTAGGTACTCGTTCTACACACACGATAAGATTTTTCCCATTTGGCTACGGAACCCTAACAAAACCCGCTGTGACAGTCATAACATCTCCAGTAAATGTGAAATAAATGCAATGACAGTTTTACAAGTTACAATACACCTCATACTGTAGGGAACAACAAAAAGAATTCTCTTGGGATGGATAAGTTTGCTATGACAGTTTCGACTACTTTTAAAGTGTTGGGGAAATAAAAAAAATATAGGTACGCACAAATAAACTTTTGTTGCCATAAATAAGCGATCTGAAGTATCATTATTTGATTATTTGATCTTCAGATAGTTCTTGTAAAAGTGAAAATGATTCGATGGTTTCACACTTGCAGTTAATTGAAGATGAACCAAGTATACACATGCACCTTATTAGAATTAATTGGAAATCGTTTCAGTAACATATTTTTCATAAATATAATTTAATCTTATTTTATGCTATGGAAATAAAAAAAATAAATGTAGTTAATCTTGAACAGGATTCGAATCTATAACTTCTCAACATACGGGCACATTCTGCCAACTTATGCTTTCAAGTTCTGTAAAAGGTCGGCATTTTGTCGTCGTTTTTTACAATAGTGCATTAGCACTAATAAGAATATTTTTTACACAATTTTCAAATTACATACAGTTATTTCATTAAAGTTTCGAGTTTTAGCACTTTTAGTTCTGTAACTCTAGTTGACGAGCAACAAAGTAAAGCGACAAAGTATGGCACTCATCGTAATCACAAGTAACTGCTGACTTGACAGTATTATAGTTCCACCGTGTATTCGACGCGACGAGACGCCACGCTCCTCTCAAAATACGAATATGGAGAGGTGACAGACACAAATCTGCTGGGTTGGTTGAGATAGGTAAGTTCTGACGATAAAATACCGCATTGAAACTGACGTTATTGAAATCTGCAGAATATGTTGTTCCGTTACACACGCATATTTTGTCACAAAGATTTCGAATACTGTCGGAACATTAAAAGCATCGTTCTGTTTTTGTTACCTGTCAACGCGTAAAGTTTGTCATACCATCACACTGTTATATCCATCTTTGTCTTATGTTCTTCCACGTCATTTCCATTTATTTATTACATTATTTTCTTGTTTACGTTTACGAGTAAGAGTCACAATGTCACAATATATCCTCTCAATTTGTCTTCGATATACAAGAAGACTTCTTTTCTCTTTTTTGTCAGTTTGTTTGCTGTTTACAGAATTGTCTGCACCAGCAACCAATCCCTATGGATTCGGTAAAGCAGATTTTAATTCCTGAATAGGATTAATAAACTTATTTAATACCACATTATTAAGACACTATCTGTTCACATAAAGCTATAATGTATCTCCTACAGACTTGCATTGGTTTTGTCTTGCGTTTTCATAACTCTACTTTTGGAGCCTGCCCATTCCGCGTCTTTCAGTAACAGTTTTCCCCAACAGGCGTTCAAATAATGTGTCTCAACCAAAGAATGTAAATCTGAGCTACATCAGAGAAACACCCTATAACACTATTATACTCAGCACATTTATAAATAGCACAGCTGGCGCGTGTAATGAGCCACGCAGACGGACGCACGCATCGTCGCCTGACAATGATCGATGGTGGAGCTGAGCTGAGTGTGAGCAGCTTCCGTAAAACAATCACCCTCTATCTGGCGCATGAGTATGTGGAGTTTTAATTATGACGAACAAAATAGAGGATGAGTTAGCTTTTAAATAAATGTTTATTTTGGTAAGTTTTATAGTTCCTGACTTAAGAACAAAACCTATCACAGACGTGCCTATAAATATATTACTATTGGCTTTATGAGCTGCAGACCTCACGAGTTACAATTTTCGTCGACTAGTGGCTCTGTGAGCTGTATACCTCGTGAATATTTTTTTTCTGGAAAAGACTGATTTGTGATTTTTTTACGTTTTCAACCCTACTAACTCCGTCATTTAAAAAAATATGATTAATTTATCTAACCTGCTAACAAAATCTCACGAGAACCGGTTGAGAAACGCGACCTGGAGAGTGGAACAAACAGACAGACAGACAGATAGACATACAAAAGCAATTTTGGCCAAGGTGAAACAGAGACGCTTCGCTCGCTCAGTCAATTAGAGCCACATCTGTGCATATCTTGTTATGTGGCGTGTGTGTATAAAATTATCCTAACTATCGCCAAACCCAACAAATGATCATACAAAAGAAAAAGAATTTACCGTTTGTTCGGTTGGTTGTCTACTTTACAACCTACAAGATGAAGAAAAACCAGTAAACCGATTTTTTTTTAATAAGAAATTAAATGCTTCTCAAACAATCAGACCGAATACACATCTAAAAAATACAATCTTAAAAAATACAAGCTACAAATAGTGCAACAAAACACTCAAACATGTTAACATTAACATTAACAGAAACCAGAAAGAAATTAGTTAACATTGCATTGGTTTAACATTAATGAATCGAAACGAAACAGATGCCCACGGAATATCGGCAGCGCATACGCTTATAGGACTCCCATATGTTTGAGTCGTGTTATAAAAAATAAACAAAGTCTTCGTACAGCTTTTTCAAATTGCATTTGATTTAAGTAAACATTTACACTTGCATTCAAGCTACGTGATTGTTGAATGAATTTTTCTAAATGAAAATTAAAGCGGCTTTCGTGGCCACAACGTTTAATCTCATTATTATAATGATCGTGGTTGATAGTGTTCACAATTAGCAGTCGGAGGCATCAAAATATTAATAATTCATAAAAACGCTATGATGGAATATAATAATATTGTGAATATTTGATGCCTCCGACTGCTATTGTGAACACTACCAACCACGATCATTCAAAACAAAACAAAAAAATCTATTTGCATCTTTTCAGTTCATTTATTAATTAAGTTTGAAAGGTTTAACTTTTCACGCAGTCGGGTTTTAGTTTTTTTAATATTTTTATTTATTTTATACTTTTTAGTTTTTATGAATGACCGATTTTGTTGTGTCTCTTCCACACATTCTATAGGTAATTCAATTTAAAACGTTGAAATTTTTGATGTTTTTTAGCATTTCGCATTCCAAATTACATATAACCATATAAGTTGCATACATTTTTGAAGACCATTCATAAAGCCCTTTATTTTGATATCCCGTTCGTTTGATTTTGGAGAGATACAAATTTTGAAGTCTATGTTTTGGCGCCAAAAATTGGCCCTCTCAGTTTTTTTTTATTTTGATGTACCCAGTGTCACTTCCACAAGAAAGACAAATCAAACGACACCTCTTTAGCTAAAATCCATCAAGCCGTTTAGGCTGTAGAGCGTGCCATAGAAATATACATACATACATACACTCCAAAAACATAACCCTCCTTCTAAAGCAGTCGGGTAAAAATGTAATCCAGAACTATTTCCCACCCAGGTGTTCGCGTGTTTTTAATCACTATTGCAAACGTGTTGGGGCCATTACCTGCCCGTTCGAGTAATATAGTCGCATTGACTCTATAAATAGGAAAATACAATAACTGTTTTACTACTATAGGCGCAATATAGCGCGATTACCTCGTTCTGGACGATTTATTAGATCCATTACCCGCTCAGTGCCGCTGTTTGCAACATAATTGCGACTTTAACCGGCTTTGTACATAGTAATTGGTGCTGATTTTAGGATGGAGCTATTTACTTGATAAATACATTGATATATAATATTTATGTGTTTATAAAATATTCGATACGTCATGATCAATCATAGATATGAAAAATAAAATTTGGAAAGCCGAAGCGTAACCAAGCAACAATATTAAAATAATAAAATTGTCGTATTTTATTTATATCATACGTAAGTATATTTATAATACAAAAAAAAACCTAATTCAGGTTTGTTGGAATAAAAGAAAATATTAACAAAAATATCAATAAAAATAAAAATATCAATTAATAATGTTGCGTCACTTTCGAGGAGCTTACTTTTTTTAACCTGCGGAATAATATTACTAAAAATAACTAAAAAAAATATTAATTCTCAGTGATTCGACAGGTAAGGTAACTGGACGATGTATATATTTTTTTAATTTTTGAATGATAGAAATCAATTCGTCCCACTTCAGCCGCGCGGACTTCATACCGACATCCATGCCAGTTTTAGAGCGTGGGTGACGTTACTGACTCGATCAGTCCTTTTCACACCTAATATGCTACGCTCCATGGCGCGTTGGCAAACCTTGAGTTTGGACTTTTGACCTTCTGTAAGGGACCATGTCTGTGCACCGTAGGTTAGGATGGGCAGAATGCACGTGTCGACGAGTTTTTTTAAGCGTAACCTTCCCCTTCATTAGTTCCTTCATGGACCAGTAGCTCTTTCAGGCGTTCTGGATACGTCTTTCGACTTTTTCATCCTGCCTGTTTTCGAAGGATGCTATCTGGCCCAAATAGATGTATTCGTCGACATATTGCATTATACCTGCCCATCTACCTCGACCCTACGTTTTGTGGTATTGCACATAAGTTGTGTTTTGTACACACACCCGTTCAGGGAAATGACCGTTTATAGTAAGTAGCCATTCATGGAAAGTGTCCTTAGGTGACCGGATTCGTGCTAATCGATACACCACGGAACCATTCACCATTACATTTTCTTTTGTTTACTTTTATAATAATAACAAAAAACATTGATTATGGAAACGAAATAATTTCTTCCAATATTCTCTGAAACTACATTCGAGAGCCATGAATCCAGGTCATCTGAAGATGTTACAGTTACAGTCACAAATACATTTTATTGAAAGAATAATAACTGGGCCCGCGGGCTGAGTAGTTGTGGGCTGAGTAGACCTCGGAAGGAATTTACAACAGGAACATTATAGGTAACATTAACGTTATTAGATTATTACTATTTCAATAAGCTAGCAATCTTAGTTATCGAGATATTCAGGTGTGGTATCTACCTGACCCGGATCAAAGATGCTCACGAGTGTAGTTTACCGCAAACTTGCCCAGACACAGCCTCTACATTAGAATGTTAAGATTACGTGCTGAAGGTAAACAATGAATTATACGATGTTACAGTACTCTAGAAGCCCCCTGGCGTGTAATTTAGCATCCTAAGCAATTAATTTGTAACTATATTAATATTAATTAATTACATAACTTGATTCGTGGCATCCGGCCCTCACTATGTACGCCAATAAGCGAGTATTAGCGGTTCATCAAGATTTAATGAGGAGATTATTATTTAAGAAATTTACTATAAAGAAGATTGATTAAAAACTTCTTAAAACTGATCCAACTCAAACTAATCTTGATTGAAGCTGTAATGCCACCACTCCTACACTCAAGTATTTTTAACCTATGAAAAAAAAAAACCGGCCAAGAACAAATCTGACTTGCGCACTAAGAGTTACGTATTTATAAACAAAATAATTGTGCTGATTTCAAATTTTATTTGACACGTGACACCGTACTTAATAATATTTTGTACCTTAGGGTAAAAATATTTTTTTAAATAACCACAAATTCAACTTTCAGATTTATTCCTTTACTAACAATGCCCACGACTTTGTTCGCGCAAGCATTTTGTGTTTATGAAAAAGTTTACACATATACAAAATTGTATATATAAACATGTTATAATATAACATTTCTATAGATATATATTATTTGTGTGAATTATTAGCGCAGTCATCCCAATACGTCCTGAATAGAAAAAGAGACAAAAGAGACCTAAGTTGTATTTGCGTACAAAGGTCAGGTTTGCGTTATAATGTGTTTTGGATTTTGGATAACATACGACGCGATTGTGTTGACTTTCAAATAAAAATGTTATAGATTCTAAACAATGAACTATTATTACTAGCGTAATTACAACTCGCTGATTCTAAACGCAGAATCAGAAGATTGTCCCAAAATAAAGTTGATTCCATGCTTCGGAAGGCACGTTAAGCCGTGGGTCCCGGCTACTAAATCTGAGAATATGTGGCAGAAAGCGAATAAGACTGGATAGGGATATGTTTGAAGTGTGTGGCCGCGAAGAACAGAGTTCATTATATAGATTCTAGAGAACACATTGAAACCGCGTTTTTAAACTAACAGCGCCACCTATTATTTGTCATTGACATCACGCGGTGTGCTAATAACTATCTTTATCAACATATCGAATACGTAAACCCTTATCACGCAAGCGCCATATTCATATCTCTTTTACTTTAGCAAGGCTGCTAGGGTTCCACATCAGGTGTACTAGACCTTAAAAATTTGTAGCTGTGGCTGTCAAACAAAAGGTCCATTTATGCACAAGAACAGTAGCTGGTTAACTTAAGCCGCCCAGTTAAGTTAGTACCTGTCAAAACAGACTCGGCTCCTATTTTGTGTTTTGATAATACATTTATTACTACTTGTTACTACTTACCGAAGAGTAAATTAGCCTTTAACGCGTAAAAAAGTTCCAAACAACCAACAATGTTTGATATTCTAAAGATAGAATGTTTTACTTCCATCTTTAAAAGGTAAGCGCTCGATTCAAGTAGTTTAATTAGTAGAACGCGCGGTTTTATCTTTATCGTCGTATTGTACTTGTATAGTACAGCGGCAGGGAGCAGGTAAATATTAGTAGTGGGATAATAAATCCAACGGCAGGCAGAGTTTCGGTTTAATATCCTGTACTCCTTCCGCGCTCTCGCTGTGTGGCCTCAGCGCTGGCGAAATATTTATTCTCCTTACTACCATCACGTTTTAATTGCCTAATAATACTACTCGATTCAAGTTTTGAATTCATACTTATGTATGTTTATTCGACGCTCTTACGGTGAAGGAAAACATCGTGCGTGATGACACCTGCATACTCCTGCGAAGAAATTCAAGTGTTGTGTATGAAGTCGACCAACCCGCACTGGGCCAGCGTGTTCGATTAAGGCCTAATCGCCCTAATTCAGGATAGGCTCGAGCCCCTCGGTGGTGACGTATATGAGTTTTTAGTTTACTAGTAAAATTCCGCGATGCTACTAGGGTTATCGACGCACGCGCACAGGAGCGGCCATCTTGATTTCTTAACTCGCCCTCTAACCTATCACAATGGTCGGTTGTCGACCTTACAACCCACACGATGATGATGATGATTACCTATCACAATGCAGGGCGAGGTGAAGAAAGAAGCGCCGTTTGGCGGGACGGGGTTAGTGGCCGCGTTCTGTACGCTAGTACTATATTTGGCGGAAGGGGGTTAGTGGCCGCGTTCTGTACGCTAGTACTATATTTGGCGGTAGGGGGTAAGTGGCCGCGTTCTGTACGCTAGTACTATATTTGGCGGGAGGGGGTTAGTGGCCGCGTTCTGTACGTTAGTACTATATTTTGCGGGAGGGGGTTAGTGGCCGCGTTCTGTACGCTAGTACTATATTTGGCGGGAGAGGGTTAGTGGCCGCGTTCTGTACGCTAGTACTATATTTGGCGGAAGGGGGTTAGTGGCCGCGTTCTGTACGCTAGTACTATATTTGGCGGTAGGGGGTAAGTGGCCGCGTTCTGTACGCTAGTACTATATTTGGCGGGAGGGGGTTAGTGGCCGCGTTCTGTACGTTAGTACTATATTTTGCGGGAGGGGGTTAGTGGCCGCGTTCTGTACGCTAGTACTATATTTGGCGGGAGGGGGTTAGTGGCCGCGTTCTGTACGCTAGTACTATATTTGGCGGGAGGGGGTTAGTGGCCGCGTTCTGTACGCTAGTACTATATTTGGCGGGAAGGGGTTAGTGGCCGCGTTCTGTACGCTAGTACTATATTATAAGTGTTCATGATTCGAAAGGCTTTTGGTCCCGGGTTATACATGATAACTGATACTGGAGCACTGAAATAAACCTGTTTAGTAAGTAGCGATTAAATCTATCTAAATCTAACGACTATTTGGATTATATTGCTGCGTTTAAACTTCACTTGAGACGGCAAATTAGTACTGTGACAGCCATAGTTAGGAAAATATATTCGCTTCTCAAGTATTCGTTGAAAGAGCCTTGGCGTTTCTATAACTGTGACACTAGAGATCGTAAGCTTAGTCATCGAATTCACATTACGAAAAGAAGAAGATTATTATCAATGGAAAATAAGAATGGCGGTTCTTACATCGATCTCTATTCTAAGAGCTCCAGTAGGAGGATAAATAAAAGAAAATATTTGCTTTCTTTCTTATCGTGTTGGTATATACATCAAAAGTCGTGTATCGCTATAACAAGCGCTCTACAATATGAAACTAGTCGAGCTGGATCCACACATCCGCCAGTTTTACATCCCCCTCTCCTCCCCAAGAGAAAGTGCCGAAAGCCTCTCAGTAAACGTTCTCCGCTTTCCTTTTGCCTGGCAATTCCACTTCGGTTAGTGTGGTTTCATATTCCCTAAGTTGAACGCACTAACATATTTCCCTTAAAAGAGAGCGTATACTTTCAGTGAACGTGCCAGCCATGGGCAAATTCTTTCGTCTTTAGTATTCGCTAGCTTTGACATCGAAAAATGATTTTTCTGAATCTAACTTCGAATAAAAATGTTTTTATCTTTTATCCCTTTTACAAAAAAATAATATTAGTCATTGGTTTCTAGAGGGGCAAGCCAACACGGCCAGCTGATTAGCTAAGTAAGCTAAGATATATTAAATCAAACACAAAAGCATAGACAACAAACAAATATTAAAGAACAACCAAAACATTTAAACAACAACAAAAAAAAACAATAAACTATACATAACATTAACAAAACAAACAACAGTTGAAAAAGAAATCTCGAGACTTATTTTCATGTTCCTTTTAAACTGTTTATTTTTACTTACAAAAACGTCTTATCCCAACTTGCCCTTGAACATCCTGGGTCCCAGATCCGCTACAGAAACGAGGTTTCGGTGCGTGTTAAATCAACACCTTATTTTATCCACCCTTGCCCTTGCCGGAGACGAAAACTCGAGTTCTGGGTCGCTATCGTCGCCACCAACTTGTTATTGATGGGAAAACTTGCACCCGCTTTACATAACAATCAGGTAACCGCTTTAGTTCGGTCAATACATAAATTACGAAGTGATGTGTTCGTTTTGTTAGACGTTTATTGTGTTATATGAGTTATGGAAGAAGGCACTACTGCGAGTTTTCTTTGTTAGAAACGTGTTTTTGTTTTCGTTGTGCGTTATGTGGCTATTTGTTTTAGGGTTCTGTTGCATGGAAACTGTATTAAGTAAGTAAGTAAGTAAGTAACACTTTCTTATTATTATTATTTTTCTCTACTGCCACTTGTGTTGTGACCGTCTATGTACATTTTGATTTTGCAAAAAAAGAATTACTTAACGTAATAAATGTTACGTATGGTATGAAAAGTTTTTCGCATTAGGAATATTATACCCCCTGTACCGCGAAATAAAACGCTTTCAAGGTTTAAGTGTCCAGCCGTATGTGCCGGGTGGGTATGTATGTATGTCATATGGGGGACGCCTGCGACGGAGCGCAGACGGGTGACCTGCTCTGTGTGGAGAACTATTTCAGCCCTAATTCCCAGTTCGATAGCGGGCGTGGACTTGGGTAATATAGCAAGCGAGGACTTGACAGTCACTTACTTATTTTTACAAGCTTTTATTTAACTTACACTGTATGTTATGTTCGGGCGAAATCTTGCAACTCAATTTTGAAGCACTTGCTGCCATTGGAATTTGCTAAAATTTAGTACACTTATGTAACCGCGATGACAATGCAATATTATGGTATCATGGAGCTGGTCTGATGATGGAGACGGAAGGTAGCGATAGGAACTCCTCTAATACACAACACAACCTAGTCGTGTTTGTGCTCGTTAGATTTATCTTAATAAGATCTTTAGTCATAGGTGATGTCTAGGGTCTCATGATGGAGCTGGAAGGTAGCCATAGGAACTCATACACACTACAACCCAGTCGTGTTTGGGCTCGTTGGATTTGTCTTAACAAGAGCTTTAGTCATACGTGATGTCTAGGGTCTCATGATGGAGCTGGAAGGTAGCCATAGGAACTCATACACACTACAACCCAGTCGTGTTTGGGCTCGTTGGATTTGTCTTAACAAGAGCTTTAGTCATACGTGATGTCCAAGGTCTTATGATGGAGCTGGAAGGTGGCCATAGGAACTCCATAAATACACACCACATCCTAGTCGTGTTTGGGCGCGTTGGATTTGTCTTTACAAGGATACTCCACTCCACGGCTTTAAAAGCTTGTTTAAAAAGGATTTTTAAATAAGCTTATTGCAAACAGAACTTGAAAACAGTCGTAGCCAACCCAAAACAGCTCAGTCATGCATCATGTACTCTTTATTTCCTTTACTTCCAAGCCAAAGTCCTTCTATCAGAGGAACAGTTGTAAACTGTTTTATGACCAACTCCAAACTATTTCAATCCGGTTGATCATTGTTCGGAACAACAGCCTCTGCGGGCAAACGGAATATTGGAGTGCTCCCGTGTTTATCCAGGAGTTTGGGTGGGTATTGTTCTATTCAACCTATTGCAAATTAATTTTGCAATACAATATAATACTAAATTGTCACAACATCTTTATAAGTACTACTCTGTAGAACAGAGGTGCTCAGGCTTTTACAGCGATAATGTACAACAAAATAATCAACCAGCAAGTGATAGTAAAATTAATAAGGATGTTTTACAAAAGCAAGATATTTATAACTTAAAAATATTTTTTAACAAAAAAATAAAACCTCCTTCAAATTCCATTGATGCTTATTTGCACTAAAAAGTAACAAATAAAAAAACATTTTACATGACACATAAAAAATATAATATCCTTATAGAGTATGTTACGTAAATATTTACAATATTGTACTTCCTTTTATTTACATTTTCCGAGACGCGGTCTCCATTCAAGAACCCGTCTGCTCTAACGCTCATCGGTTCTGCGGCGGTACGGGTTTACCCATGACAAAAATCCTTTCGAATGAACAAGAATCATTAAAATCGGATAAAAACTGACTGAGATATGACCAAAACAATAGACAAATAGCGATGCGATTTCTACCTTCCACTAAGAAATTTCCAAGTTCTACCTGATATTTTCTATCAAATCTTAATAAAAAAATATGGAACCAGCTTAAAGGTAAACCCTATCTAATGAAAAAATATTTAATAAAATTGGCTCCTAATTGGAGGAGATATCTAATAACATACAGATAGCTACTGTAAAACGTTGAGGAGTTCCCTGGACTGTTCTTCGTCTTCATCATCAGACCCCTAATGACAGTCACCACCCCTCTAGGTGTAAAGTTCTCATCAATACAAATTAATCAAGCCCAAACACCAGTTAATTGCTGTAAATCGTTGAGGAGTTCTTTCGACTTCGTCTTTCGGCTTCATTATCAGATCGACTTCAGACCTTCATTAAATTGTTAGTGCTTTAAAATACTTAATTAAAAAAATAACAGACGCTCTAGTCGCCACTACGATTTTCGAAGGTCGTCAGATCCTAGTTTTCTTATCATGGTACCACCCTTGAGATATCTCATTTTCAACAAAAAAATCATTAAAATCGATTCATAAATGACGAAGTTATCCGCGAACACACATAAAATATAAATACGGTCGAATTGAGAAACATCTTTTTTTTAAGTTTGTTTAAAAATGTTATAGTTAAGGAAAAATAAAAAACACGATATCAGAGTCGTCACCAAGACGTGATCCGTATTGGACTTTCATAATAAATCAAATGAGCTAAACTCGAGGTGCTTACTATTGATTAGACAGTCCCACTATCCAGATTCTTTCTTGATTATTAGCCAGTTTTCATACGAGCAACTAAGCTTGTTGTTTATAACATTGACGTCACTATACACGAGATCAAAGAGTATTCCGCGTCTGATTCAGATCTAGAGTTAAATAAACTGCCGGCCCCCGGTTAGATAGTTCGTGCTCGGAGTATTGCAGAGTTTGAAACTCAAGCTGATATTTGAAACTCAATTAAACGCAAACTATTATTTAATTTACCTGAATAAAGTGCATAATATAAGTAATAAATACTCAATATTTAGAAAATTAATATAAATTTGCTACTGGTTTCTTTACTATATCGTCAGATATATTTTTTTATGGACCTAGTTGCTTTTCTACCAGGGTGATAATAAAACGGGCGCGGACTAGCGGGGGAGCAGAAAGCTCAAACCCCTAGTTAACGTCAGATAGTTTAAGTAACATATAAATTAAAAACAATGACAAGTATTTATATATGGGTAGTCTTCAGTCAGCTCGTTTAGAAAGAAAAATGAATATTTTTTCCTTCCATATCGATAGGTAAATATAAGAAAATAATAATACGTCGCATGGCATCGTATTGTACCGATATAATGTTTTTTTACACAGCCTAGTCGTAGCGGTGTTGTTTTAGTATAATAAGCTGCTGCATCATGAAACCACAATTAAAAAATGTATAATCTAAATTATCATTTTGAAAAGTAACTTTTCTAGTTGAGAAGCTCCCTTTATACAGTAAAAACAATAACAAACAGTCAACGTTTCTTCAACCACCATCAAATCATGGCTACGATCGGGCACAAACGACGATATAATGACGTCACGCGATGTCGGTCATCTGCCAATATAGGTGTTATTAGGTATAAGTCATACTATAGGTAAAGCCATAGATTCTCAAACTCGCTTGTTTTGTTTCGGAATGCAATCAGACAACAAAAGCAAGAGGCTAATTTTACAGGTTATTACTTTTTTTTATGTAAGAGTTTTAGCTGAGCTTATTACGACCGGCCTGACATTCTAGTTCTATTCAAAACATTATTTTGCCCCTAAAAACATTATTAACGTGAATATAATCATTTAAATGAATGCTACATCGGTCCAGTCGTTTTCAAGTGATGTGTGCTTACCAACAATCTGCAGTTGACGCGGGGTATCATATCGAAGCCCAATTCGATTTTACTCGTATACCATAAATTACCAATTTAGACAATAAAAGGATTATGATCAGTTTGATCGTCATGTCATCTTTCCGTCGACGACGTGCAGTGCCTCGGAGTGCAGTGCAGTGATTAAAATTCTAACTATACTATTTGGCAAACCCGAAGTTTGAAAGCCATATCTCCTTTGGATCACGCATTTCCTTTGCATTGCACTCGAAGCAAATTTCAGAGACTAGACATGTGAATACCTCTAATTTATCCGACAAAGATTTAAGCTGATCGCATGGTTGTAGTTTGAGAAACTTAGCCTTTGACGGCGGTCTATGCTAAATATCATCATCACAAATTATGCTTGCTAATCAGTATGTTAAAAACAAATTGGTTTAAATTTAACACATTTAAGTACTACCAACCCGCACTGGGCCAGCGTGGTCGACTAAGACTTAATCGCCCTAATTCTGGGTAAGCTCGAGCCCCTCGGTGGGGACGTAATATGAGCTGTTGGTGATAAAGTACTAACACATGATCTAAAGATTTTATTGTGTGTCAGTATTTTCACATTTTGATTGTTGTTATCTACGAGCACTCTATGAGTCTTGTCATCTTAAAATCAATAGAACTTTACAGTAAGTAATTATTTTTATTCGGCAGATCTTTTTGGAATTGAATTAAATCCAACAAGCAAATTTGCCTCAGAATACACACCTTATAACGGTATGATACTTATAAGACTCTTATAATGATTCTGGCGTTTCCTTATACTTTTCAATGTGTTCCAGAAAATGCTACTTAGATTTTGATCGCAATTACTCTTATTTTTAACCTTATAAGCGCTTATAAGGTAATTTTTGTTAACCACTATAAGCTAATAGACTTGAGAGTGTTCAATAGGAGCAAATAGACTTCAGAGTGTTCACTGTTATAAGTAGCACTTATAAACGCTTATAAGTACGATATTTGAATCCATTATAAGTAAAATTATTTCATAAAGGCATTTTGTAAGTATAAAGCAACTCTAGTTCTATGCGATCCTATAAGTGCTTTCACAGATACTACTTTTTCCTATAATGCGTTTGCCGTACACTACCAAATAAACATATAAAACCGTTGTCAAAGTCATTATAAGATTATTTTTCTTTGTAATAGGCCAAAATTCTAGTGTATGACGTTAGATCAGCCATTTTGATTTGATTGATTTTATAGAACTGAGTTTCCTGATTATCAAGAAACTCAGTTCTATAAAATCAATCAAATCAAAATGGCTATTAATGGTGCTGTAACAAATTTCAAAATTCTAGCCTATATAATCAAGATTTAATTCATTAGTGACTTTTTAAAATAAAATAATACCAAATATAAAAAAGCTTATTTTAAGAGGGGCTTTAAAAATTTAGCCTAAAACTTGTGATGTTGCACCGAAAATATGAGTTCTCCATGCGTTTTAGATTAACATTATAAAATAACGATCAGTATGAGAAAAATTAATAAAAATTGAATACACATTAGTTCTGTCCATAATATTTGTAATATTCGTATTTTATTGTTTTCTTACAGAGCACAAAACTCTGTACCCAAATAAATGACGTACCGAATGAGTTAGAACTTTAGAAGAATTATGGAGTGAGTAATAATCCAAATTAGATTCTGTAAGATACTTTTAATTGAATTTCTAATTGAAAATCTTGTAATGTTTTGGCAATAAAAGACCCCTAATTCTTCACTGAACGATACTTTAGCGATATAAAACGCAGCCAATTTTAAGACTTTCTTTACTCACTCGGGTACAGTGGTTTAAAATAGTGACTTAGAAAATTCCTACAATATATTGTACGATGCGTACAGAACGAGTTCATACTTGTATTGAACGCGCCAACTTTAATTGGAGTTTACAAGAAAATTAAAACAGGTACGCATTTTTTGTAATAGATCACAGCTAGTACTAACTAGTACATCTATCTTATGTATTTGAAATTGAAGTACAACTCTTGGCGGGTATGGGACGTGGGACACCTTTTTAGCACCATACTACAGAATTAATAGAACAGCCGCGCGCGCTGTTAGTCGTGGCCGCGCGTCGATAGCCCTAGTATATAATTATAATAGTAGCATCGTGCGCATTTTAATAGTAAATCGAGTAATAGGGTGGTTGTATGGATGGAGTGGCCAAGGTACTATACATCTGCTCATTAACGGCATTTTGTATGGTTTCTATCTAACAAGAATTCCTATCTTACGAGAATTGGGTGATATGGAATGGCCATACTATTACGTCTATAACTGCCCGATTTCATCACAAGTGAACATCAATTTGCCTGAACATTGCCTACCAATACGAAGTTAGTTACGACTGACAGCACTAACTGACAACTCCTGTGATTGGGTGATCGGCTGACGTAGCAGGTAGGGAGATAAAACGGCTGGTGGGGGGAGGCGGCGGTGCCAATTAAGTTATGATGGCTTTATAGTGCTGATATGTTGTATAGTGTTGTGGCTAGAAAAACAGAGATTAAAGCTCTAACTAGCGCTCAAGTGAGGCAAGACAAGAGTAAGATACATAAGTAAACGAGTTACAAACAAGGCTTTTACGTGGCTAGTCTTGAATCATGCAAGCGTGAGGTAAGTTGTACATTCAAATATTGTGAATTCGAACATTCCAGAATGAATGACCGCATAGTCAAAAATTTGACTTATAATGAACCGGTCTAAACTTCTTCTCTTTCATCTAGGTAGTTTGTTGTTAAAACCCTAGACTAAAAAAATTAAACCCTAGGCTAGAACGGATTGGGTATCAATATCTATAAATGGCTGAATCGTTGCAGGATCTGCAAAAAATGCTGCACAGTCTTAACGCTGCCTCATTGTCAGTCGGTTTCCAGATGAACTTGGACAAGACTACGGTCATGCTCAACGAACTAATCATTCCGGAATTCGATCAATGGCGAAGTGCTCGAAGCTGTCCAAGAATATGTCTACCTAGGGCAGACATTGCAGTTGGGTAGAGACAACTTCGAGCGTGAAATCGCAAGAAGAGTACAGTTGGGCTGGGGAGCATTTGGGAAACTGCGTTATATCTTCTCGTCGCCGCTACCGCAATGCCTGAAGAGCAAGGTGTATAATCAGTGTGTCCTACCCGTATTGACATAGAACAGTCAGTTGTGAACACTATCAACCACGGTCATTCAAAACAAAACAAAAAACTTGTTTGCATCTTTTCAGTTCATTTATTAATAAGATTTGAAAGTTTTAGATTTTCACGCAGTCGGGTTTTTTTTTTTTTTTATTATAAATTCAACATAGCGGACATGTATACACATAACAGACTTCTGTAATCATATTCGATAGAAGTCCGTGCGAACTTCACTCTAGTCTTGTCTTTATATGGTCACACACAGATAAAAAACAGTGTCTTATTTTAATCGCCAATGTGGACATTGAGTTTTGATTGGTTTAGTGGTAAAATGTATTTCTCTAATTTTGGGACTCCACATTAGTATGTTGAAGACGTTTTAATTATAGTCACTAATTAAAATCGTCACCACTTTAATTAATACCATTTGTGACGCCGATAAGGAATGGCGAACAGATGCCGGTAAAAGTCCAAAATAAACAAATAGCATAGAAGAGTTCGGACCTTTACCACTAATATTTGGTCAGTCTTTCATCAACGGCCCGTTACAGTCCACTGCTGGACTATGAGCCTCCTCCACTTAAGTGTTTGGTTTTGCCATAATCTCCACGCTTGGCAGGCGGGTTGGAGATCGCGGATTAAAAGGTTACTGTATCAGAGAGCGCTGCTGCCCGTTCCCTGTTCAATGTGTAGTCCCTAAGTCGCCTCCTACGACACCCACGGGAAGAGTAGGGGTTGGTGACAAATGTATTCTACTCTGCCGTCACCACCGGCTACAAATGTTAGGATTTAATAATAAATCTTGTCATAGGATTTATCGCAGTTCGGGGCTAACTGCCATAAATTGACCGAGTAAGCGCGGAGCGCCAGTGAAGCATAGCATCTCCGTTTCACCTTGGCCAAGATTGCTTTTTGTATGTTTATCTGTCCACATGATATTCTGTCTGTTTGTTCTCATGTACAGGTCGCGTTCACGTGAAATTTGTGAGCAGATTCAATAAGTATAATATAGATTTTTTTTCTGTAATTGAATCAGTTTTTGGAAATTTTAAAAAATTGCGGAGTAGAGAGGGTTGAAAACGTACAAAATCATAAATCAGCCATTTAATAAAAAAAAAATCTTGCGTGGTCTACGGCTCTCATAACTACTAGATATAATACAAAAGTTGCTTACTTAAAGTTTAGAAAAAATGTTCATGTTAAAGTCATTTGTTGAAACTAAGAATAAACACACAAAACAAAAATAAGTACGCAAATAGTAAAACTATAACCCTTTCTTCGATATGATTTTCTCGTTTTCCTTAGTTAAAGTTGTAATCCTTTGTAAACATTGGTTTAGCCCTGACTTGAAAGCGAGCGTTGGGATAATCCTGCCTACTCGTAAGTACACACAACTCTTTAGCTGATAACTAGTCTCTTTCAGAAAATAGACAGCCGAGGTCGTTACAGTCGATAAAACTGATAAGGTTATAAACAACTATACAGCATCTGAAAATATGTCTACTATATTTTCAGATGCTGTCCGCGGCTATTATAATTATCTATGGAAATTATCTATATAACATGAGCCTTGTCAGAAACATCATCTTCAGCATTATTAACTCATACAAGCCCCTACCAAGGGGCTCGAGCCTACTCTGAATTTGGGGGATTAGGCTCTAGTCGACTATGCTCACCCAGTTCGGGTTGATAGACTTCACACACAACCATTGAATTTCTTCGCAGGAATGTGCAGATTCCATCACGATGTTTGCCTTCATTGAAGAGCGTTGAATAAACGTACACTATGAATTCGAAATTTTAAAACACATTGGTACGTGGTGGGGTTCAATCCGAACGGAAGACAGCAGCCCTAGCTAGCCAGTACACCACCGATTTTTTTTTTAAAATGCTGATTACAGCTCAATAATCATCAGCATCAGCATTCAACATTTATGAGGTTCCTCGACTAAAATTATAATTATTTTATCCTTCCATTAGTACTCTCTTGCCCAACAGATGGCGCTGTAACTAATAGAGAACGCTGCAGTATTTATCACTCCAGCTAATTTCTTAGCAGGTGCAGCACGTTTGCTATAAAAACACGGTGTTTTGGACACCTTTACGACTGGCTGTTTGTCCGCTGTCATACGGAAACTGTTACTGGACGCTTATGGAATAAACCTTGAAGCTGCTAGTTATATGGAGCTTAGTTAATTAAGAAAACAAAAAAAAAATAGACTGAGCCATGCAATTTGGTTTCAAGTTTTTAGTAAATTGTAGCTTTTCAATGCAGAGATACTTTATTGCACAGCTATTTGCCATTGGATCGCAAAAGCTTTTTAAGTCGATCGCCAGAAATAGCAATGTCAGTGCCACGGACTTTTGCGAATCATGAGAATTGCGGGATGAGAATGAGATGAATCCACATAAAAAGTGACCAAGAAATATAATAATATATTTTAACCGATTATCTTTTTTAATCGACTCGAAAAAAGGTTTCTCAATTCCACCGTACATATTTTTTTCATTTTGTTATATTTTATGTGTGTTCGCGGATGACTTCGTCATTTATGGACCGATTTTAATGATTTTTTTTTGTTAGAAAGAAGATATTCCAAGGGTGACCATGATAAGGAAACCAGGATCTGATGATGGCATTCAAGAAAAATCGATGGCAACCTTCAAAAATCGTAGTGGCAACTAGTGCGTCTGTTAATTTTTTAATCAAGTATTCTGTAGCACTGCTATTTAATGAAGGTCTGGAGTCGATCTGATGATGGAGTCGAAAGACAGTCGATGGTTTTTTTATTAAGATCTGATAGTGGAATATCAGGTAAAACTTGGAAATTCCTTAGTGGAAGGTAGAAATCGCATCACTATTCGTCTATGCTTTTGGTCATATCTCAGTCAGTTTTAATCCGATTTAAATGATTCTTGTTCATTCGAAAGGAATTTTTTTTATGAGTAAACTTGTATAAATTTTGGTAAAATCTGATGATAGAGTATGAGATAAAAGTGGAAATTCTTCAACTGGTGATAGCCGTATGCATCGCAATCGCAATATAGCCTCCGTGGGCGAGTAGTCGGGAATTTGACCCTAATTACGGAAGTCCTGAGTTCGATTCCCGGTGGGGACAATGTAAAACAAAAATATCTTCTAGGTTGGTTAGGATATTGCTGGTTAGGACATAACATTAAATCACATGATTTTTCGAAAAAGAAAAAGATTCCGTGCTTTTATCTCTGATCTGCCAAAAATCATTACACAGGATCTTAAACAGATAATTATGAAGAGTAAGTACATTTTAAGAACCATGGGAATAAACATTACTTGTACAAGAAAACTAATAATTCAATATTTTTAAACTCTTGATGGCTTTAAAAGTGAATCCTATGACAACATAATAATAAAATGTTATCAAAAAATAATTTCGCACAGATTGTTTTGAGCTGCAACTCAATTAAGCGGACTAAACCGATATTGATGCGGCCCATCGTGTTCATATTGAATCGGAATTTAAAATACGGATTTTTTCACCATGTTCCGAATACTCGTACATATCCGAATATTTTATCGGACGCGGCCACTCTGTTGACGATTTTGTGGGTTCCGTACTTAAAAGAGTGCCAACTGGGCCCCATTACTAAGCCCCCGCTGTTCGTCCGTGCGTCAGTCTTATCTCATGAACCGTAATAAGTAAACAGTTAAATTTACGGGGTGTGTTTCTAGGACGCTCAAATAACAAAAAAATAAAATAAACGATGCCTTCACACAAAAAACATGACTTTTCTGCAATTTTTGCTTGACCTGTACAGTACAATGATACGGGACCCTAGTGTGCGAGTCCGGCTCGCACTTGACTGGTTTTTAAAAATAGTTGCAGGCGATAAGAGCATTTTTTATTGCAACATCGAATTGGAGTCATCACGTGAAAAGTTAGTTTCGTACAAAATGAAACGCGTAGCATAAAAATTTTTCGTTAGGACATTTACGAAAGTCATAACGTGTCGATAAAAACGTTTTTATTATATCAATAAATTGGCCATCGCCACAGAATTATTATGCTTAGCACTCCATCGCTTTCTTTCATCAAATACCTCACCTTGGCCCCTCCACACAACCGCCACGTTTTAAATGCCTACCACTTGATTTACTAGTAAGATGCGCTCGACACTAGTATCAATGCTCAGTAAGCGTGCTTGACAGTACTTTGTAATGGCGGATTGAACTAGGGCAGTTACTAAACAGTCGATAATATGATAATATCGATAGTTCCATTATTAGTGTTACAAACAGGGTCGATAGAATGTTTCTGTGGATCGCGGGACGACGAAATTTTCCATAAACAGTCCACAACAAAGTTCTCTGACAGATCACCTACCTGCGGTACTCTGTAATGGCGGATCGGCCGCAAATAGGTATTACTGTGACGTCACAAAAAAGAGTTGCCCGAATTGGTACGTTCAAAATAAATGTTATCTCTGTTTGCTTGAGTACAAATACATAAGTAAGAAAGAAACAGAAATGTGTTCGTAAGTTCGTCATCAAAATATGATATAAAAGTATAATGTTTGCTTTATATAGACAACTATTTCATGATGCGGTCGCCTGAGACGTGCGAGCTCAGTATATGCTGGTCACTAGGATATTTAAGCTCCAACCCGAACTGTCGGGCGTGCGCTCAATTTATGCTGGTTGGAGCTTAAATATCCTAGTGACCAGCATATACTGAGGTCGCACGCCTCGGGCGACCGCCTCACGCACGATGCGCTGGCCCGTAGGGTTATCGACGCGCGGCCAAGATGGTACGTTCGAAGAAGGTACGCTGTGTACGGCTGAAAACGCGTGCGTCGCTGCTGTCATCTTGGTTCGGTGCTCCTACACATTTCGCAACTACGGCCACTACGGGGTAGAGTAAGGAAGTGCGGGTTGGCGGGAGGGGGTGGGTGGCTATTCTGTACGGTAGCACTGTAACGCAATATTCTACATTATGCCGTATCACGTGTTAAAGATAGACCTCTCTTCACGTCTGTATAAAGACAGAGATCAAATAGATTGCTGGACACCGTCAGTTATTGATCAGCCATTTGCTTGACCTTTGACTGGATAGAAATTGCAAGCCACGAGAGGTCTTGCTTTGACAAATATTACTATATTTATAGTCGCGACTGTGATGGGCTTCAAGCTCTCTCAAGTTAGACTACGTAACAGTTGGGTTGATACAACCTAACAAGTCGTCGTCGGTGGTGTACTGGCAAGGGTTGTTGTCCCCCATCCGGGTTCGATCCTCATCACGTATCAATGTGTTTTTGAATTTCAATTTCTTATGTACGTACAATTATTATTCGACGCACTTATGGTGAAGAAAAACATAGTAAAGAAATCTGCACGCCCTTGTGAAGAAATGGTTGTGTGTGAAGTTGACCAACCTGCAATGGGGCAGCGTGGTAAGGCCTGATCTCCCTAATTCAGAGTAGGCTCGAGCCCCTCGGTAGAGACGTATGAAGTGTTGATGATAATGATGATGATGATGAACCTGACTTGTGATTTTAAAGCAAAAAGTCGTAGCAGTATTCAATTAATCATCATCTCAATCAGAAGACGTCCATAGCTAAATATATTATGCCTCCCCCATAAGTTTCCTGCGCTACTTGCATCCACCGGCGCCCAGCAACTGTCTCCAAGTCATCTGTCCTTCTTGTGGGAGACCAACACTATGTATTCCGCCTCGTGAGCGCCGAGGTCATGGTGACCAAGGTCAAACATAGCTATAAGTAAGTGAGTAGTTGAAGTGTCAATGCGCAGGCCAATAGCGACGACGTGTCAATCAATAACCACAAGGGAAGAAAAGTTTCGCTACATTAGCAAATTCTTGTATCCATTTTTTTATCCTACAACAACAGCTCACAAGAAAACTTATCACACATCTCTCCAGCTTCGCCCCATAATTTCATTGATCCCCTTTTCCTCCTCAAATTGGATACTTATTTACATACGTCCGCTTTTATCAGTGGCACGCAAAACTTTTTACACAAGTTAGTTACAACTTCCACCGTATCAGATTTGCGCTGGTATGTCGGGATGAAGGGGAAACAACGGTATTAGCTAAGGGGAATGTTTTCAAGAGAAAAAATATGTCTTTGAAGCTTTTTTGCAAATAAACGAGGATTTTATTGTAATTTCCAAAGAACAGTTTCCTGTTAAAAATAGATGGATGCCAGGTTATTGAGATGATTAAAAAATTTACAAGATCTTTCATAATGGATAACAGAGATTTTTATGTATAACAATGAAAATTTTAAAAAGTGGGTTCCTCTTTTTATCTTTTTTCCGGATAGTTTTAAATTTTTTGCATTTTAATGAGCTTTTGCAGGTTTTTTGTAGTTGTTGTCAGCTTATACAACGCTCCCAAAACAGGTTCGAACCTACCTTTTTTTAATATACAAGTATCTCTTCCAAACTAATGAATATAATTGCACTTTACAGATTTCATAATGGTGTCGCTAGTATATTTCGTAGATTTTACGTCATCACTTAGTAACCACCACCGGGTAGGATTTTACTTGTATGAAAAATTCAAAGCAATGATGAAGTAAGTAAAACTTGTACTTATCTTGAGAAAAGTTTTAACATTGCTTTTTATATAAGTAATTGAATTAATTATTAAAAATTTACTTTTCTGTCGCAAGTTCGCGTTCAGTGTAAACAAAAAGAGGGAAACAGATAAATCAAATCATCCCCTTACTGTACCTTCCTAAACACAAGTTCAGAGGTTCCAATTTCTAACTTCCGTTTTAGCAGTAATGCCAGAACTCGGAAGATTTTCCTGCCTCTGACAGTGGTATTGCATTTGCGAAGCCTCGGCCATGATGAATGATGTTAGTCACGCAGTTTGTTTACAAAAACTAATTCTCTCTATCTCGTTTTGTTTATAATCGTTGAGTCACACTTAGTGTACACAGGCGATTATTCCGTAACTATTAGAGATATAAAAATAAATTAAAGTAATTTTGAAAGTACAAACTTAAATGAATAACTTTTTTTTAATAAAACGAAAAATATCAAAAATTTCCCCCGGTCCAAGTATCCCTACTGGCATGTCTTAACTGACATTAAACACTCCCATATACGAGTAATATACTTTTTTAACTGAAACCATTAAAGGGTACTAATTATCAACCTCATGTTCTTAATAAATTCTAACTACCTGCTACCAGGAATACTCATCCCGCAAATTCAAATAGATTCGAACAAGTGTTGTAAAGAGGAAGTTTTTCCGACTCCAATTCCAATGTCTGTTTTTGTCAACTCCAACCCAGCTGCAATTTAACGTTCAGTAATTTTATTAAAGATGCTGGAAGGATACAAAACTTGTTAAAATGCAGAAGAAGAAAATCATCAAAGAATCTTTACTAATGTTGAGTAAGTAATCCTAAAACATTAACAACGGCTCGTAATTGTCTCTTTCAAGGGGCTCGGGCCTGCCCTGAGGGTGATCAGGCCGTATTCAACCACGCTGGCCGCGTGTGGATTGGTCAACTTCACACACAACGTTCCATAATCGAATAATACAGTAATCTGGCAAATGAAGCGGCAGATAGATTTATTCTTCAGATATTGGAGTTATTCGTTAAATAAGTCTTATCAGACTGTTGAAATATCTTGCTATCTGTCAAATAAACACTATCTGTTAGTTGAAATGATACAGACAGACAATCTCGGAACTGTCAAACTTATAATATAACACCTATTTTCAATACACCTTACGAAGGCAGTAAACTGAGCGGTAAGCGTTTTACCGCACTTGTGCAATTTTCATTACATTATTTTTTAAATTTTTTACCGTCTCCATAATTATTATTGAGCCAGGATCATTTTAATAATAAAAATCAATTGAATCAATTCTTAAAAAAATAATTTATTTTATATTTTTAATTGTCAACAAATAGTTTTATAAATATTATTAGCCAGTGATATTCTAATAATAAAAACAAAATCATCTCGATTTTAGCGAATGGATTCGTAGAGGCTGAATGTTCGCGAGAGCCTAATTTCCATAAATTATGCTTATAAAACAGCAACCTATTATTGTTGGAGGTTGACGCTAATTTTGATAATTTTTAATTAAACAATAAACAATTTGCAGTGATCAAGTATTGATATCTAATTATTATAAATGTGAATAGTTCAGCAGCTAAATCTGCGCGCGATATAAAAAGTTAGTTGGTTAGTTTCTACAATTTTTACGTGAACGTATGTGAACAATTTTACCTGTGGTAGGGTACCTTTCTAAACCATTTCATTTTAATTATTTAGTATCTGTTTTCTTATAAGTTTATTGAAAAACGTGGTTCAACACACGGATCTTAGGTTTTATAATAAACTCGTGACATCATAAACCCTCGCCTACGCCTCGGGCTTACAAAAGTCACCTCGTTTTAATTTGCCACCTACAATTTCTCGTATTGTAATGTACTATTCTAGTCTCCTCTACCGGTAAAATAAAAGCCAGCCAATATTTCGTGAAGTTTCGATAAAATTACCAAATGTTAAAATCAAACAATGCAGAGGAAATTTTAAGAGGCTTACAGGTTGCGCGGCCATATTTCAAAATTTCACTTTGATGTAGCTAGCGAAATTTTATCAATCTATTTATTGATTTTATGAACTTAGAAATCAGAACAAAGGATGCTGTAGTAATGAAATCACCTTTTTGGACTAAATATAAAAAAAAACACTGTTTCCGTTTTGCTAAAAAATAATTGAAATATTAAGTTTTTATTTTTCATAGGAATAAAACGTTTTCTTCCAAAGTCTTATAGAAATTGCACAGTAGCTCACTGTATACCTGAATACCTAATATATCTTACAACACAAGCAATTTTGATTTATGGTGTTTTTCGTACAGCGCGGCATCGTAGCCACGCGTCGATAACTCTAGCAGCATCGTGTACATTTTGCTAGTGAATCGAGTAGTAGCGCGTCGATAACTCTAGTAGCATCGTGCACATTTTGCTAGTGAATCGAGTAGTAGCGCATCGATAACTCTAGCAGCATCGTGCACATTTTGCTAGTGAATCGAGTAGTAGCGCGTCGATAACTCTAGTAGCATCGTGCACATTTCGCTAGTGAATCGAGTAGTAGCGCATCGATAACTCTAGCAGCATCGTGCACATTTTGCTAGTGAATCGAGTAGTAGCGCGTCGATAACTCTAGTAGCATCGTGCACATTTCGCTAGTGAATCGAGTAGTAGCGCATCGATAACTCTAGCAGCATCGTGCACATTTTGCTAGTGAATCGAGTAGTAGCGCGTCGATAACTCTAGTAGCATCGTGCACATTTCGCTAGTGAATCGAGTAGTAGCGCATCGATAACTCTAGCAGCATCGTGCACATTTTGCTAGTGAATCGAGTAGTAGCGCGTCGATAACTCTAGTAGCATCGCGCGCATTTTGCTAGTGAATCGAGTAGTAGCGCGTCGTTAACTCTAGTAGCATCGTCCACATTTTGCTAGTATTTTGATAAGTAGCGCGTCGATAACCCTAGTAGCATCGCGCGAATTTTTTTTACTAGTAAACTGAGTAGTAGGCATTAAAAACGCAGTTGTTGTACGGAGTGCCGAGGTGTGGTTGTTATATAACATAGCTTACATTCTGAAGCATACAGATAGTTTCATTACTCGTATGTACCAAGCCGCTGCTCATTAAACCTTCCAACTTAATAAACCTTTTACGACTCAGTGTCTATTCATGGCATGCATTGTTGATCTCTCATTTCGGTGGTTCGTCAAGGGACATCTCCCAGATCTTTAGGGTTCCCCGGCCAATCACGTTGTGACATTATAAATAGGTCAGTAAGCTTGGGGCTCTCGACTCAAACTATAGTAGAGTAGGTACAGTTGGACCGAAGAGTTTTCTACACATCGTAAAACCTTGTGTGTCGCTAAATTATTGGTCTCATGAACAAGCTCAGAGTCACTCAGCTTGCGATGGAGAGAGTATACTCGGAGTTTCACTGCGCGACCGAATCAGAAATGAGGAGATACGTAAAAAAACAAGATCGTCGACATAGCCCTCAGCTTCTTCTTCTTGCGGTGCCATGTTCAGCTCTGCATTTACTGACAGATGATTTCACACAACCAATTATAAATACAATTCAATTTTTTTCTTCAACAGTCTAATTTTCTGTATTTTTCTTGTTTTTCTCTAGAAATACGTTTTCCTGCAGGGTGTTGTCAATCTCGATTGTATAGTAAAACGATGTGGTCAGTCGCCACTAGTTTGGCGGTCCAGAGGGCGATTTTCCGGACGAAACGGGACAAAGGGTCGGGTGTACCGGGCGGGGAGGGCGGCGAACAAAGATACCCTTGTACAGGATTTTATTTTCGACCCACTGAGACGTTTCGTTGAGTTTTTCTCATTCGCTCCAATCGAAAATACTTTTTTTATTTATCTGAATAAATACCCAAAAATCCATCGCCTATAAATAAGACCGTACATGAAAACAAACTTTTTCAAAGGGTGAGCGGATCATAATTCTAGGAAGAAAAGAAATAAGACTTGGATGTTAAAATACAATTTAATGATCTGAATTTGTTTTTCCGTGCTGTTGACAGGCTAATAGATCTCTGGCACAGAATATTTCCGCCATTTTGATAAAATATAATAATTGCATCGAAGAAAAAGATCTATGTTATCTAGAACCTGTTTACAAAATTTCATGAGAATCGGTTGAGAAATGCGACACGAAAGCATTTTTGCCTAAGTAGTACATGCCTTCTGGTCACTCCTTTAGGGCTTAGAGCGTGACGTCATTCGAGTGAACCAGATGTGAAGGGTTGTATTTGAGAACTTTATTCCATATTATTTGGTAAACTTGGAACGACCTTAACCGTGTCTGTATCGGTGCGCAAAAATCAATGAGGATGCTGTTTCTGACATATTGGCTTCTTTCATGATGCTCCTTGAAGAAATTATAAAGGGAAGAGGATGTGAAAGCGGGTGATAATAACGCTTTTATCGCGACGTTAACAGGTTTCTTTTGTCATTGAATTATTTTACAGACATCTGAAGCATCTGTTGCGTGCCTGGAGACGTATTTTTGAATCACTTGTAGTTAATTTGCTATCCGCATTCGAAAACAAATCACGCACGTAATTTATTTCGAATGATATCGTTCCGCATTTTCAAATACTGTGCCATTGCCATTATAACAGGGCTGCTATTTATGTATCCAGAATAACAAAAAATAACAAACATCTATAACCAAATATACTTTTATTGCTTTTCAAAATATTCCCCGTGATGATCGATGCATTTTTTCATACGTTGAAACCAACTTTCGTAGCATTTTTTCCATTCTGTATCGGGTATCTCCAAAACGTGCATTTTGAAAGCATCAAGGGCTTCTTCCCGGGTCGAAAATCGGTGTCCACGTAATTTGTTCTTCACGCTTGGGAATAAATAAAAGTCGTTGGGTGCCAAGTCGGGACTGTACGGTGGATAACCCGTCAATTCGATCATTTGACTATTTAAATACTCCGTTCTTGCGGCCGAGGTGTGACAGCTGGCGTTATCGTGGTGAAGGATTATTGAATGAATGAATGAATATACTTCGTTCGTTATACTTCGTTTCTTCGTTGTCGATTGTTCTTGCGTATTTCTGGCAAGCAAATGGTGGTGTACCATTCAGAATTAACCGTTTTACGATTCTCTAGTGGTACTGTAGCCACATGTCCACTAATACCAAAAAAACAGGCAACCATTTGCTTCGAAAGTGCTTTAGGCACGAACAACTTTTGTTGGGTTTGGCTCATTTTGGAACACCCAAACCGTTGACTACTGTTTAGTTTCGGGATCATACGCATATATCCAAGATTCGTCTCCTGTGTAGATATTATGAACAGCTTTTGATGTACCATATTTGTATTTTTCTATCATTTTTTTGCACCAATCAACAGGAGCCTGTTTTTGTTCAACTGTTAAGTTGTGCGGGATCCAACGAGAACAATTTTTTTACAGCCAAATGTTCGTGTAATATTTTATAAATACTCGTCATACTAATGCCCAGAAATGCCTCTATCTCGCGATATGTAACATGACGGTCTTGCATTATTAGTTCGCGCACAGCATCAATATTTTGTGGTACAACAGCCGATTTAGGGCGACCTTCTTTAAAATCGTCCGCAAGCATACGACGACCACGATTAAACTCACTGAACCAGTGATACACAGTGGTTTTCGATGGGGCTTCCTCCCCAAAAGTCGACAAAAGTTGATCCATGCACTGTTTTTGAGTTAATCCACGCCGAAAGTCGTAATATATCATAGCACGAAAAATTTCACGAGTTAAATCCATGGTGATGATAGACAATTAATTTTAAAAATGGCGCCACAATGTAAAAACAATTGACAGATGAATGAAACAAACTTTATTTTACAGCCAAAGAGTTTTATTTTTAAATGTTATAATTTATTTTTAAATATTGTTTATGTAAGTGGCCAGTTCCAGATACATAAATAGCAGCCCTTGTAAATCTCCAATCATATTTAATATCATTCATAAAATTTAAAAACGGTAATTTATCATTCCATACAAATTTTAAAAACCAATAATAAATCGCATTACTTTCTTTTGAACAGAACGTAACGCAATGACAAGGTGGCGGAAGGTTGACAGCTGATTTGTCAATTTCTTTAAGTTGGTAGCCCTGCAGTAGAAATAAAAAAACGAATGAATTTTCAAAATAAGAATTTTAGTGAATCGCATACGTTTGTCGTAATTTCTAATGTGAATTGAATTACAAGTGAATTGAAAATTTGTCTCCTGATACTGAGATCGGATAGATTCTAAAGAAATGACTCAGATCAGCAAATGGAGCGCAAGGCGCCTAGTACCGTACCCTGGGATACAATATGTCTGAATTGTGTTCAGTTAGATCAATATTAATGTAAAAAACCCTTTGTAAGTTTATTTTAATAACAGTTTTGTCTTTTTCGCCGCCAAAGGGCACCAAAAATAAAAAAAAATAAAAAAATACAAAACGTTTGCAATCTGATCCCTTTTTTTTATGACATAATGTATTGAAATTGTTTAATAGGAAAAAAAAGTTAAAAACACAAGTTCTACATACCTCTAAAACTGCATTTTCTTGAATATAAACAGCTAACTCGGGACGCAATCTAGGTAAGTCGTCACGTAAAACAAGTTGCTGATAACTTGCATGATAAAAACCTCGCCGACACATCACACAATGGCGATCTTCTTCCATTTTGTTAGAAAATCAAGTCCATAAAAGAAGTCAAAGTCAACGTTTTTAACGGGTAACGGAGTTTAAAAGAAAAGCACGGGTCAATATGAAAAGTAAAATAGATAAGTGCGGTAGCGTAACGTAGTCGCACGAATGGAACGAACGAGCGACTGATGATTCAGATTCGGATCCAGAATTATTTCATAAAGATTAATTGACATGTCTCTGATGAGTGGCTGATAAGAAATTCACGCGCAGTGCACCCCCATTCCGCTCCCTTTATATCCCGTGGTGCCTCCTAGGTTGTCTGGTATCAGTAAATCAAGCTTTGCAGTTTCTTCGGCTAAGTTTTATGACACTTCCATTATTACATCAATTTATCAACATCTCCGAAGATACAGACATTTGAGCTTCATCGCCATACAATTTTTTCCCCTCTAGGTTAGACCAATTCACTAATATTATAATTATTTCTATTGCACCGGGTATCAAAATGCTCATCATCCTTTAAAGGTTTCACAGAAACGTACCGGGTTGCAATCTCTATAGTGGGGACGTATATGAGCTCTTGATGATTATTCAAATCCCTTCTAATATTTTATTAAAACATTTTTAGGTCACAATTATTGTGACCTTGTCTTATAAAATCAGACTGTTCACCATATTTTAATTATTTTTAAAATATAGATGAGTAGCAGACGATTCGCGAAGAAAAAAACAGAATCGGTTGAAAAACGAATTTACAGTGATTTTTCAAAGTTTCAATATGTCTGTCTCTTTAAAAAACAATTTTTTGTATGGTTACGCTTGATACGTTGATTTTTCAAAAAAAAAGGTGGTTATATGGCGTTACTAAAGAATGACGTCACAAGTGGGTATGTGCCTCTCTGTCTAATCTTAAATTTCAAACCTTTATAACTCAGTCAATTTTAAAGGTATTCTCGTGTTCGATAGCAGAAACTAACAAGTTTGGATTTATAAAATAAATAAAAGTAGCTCGATCCGCTATCGACGTGCGCTGTGTCACCATTTATTAAAAAAAGAATCATCCAGTACGTTAGCTCATGTTGTATTCAGTTCAGACCTACAAAGTTTTTTTGTTTGTATTTAAACGCATAATTTCAAAACCCAATACAGAGCAGCTACCGTGACGTCATCGTCTCTTTGAAATTGCCACCAACGCAGTGATAACCAAAAACCATAGTACAATTTGAGAAAAGCACATTCCAACCTCTAGATAACGGGACCAGTATAAACTTTTACAATTCTAGCGTTATCTTTACAACGTGCATAAACTGAGGCTGGAAGAAATTGGTCCCAGTATAATTTGGTCCCAATTGCTGTGACAATATTAGAATAAGAATAAGAAAACATTTATTTCCGGCACATAAAACAAAACACACATAGTTACAAACCAAAAATAAAATAAAAATTAACATAAATCACACACAAATCAGATGCCACCACAACAGTGGCGTCTGAGCTGTCAATATCACTCACGCCTAAGGCCACTGACTTGGCTCAGGTACAAATTAAAAAACATAACTAACTGTTAAAAATGAATTCAATTTACACAAACTCGGGATAAGTAGGTGAATACAAATTAACACACCTTATTAGTGACTCGAGTAGGGACTGTGTAAAAAGTATCCTATTTGTGTTAATCCAGGTAAAAAACTATTTTCTTTTCAAATTTCCACCAAATCCGTTGAGCAATTTAAGCGAAACAGACATCCAATTCCAAACATCCAAACATTTAAAGATTCAAATATCTCAATATATTTTCACATTTATAATATAAGTGTGATGTGATATGAAAGTGTGATGAGATGTGAAAATATATAATTGTTAGAATAAGTGTTTCTTTTTTTTGTGATGAGCATAAATTGTGACCAATTTTCACTCACCCATAAACCGCTATCAGTACAGTTGAGCCGGCAGTGACACGCCAATGGGCAGAATCACCTTCGTGCTCTTTGCCAGAACTTTTCCAGTTGGGGTAAATTTTATCGAGTTTATTCATACAACGGACCTTTTCGGAAAGAAACGCTTTTCAATTTCAATAAAGATCGCCCGAAAGTTTCAGGATAAAACAATTTTTGCCTAGTCGGGCCAGCAGTTTCTTTTTTCTTACAGACTTATAGGCGTTCTGTCATCGAAATCCAATGCTTGACGTTTATTTTTTATTAATGTGTAGAACTTCATTTTTCACTGTGATCTTATTTTACAAAGATTTTTGACGCGCTTCGCCTCGCGGGATAGCGATCGTCTTTTGTTTCTCTGAGTTTTAGGAAAACAAATACTTCACTCTTCTTTGATTTATTAATTTAATTGTGCTATAGAGGCTAAACCAAATTTACGATTTTGTTATACTATCATTTTGTTATAGATATTTGTTATAGGTACTAATATTATGGAAACAAATATATACTTACTTATTGACTGAACTAGCGAAACGAGCGAAGCGTCTCTGCTTCAGCTTGGCCAAAATTGCTTTTGTATGTCTGTTTGTGTGTGTGTGTGTGTGTGTGTGTGTGTGTGTGTGTGTGTGTGTGTGTGTGTGTGTGTGTGTGTGTGTGTGTGTGTGTGTGTGTGTGTGTGTCTGTTTGTTCCACTATAGAGGTCGCGTTTCTCAACCGATTCTCGTGAAATTTTGTGAGCAGATTCATTAAATTGATAAAAAGTTTTTGTCGAGTCAGTTTCTGGAAATTTAAAAAAATTAGGGAGTTAGGGGGGTTGCCCGCTTACAAGGTCTACCGTTGAGGCTGTTTTCCTCTACAGGTCATATTTCTCAACCAATAAAAAATCCTAAATGAAATATTGTAACAAAGCATCTTTTAGTCTAAGTAAATATCAACAGATGGCGCTGTACAGTCTTTCACAGAACGGACTTTCTAAAATGCACTATCGAGTTTTTTTCAACCATTTCAAAAAAAGTACTTGCAAGGTCTACAGCTCACGGAGCCACTAGTTTATTAATCTACTTGTCTCTTCCCTGTCCTGATTCCTTTCCTTTCCAAATTATTCTGTACTATATTTCTTTGATCGCGTTTAGTTTCCCAAACTTTTAATAATGATAATTTATAACTTGACACTGGCACAAACATATCTAGTGCTACAAAAAGAAATACATGTGCAGTACTCACCGTGTGGCGACAGGTGCGCAATGACGAGCAGAGCAAGTTTCACTGCTGCGTCCCGAGCGCGCATTCCGCTAGCTAGCGGGTCACAGCCCGCATACACCTCGCAATACCCCGCATACCACTCCCCACTGCTAGGGACAATCTTGATCCCACTACACACTCATCCAAAAAACATCCCCGGATATAATCTTACTCACTTATTGACAATAATCAAATACCCGACACTTCTATTTTCTCGACACTGACGCAAAAAGATAATCTACAAAGGAAGTTAATCTGCAGATTATTTTATTCTTGTTATTTTATCGTAACTCGAATTACTGAATTTAAACTTAAATTTATAGAGTTGCACGCGCCAAACTTTAGAGTAACGTGAATCCAATTAATTTTGGTAATGAATCTAATTTCATCCGATTGCATCCGATATCATAATGTTGTCAATTGATCACACCTGCAACAAAATAATTCATTGTGAGAATATAATAATAAACACACACAAAAAACGAAATTAAATTGTAAATTAAAAGCACAAAACAATATGTACATATCTTTTTCATATTTATGTAATAAAAATAAACTACAATTTTACTAAGAATTGCCAAGTGTGAATGAAACCTATATAATTTAAAAAGCAAGTTCCTTTAAATCGGGTTCGGTGAGTAAACAATAAATATAAATACATCCAAAGACAATTTGTACAAATGTGAATTACGGTATAAAGGTAGGTAATAAAAACACCGTACGAGCATTTTACAGGACTGACCAAAAAAAGACTTGTAATGTGTTCAGGGTTCATGGATTTATGTATGTATGTATGTGAGTTTCTTTATTCCACCATTAACTTCTAAATGGCTGACCCGATTTGGATGAATGGGGTATCGATAGAATCCTTACATCAGCCCGAGTAACTCTGGTTATAATAGTTATAGCAGGGCAGTCATGTTTTTTATATTTAGATGATTATCAAAAAGCTAACTTACAAAATATTCGTTCCATCTGCTTCTTCATTGTGAAAGTTGTAAGATTTGGTTATTTGGCTGTTACCTATTGGTAACAGACCTCAAAATCCTTAGTTCAACCCTAGATTCAACCAAGACAAATATTTCTGAGAAGCGTGGTCGCCTTGCGCGACTTTCTTTTATTTCTCTGAGAACCAACCAGACGTATGTATATTGCATCCAATTTTTTCTTGTTTCTTTTTATACTTTATCAACTACAATGTAATATCATATACATTATTCATAATTATATGGAGTAACACTTGCAACATTCTTATTGTGATTAAACGAGCTCAAAGTAATAAAATAACTATTTACCCTGAGTCCGGCTAGCTTTTATTGTTAATAATTCATTAAGGCACTGGTTAACTTGAACTGTATTGTAAAAGACGTAGAAATATATCTAAAGAAGTATTACAGTAATAACAATTCGTGTCTTAACAGCAAATGCCGAACATTGACAACGATAAAAACAAAATTAAAACAAAAACGCATCGTGTCAGCGCGCAGCGTTCCTTTTAAACGTTAACGCTTGGTTGACGCGAGTCTGCTCTAAAGAGTTTTTTCTCCGACACGCTCGAAAATGTGATCATTACTGCCAAAAAACAGTACGCGAAGTGACTCATTTTTGGACGAAACATTGCCCCATACAAAACAGCGGCCGGCAATGTGCCCTCAAACGGCCTAGGCCGGCAAAGTAACTAATTTCTAGACGACATGTCGTTTTCGAGTCTTTTAACAGCATACTCTTATGTTCTAAATTCAAATTTTATATGAATCGTGCACAAATCGTAGTGATTGGAGTTGGCTGTATGCTCTGTATGACATTGGCACAGAACAAAAAAAGAAAAGTGAGCAATATGGCGGTTTGTAATTTTCATCTCTTAAATTTATCGTACTATTTTGTTACTTATTTTTCATGATGGAGTTACTAATCATTGAATTAGGGAAATATTACAAAATGAATGGTTCAAGTAGTCGAAATAGAGGTTAAAGTGATAAAGGTTAGAACTTATAAGTTTAGTACGATACGAGTAGACATCCAAATCCAAGGTTCTTAAAAGGTATTTTTTTTAGCGTTTTATAATTTCCTTGCGTATTTCAGAGAAAAGCACTATACAGGCCTCGGCCACAATAACTCTTGCTGGACTCGTACACAATAAAAGTCTTCACCTGCGGCTCGGACTTTAAACGTGTCCTCGTCCAACAATAACAAATTTTGCGGCCGCGGCAGTAATGTACTATTAAACTTAGATCTAGCAATGGAACGAGCCGATATTATACCACAAATCTGAACCTTAATAAAATTATATTATATAACTACATAAAGATAAAAGAGATAAAAATTCTTCATTTAAAGTAAGATTCTACAGAATAATTTTTGTCAAAGCTAGCTAATAATAATAAGGACAAAATGAGTTTGTCTTTGTTTGTCACGTTCACTAACAAGTGTGCGACATGTCGGTCTGTCTGTTCGTTGCTTAACTCAAAGAGCCATAGTACTAATAATTATAAAGTAAAATATATTTTGTAACATTAAAAAGTATAAAATATTTTTTTTGTGATTTTTATTGGTGTAGTAACTCTTGTAGGACTTAAAACGAAAAACGTGGAGTGCATGAAGTAGATTTTGAAGCATAAAATACGTTCATAACCGTTTGACTTCACGACTAACTGTCAAATTTAGGCTTGTTTTAGTGCCTACCTAAACACCATGACGAATAAAAAGCCACAAAATCCGACAGTTAGTCGTGAAGTCAAAGACAAAAACAAAACCAATGGTCCCTTTTCAATTAAAAATGATAGAAAGTGACAGGACTGATATTAGTTTAGTTTAGTTGGGCGTATGCCGAATCGACAACAATACCTGTTTAGTTTTAAAGTGCTCGTTTAGTTAGAGTAAAGTATCTACCCTCTCCCCCCTACCAGCGACACTGTTGTATTTGGAAATGTGAAAAAAGAACATGGTAGAGTATGTAGTGAATTTGATGAATTTAAAAAGAATATTATCAAAATCATGCAGGCTTTACAGATTAACGAATAATAGACCAACTTATAAAATGTATACTTGTATTAGTAAAAAAATTGTTATTTATTAATTAGGAAATAATGCATGATTTTTATGAATATTAACTGTATTGCAGGTACATAAGTAATAGGCATTTGGCAACTATATAGAACCCTACACTTAGCGCGACCCGACACGTACATGGCAGTTTTTAAATATTATTTTTGTTATTTACAATAATAAAAAGTAATAATAAATGCATGAATATATCCTTAGTGTTTCTTGTGCTTGTACGCCGTGTGGTGACGGCAGAGTAGAATACATTTGTCACCAACCCCTACTCTTCCCGTGGGTGTCGTAAGAGGCGACTTAGGGACTACACATTGAACAGGTAACGGGCAGCAGCGCTCTCTGATACAGTAACCTTTTAATCTGCGATTTCCAACCCGCCTGCCAAGCGTGGAGATTATGGAAAATCCCTCCACTTAAGTGGGGGAGGCTCATAGTCCAGCAGTAGACTGTAACGTTGATGTTTCTTGTGCCTAGCTGAGTATCCGTACACCGAGCCTCTTAAGTATCTCTGCCTACAGGCGGCGCTTTGGTAGCTTAAATGGTCGGGCAGGCAGAACCAGTTAGTAACGGTTCAAATCCGATCGAAGTTCAGCTCGTAATGAAATTCCCTAGGCACCAATTACAACTCGGAGGGGGCGGGGGTGAAGCGGAGGTTTCAAGTAAGTATAGGTAGCAAGTACTTTCAGGTAAACAGGAAACTATACGTGAGTATTGTAAACAACCAACATATTTAAAAAAAAAAACGGTTAAGCACGTGTCAGGTCACGCAAAGTGTAGGGTACCATTGTTGTCCAATACTATTTAGGTACCTGTTTAAGACATCAAAAGATTTTATTATGATATTTGTACCGAATTTCTTACTTGTACAAGTAAATTTTATAAATTGGCCTATTATTCAATTACCTGTAAAGCCTACTTGATGTTGATAAATTTTTCTTTCATCATAATATACTACTACCGTGAATTTTCTCACATTTCCAAATGCAACGGTTTCGTTGGTAGAGGGGGGGACACTTAACTCTAACAAAAATAATTACTTTAAAACGAAATATTTCTGAATTGTACTATACGAGCTGGATGATGACGATGTACACTAGCATGGGTTGTTTGATGGTCTTAGCAAACCCCCATTATTTTTAAAAAGCCTATCTAACGATAACACACACTAGTCGTGAATAAAAAATAACCCCCACTTCACATGTATCAGAGGAAGAAGAAGAAGGAAAGAAACGGGCGAAAGCCCATCTTTTTTTGGTTTTCTGATTTCGGAATGTACCCTGTGTCTCTACTAGGATTCGAACCTGCAGCCTCCGTTATGAAAGTCCTACGCTCGACCATTTGGCCACGGAGTCTTTTAAGATTTGTTACCAAACCCAATAGCGTATATAGGTGCTTACTGATAAACTTATGCACCTTGTTTTTCACTAGTACTTAACTTACCTTCACAGGTTCTTTTTAACAAAACAATACACAAATAGGTACTCGAAACAACAACTTCACCAAAAAAACACACCACGATCTAAACTGGGTCATCTCCAGTTCAAACAAACTGCTTTTATCCGCTTAAGTCTACACGAATTTCAACTTTATCATCAATGCAATAAGTTCTGTACACAGAACAAAATGGAGATCCCAAAAGTGGCCGTCCAGTCCAACCGACAACAAAACCGCAAAGCAAAGATTCTTTCTCTCTCGAACTCTTTTTTTTTTTTTTTGACGGACCTAATCACTATTTATACCAGAGTGGTAATATAGTGGGCGCGGACTTGTATTAAAAACTCTATTTCAGCGCGCAAATTGTTTAATCAAAGCGACTGGACCGTCTGATGACGAACGCGTTCTACATTTGAAATACAAAAACTGTCCCGCTTTCCCGGCCCCGGACCGCGCCGCTCCCGCTCTGTGTGACTTGGGCTTTAATCATCATCAACAGTTCGTATACCTACGTCCCCTCCTAGGGGCTCGAGTCTATCCTGAATTAGGGCAATTAGGTCGACTAAGAAGTCGACCACATAGTAAGATGTTTAAGTATATTAATTTTGTTTATTCATGATTTAGGCATTTTTTAATTCTTGCTTGCCTACAATTTTAGTTACTGCTCTGTGGTTGAATTTCTCCCTTAGAAAAACGGTTAGGAAGCTAAAGTCTTCTTTAAACTTTTTTTTATTCCAGGAACAAATAGATATCCATATTTTTAAAATCATCTGTTGTTTATTAATAGTTTAAAGGAAGTAGGTACATAATTAACTTAAATAGAAATATAATATTTATATCGATCTTTCAAGCAAAAAATTATTTCGTAAAAGTCATTTTGGCCAAAATGGGTTTTTAACACAGCTGTTGTCGCTTCTGTATGTTTAAAATTATCAAATTCCCAAAAAAAATCTTTTTCGACCCACTTTGAATCACGTTCTAAATCAACTTTATTTGTTTTAATATGTAGTAAAATATAATTTAGAGAGTGAATATTTTTGTTCTTTAAAGCAGACATAATTTGTTCAACTATTACAAAATAATTTTGATGAGATGAACAATAGAACATTGTTAACGAGGGGTGAAAGTAACTTATTTAGCGCCGAGACGGGGTTTGGGGCCTGAGCGTAGCGAGGGCCCTAATATTTCGAAGCACTAAATAAGTATTTAACCCGTGGTAAACACTGTGCTTTTCATTACGAATACAAGGAAAGTAAAAATAAAAACACGAATTAGCTAAAGAAAAAATGAGTGACTTCCATATCTGTTTGTTTTTCCGAGTGCTTATAACCCAAGCATTTTCAAAGCTAGAGTGAACAGGCACCTTCTGGGCAAACTCGTTCCATCATCGACCACATCTCGTCCCTCGCGGACCTGATTGTGGTCAAGAGTAAGCCCATCAACTAATAAAAAAAAAAAAAAAAAAAAATCTGAATCAGATGAACTCATTGTAAACAAAACCCTACATCTCGAGAAACAAAATATGATAATCGGATTGTTGCTTTCCCGCCTATTTTTTATTTTTGGCCAGCTTTTGAGCCAATTAATTAATTAATTTTCATCATTGAAAAATGTTAAATATTTTGCCTAAATCTATTTTATTTTAAAAAAGTAGTTGAAAGCTAATTATAATAAAGTCATTTAAATATATAATTTCTTCAATTAATGCTTAACTTTATGTTATTTCAATTTAACATTGCGCTGTAATTGAGTGGCTGTATAGGAAGATGGAACATAGTTCAATAGAAATGTGAAATTAGAACCAGTTTTTTTTATAATTTGTAAGAATGAAAGACAGCTGTCAGTTGAAAGTGATTCTCCCTCCGGGCTGAAAAATATTACCTTCAATCCGCTCCTCAGGCAACTTCCGAACTACTTTCAGAGTATGAGTAATGAAAAGATTCTTCCAGAGAATGCTTGTCGTAAATACCATGAAGCTTTTATATATGGCTAAAAGCTGTCTAATAAACCTTAAAACATGAACACAAATGTTACACTAACTACTTAATTATTATTTTTATTATTATTTTTCACTATTTCAGTAGGTATATATTTTGATTAAATAGATAAAATAAAAATAGGTATTAAATGCATTATCATATTAATATGTATAGTAAGTAAACCACATACGGCAGAGTAAAATACATTTGTCACCAACCCCTACTCTTCCCGTGGGTGTCGTAAGAGGCGACTTAGGGACTACACATTAAACAGGGAACGGGCAGCAGCGCTCTCTGATACAGTAACCTTTTAATCTGCGATCTCCAACCCGCCTGCCAAGCGTGAAGATTATGGCAAAACCAAACACTTAAGTGGTGGAGGCTCATAGTCCAGCAGTGGACTGTAACGGGCCGTTGATGATAGTAAGTAAGTGTTTATTTATTTGAATCATATATACGAGTAGTATAGTATTTTATTTTAGAATGTAGTTATTTTATTTTGTGAAACCAATCAGCTATGTCAGTACAAGCACTTTGTGTACAGTGCCTGCCACTCACATATTTCCTCCTGGATGCTCAAAGATTGATTGGAAGAGATCCCTCGCGGGATAAGTCCGCCTTTGCACTGTAAACTTTCCTTGTGACTTCTTATTGTAATGTTTATTTTCATTGTGCAATAAAGTGTTTACATACATAACAAAAAACACACACACACACACACACTTTGTTAACGTAAAAAAGAACTTAAACTTGCAACTGCGTAGCCGCTGCACAAAAGAGTTATGGCGAGCAATCGCGTAATAAACAGTTTAAAATAAATGGCAATGGTCGCCGTAAAAAGAATCTTAAGCTTGTCAAAGCTCAAACTTAAAGTGAATAACAACCCATAAAATAAGTGGTTTCTCCTCAGAGCCATCTTAACAAAAGTACATTTTACCCAAGTTTTCATCTTGTAAGTGGTTTGCAAGTAATAAGTTATTTTTTCCGTCGTCTCGTGTATTTTACATGCTTGGGAGGAAAACGGAAACTTTGCTTTTTATATTGAAGTTTCTTATTCATAAGGTTCCTTTTGGGGTCCAGTTTATAAAAGTTTTGGATATGCATAAGTTATAAATTTTGATTCGATGTAAGGTCGACCAAGAAAGTGGTTTACCTACCATTTTACATTCAATTTCTTAGTTATCGAAAATTTCAATAAAGTTTAAACTCGGTATTTGACAGATCGTTCTGCAAACTAATATAATCTTTGTTGTTCTATAATTTGCAACTGACATTCAACCTTAGGGTGATAAACCAATTTATTGGTCAACCTTACCTGCCTGCTGTGTCGTTACCTCTTTTGTGTTTGTATCTTTTAGACACATTTTTAACATGATTGGATGTAAACATGCGACGCATATTGTGATCAGTTATGCTTCCTATATCCAAAAGAGATAATGGTTAACATACCAAAGATTTTACTCAGGCATCTAAGCGTTCCGCCCGCGGCTACGCTCGCGTTATGTGAGATTTTCCCATGGGAATAAGACTTTTTCCCATAAAAACGTATCTTATGTATTAATTTAGGGTACAAACTATTTTTATCCCAAATTTCAACCAAATCCGTTCAGTAGTTAAGGCGTAAAGGCGAAACAAACATCCAAACATCTAAACATACAAATAATATATTTTCAAATTTATAATATTAGTGTGACGTGTTGAGATTTGTTTACCCTTGCCATTTGGTTTTCAGCGGTGCATTGAAAAACACGAAGATGGGCTTGTTATACATATCATAAACTATTTTATTTTACCAAACGTGGTTATATAGAGAAAGTTTTGAATTAAAGCTTTACTTACTGGTTTCAACCCTGTAAACTCCTTTAAAAATTAGTACCTAGGATTATTATTTAAAAGAACAAACCAACAAGTTTGAATGCATTCTATCGAAACCTTAAAGGTTTACCAGGTGCTCAGAATCATTAATCGCTTTAATCTCAATTCAGCCGTGAAATTTTCACAAGATTACCAGACTCGAAGCGATTTAGTTTAGCAATAAATCAACCCTTCATCGCCCACAAACTGGGTGCTATTAATCGAAAAAAAAAAACGTAAATTAGATTCGTCCATCCCCCGACGACAATTTTGAAACTTTTTTCTTTTTCTGCGGAAGACATTTTGGCGCAAAAACGTTGGATCGTGAGATGAATCTTTGTCAAAGTTTCGAAACTACCTAAGAGGATTTTTTGTGATGAAATTGTCTGAGGAACAGTTGAATGACTATGGCAAAAGCTGAGATTGAGAAAGAGCAAAGCGTGAAATACAGGACGCAAGTGTAAGTGTATGGGTGTATGTAAGATCAGTTCAGCATTGAACTATTTCTACCAAAGTGTTAACATAGCGGGTGTGGACTGTGGTTCAGCCCACGATTATTTTTGAAAATATTTCCATTTGGACCTAAATATAAACGAGTGGCAAAATTTTGAAAAAATCTTTAATTTCGTAACTATTAGAAACTAGTTAGAAACTTTATTACAAAAAAAATCTTAATGTAGTACCCACATTAAGATTTTAAAGAAATAGCCCCAAACGAGGACGACGACGGGCGTAAATGGGAACTTCTTTGGTGGCCGATTATCTTACCATAGTACAGTAACACACTGCGGCAGTTGTGAAGATGTATCTTTTGAAAGAAATTGTTGTAGCAAAACCGAAAAATCAAAGAAATTCCTGTGGGATATGATTCTAAATCATGAGCTGAATGCACCTTTTAAGTATAGGGATCCATGGATACTTTATATAATATATATTATAGGGATCCATGAATACAATTTTACCGCAGGTCAGGTATAGAAGTGTCTTCAAATTAATTAATAAAATTAGGACCTTTCAATAAATTTTATATTGTAATTCAAAATATTATTTAACAATATAAAGACAAAGGCATCTTAAATCATATGAACAATGCATTTGAAATCACAAAAGAAAACAAGCAAACCCAAGTTATAATAAAAAAAATATATTGTTGTATTTCTTGTATCCTCGAATGGAAACCATGGGGCCTCAAGGACGACCACAAATGCGCTGGTAAGATGTCGTAAAGAAACTCGCGGGCTCGAGTTGGATACAAAGAGCGCAACACAGAGAGGAATGGAGAAAGTTGAAGGAGGCCTACAAAATGGTTAAAAAAGGCTGAAGAAGAAAGAAGAAGAAAAAAGATGTATTTCATATAATTGGGAAAGATTAATTTTACAAACTCGATCTTACAAAGGGTTACTTACGTATTTTGTTGACTCTATTCTAATTCAATTTTGATACTTATTGAAGATAGTGACCAATCGGGACTGAATTTATAAAATAAAAGTATTAATTTAGAATTGATGACCGATCGGGCATAGTTTTTTGTTGATGATGACCAATCGGGACAGTGACCAGTCGGGCATAACTCTTCTAAAGACGTTTAGACAATATTTGTAAGTCACGATTTAGAATACAATAGTAAACAGGACGTAACGTAACATCTAATAAGGATGATACCTGGGTAAATTAAACGAAATTATATTTTGTCCGGCAGTCAGGTAATTCAAAAATATTAGACACATATTTTTTGTTTTAAAAATTAACAGAAAATTACTTAGTTACATCAGCAGCTCATATACGTCCCCACCGAGAGGCACGAGCCCTCCCTGAATTAGGGCAATTAGACCTTAGTCGACCACGGTGGCCCAGTGCGGGTTGGTCGACTTCACACACAATCTTCGAATTTCTTCGCAGGAGTGTGCAGGTTTCATCACGATGTTTTCCTTCACCGTAAGAGCGTCGAATAAACGTACATATGAATTCAAAATTCGTAAACACATTGGTACGTGGTGGGGATTGAACCCGCGTCTCCCGGACGAGAGGCAGCGGCCCTAGCTACTAGACCACCGACGCTCTAATTTACTTAGTTACACCGCATTAAAGTTGGAGATTAGGGCTAACTACGTCACAACTAAGTATAAAATTGGCACAAGCGTAACGTCATACTCTTTTCCAACACAATACATCTCCGTATTTTATGATTACCTACGTCTACGTGAATAAAGAAAGATAATGGCCTCGATTCGGGATGTCATGCTCTAATTCTAATTTTAAAATCCAGCTATCCTTTTCGTTTTTATGACCAATGAAAGAGAGGTGATGAACGACTGATATTAATTTGAACGAATGATAACCTTAAATAAGGGCATAGATGTCAGTTTAAGAGATTTTTAAGTCGCATGTTTTAAGTGCTCTCTAAAATTGTGCAATCGACACGGCCATAAGGTTCAAATTCGATGTTTGACAGCTCTAATATTAGAATGGCCATCTCCTGTCCCTTATCAATATTTAAAAGTTAAAAAGGACAGACTAACTTAAATTAAGGATTAAAGCGTGACTGTGTGAATCGGGGCCAATGTGTCTAATGCTTTTAAACTAACTACCTGATATACAAAAAGAAAAAAAGTATTCATCGTGCCTGTTTGATAATTGTTATGTTCACACAATGTCTTCTTCACATCCGCCTAACCATTTCGCAGCACAATTTAACGTTAAGTTTTATAAATCGTCCACCTCTAGCCGTAAAGTCGACAGCCATACAAAAACTATAAAAATATCTGAGTCGTAGTCAGCCACAGAACCAATTCCGCGCCCTCAGAATTTGATTTAACCACTACCAGGGCTGTCAAATCACCTGGAGATATGGATAACATGGGGGGATGCAGAAGCCATAAATATAAAAAAAAAACATGGAGGGAAATATTTATTTTTGAATCGTTATCGAAATGCCCGCTTCATTGATTGCTTTGAGGAGCAGTGGATAGACTAAACTATTGTCGGCAGACACTAGTTGGTAGCACCTACGGAAATGCAGAATAAAAACTGCAGTCATCATCAACGGCCTTTTACAGTCCACTGCTGGACTATGAGCCTCTTCCACTTAAGTTTTGCCATAATTTGGACGCTTGGCAGGCGGGTTGGAGATCGCAGTTACTGTATCAGAGAGCGCTACTGCCCGTTCCCTGTTCAATGTGTAGTCCCTAAGTCGCCTCTTACGACTTCCACGGGAAGAGTAAGGGTTGGTGACAAATGTATTCTACTCTGCCGTCACCACACGGCGTAACAGCAGTACTTTATAAATATTATTATTCAGACACTATAAATATCAATAATATATTTTGAATATACTTATCTATTGACTTATCTTTCGAAAGGCATTTCAAGACTATACCCTAGCAGTACAATAAAAATGGCGTAAACCAGTATAAACCGGATTCGGCTTTTAACTGCGGCCGTAAACGGACCTCAAGCTTGGCCGAGCCGCTCGGCGCACCGCTCCGCCTGTTGATTCCAGCACCGCCGCCGCCGCCAGATCGTAAAATGGCGCGGTGAAAATAAAAATATGAGTTTATAGCACCTTTGATTACGGCAAATGTACGCCGGAGTGGAATAAGGGATAAATAATATAGCGCGTCGCTTCAGCGCGGCAGTATAAATATTGATGGAGCATTCCCGTTTTGGTAGCCGTAAAAACATGCCGCAAAGTACGCAATATAATTTTAAATCTAATAAGTTGTGTACTCGCCTTTAGTGATAAAGATCTGACAAGGCTCTTCCTTGCTTTACGGACGGACTGTCATAACTTCGGAATTGTGTTGTTCGAAATATTTGTGCCTGCAGTGGTATTTAGATAGAAAACCTTAAATAAATAACCTACTTCTGCTAGCTATTTCTACATAAGAGACGAAATATCTCCATATTTATTTTTAAATCTTTTTACTTTTTCTTTTTTTTAATTCTTTTTGTTTGTTCAAGGAGCATCATGAAAAATAAAATTCACAAATTCTTTGGTGAAAAACGGTTTGCAGCTTAATCAATCTAAACATTGGTGTAGGTACCCAAATTTGCCTTTGTCTTGTTGAAAGACAAATTTTAATAATACATTAGTGTAACGTAAAACGTTACGTTTTAAATATACTTAATATCATAGATAAAGACGTTAAAAAAACAACTATAATTAATAAACAATTCACAAAACCTAACTAACATATTTTAATTAATAAATATAAACTTAGCCTAACTTAACTTATTTTGAATTTATTAAACAGCTTAAAACTGCAAAGTACTCTAATTTACGATACTGACTGTATTCAGCCGATATTCCTTTGTTCTGCGGCGCGGCAAGTACCAGGCACCGGCTGGCACCGGCGCTGGCGCCGAGACTTGCGCGCGCGTCGCCTTGTCCGTCAATTGACCTCAGACCTTAACAAGAAGCGCCTGCGTCGTTCGTTCGCAGCTTCCCGCGCTTTCGCCAATAACGAATTCCGATTTTAAACTTCACATTTTGCAGTTTAAGGTTTATTAAATATATTTCAAGTTATAATCATAGTGAGTGATAAATAACCCCATTGGGTAAGTGTTGAACGTATTTTTATCATTATAAAGTGTAGTTTTGCTATAGTACAAAAATCTAGTGCTTTGGTATCAATCACCGTAACTTGTGGTAGGTTAATCTATTCACTTTCCTTAGCATTACTTCGTACTCGCTTAGCTGGTTTTTATTATTATGTTATTTTAGTGTTTAATCAGTTTTTATTGCGAGCTATTTATTTTTTTCTGCAATTTTAAAATAGTGATAATAATTGTTCATGTTCATTATTAATGCTTAATCTGCTTGTAAAACCGCTCTGATCGCTTTTCACTGCACTTCACCTGCTACGCATCCAGTACTTCCCATTATTACAGTGTTGCGTCATAGTGAACGGATCAGAGCGGGCCAGCGAACATTTTGTTGACCAGTTGGAACGTTAATTCCAGGGTTTCAAGTACCGGCTACGAAGACGTAATTTCTTCGTCAACGCCGTCATCATCATCACATCATCATCCCGTCGCACTCGCTACTTACCTCCTTCCTGAAGACCGACGTCGTCGTGCCGTTCACGTCTATGTACCTGCACTCCGTCCCGGGAAGTACCTTAACTCGGAAGTTTTAAAAACAGAAGGGCCTTCTGCCCACGACCCCTTAATTTTTTTATTTAAATAAATTTATATTTTTTATTAAATTGTTAACTTGGCCGTTTCATTTTAAAAACCGCTAGTTACATTGGCGCCTCAAAACGTGGTAATTATAATTCTGTTTTTATGCTTCCGCAGTAAGTAGTTAGTGTGTGGTGTATGTGCTTTTATGTTTTTATTTTTGTGAAACGTACCTTTTTATTTTATTTTTCAGTTGCAATTATTGATTTGCACTTTGATACCTCACTTATATAGTGGGTAAACTAATTCAATTTTTTTTTATTTTTGTACAGTTAGCTTGAAATTTTTTAATTTTTTTGTAAAAAGTGCACATCGGTTTTACTTTTCCAGTTAAAATAATTCAAAAGATTTCCGTAGTAAGACCGCATTTTACATGAAAAACAGCATAAAATCCTTAAAGCGTGGTTTGCCTCAATTTTAAAGGCACAAGTTTTACAAAGAAAAGAACAGATAAAAAAGAAGTTTTAGAAAACAACCAGCCAGTCGACGGTAGTTCAGAATTTTGTTCAAGCTGACCCAAGTTGGCCCAAGTTGGCCCAAGTTTGTAGGTGAAGTAACCTTACAAGTTATTATTGCTAATTCTATTACAGGCGGTTGGTCCTAGGTTGGGAAAGTATGGATTAGATTTCTGTCATTATATAACTATATAGAAAGAAAGAGAAAGAAATAAGAAGTGTCTGTCACAACATTGCAAATAAATGCATCCTTTTCCTAATATAATCTGTTACACACTAAAATGTAGAAAGAGAACCCCACCCTTCATTTCAGGGAATACTCGTGATTCTTTATAATTCTATGTTACACCTGATGTTAGTTAAAAAGTAGTTAATTTAACGTTTATTTAAGTGTGTTTAATTTATCGTAAAATTATCAATAAATCAATCGTAATGTATAACAATAAGCGTAATTTAAAATTAGCTCGAAATACAAGGGCGGGCGGTTAGATGTGCCGGTGAGAATATATAAGATAAGTCGCATTCCGTACTAACTTGGGCCATTTTTCGCCACTTAATAGATTATTGAGACACAATAATACTATCAGCTGTTTTGGGAATGTGGATGTTGATATCTTTGCAAATAGTATTTACTCATTTAAAAAGTCATATATTAGGGATAATATGCTTGAATAGCAAGTATATATATGTATTATGGTATAGATAAAACAACACCCAGACACAAGGCAAACACAAGTGCTCATCACACGACTGGGCGGGATTCGAACCCGCGACCCAGTGCTTCGCAGGCAGGCGTACTACCAACTGGGCTACGGGGCCGGACAATCTCTTTGCGAGACGTTTCTTAGTATGGTGACAATTCAGACTAAATAATGGTCCGAAAAGAAAAATAAAGCCACGTGAAGCTTCTGGGAATAAATTCAAAGGTTGTGTGTGAAGTCGACCATCCCGCACTGGGCCAGCGTGGTTGGCTAAGGCCTAATCGCCCTAATTCAGGTTAGGCTCGAGCCCTTCAGTGGGGACGTATATATGAGCTGTTAATGAAGCCCTGGGCTACGTTCCGGCTACTGTCAACGGAAGTAATCGTTGCAAGAGCAATAGTTGTGGCCTTTGACGGCTCTACAAAACTAAAACCACGGTTTGTGAGGTCGGTTAATGACCAGATCCAAAACAAAATGCTTATTAGTTAGCAAATCGAACACGCGAATTTCAGTCTAAAATGCATTGTCTTACCAACTGCACCACAGCAGTGCTATTAGCGTATAATGAACAATATTAATCACAGTGACGGACAACGCGACACTCGGAGAGAGATTTAACATAACGAAACGGGCGGGGCCGGGTGCTTGTATTTATAACTCTGAACAAATACAGTAGGTATGTAACGTGCTTAATTTAAAAAAACGCTGAAAAAAGTTGAGGGGATAAATGTTGAAAATGCTTACAGTGGCCTAAGACAGTGGAATACAAAAGTTTTGTATCTATTATTTTTGATTAGATTATAATTGGATGGAACACTAGCGATTTGCGTGGTCTGCTCGCCTTATGTAAGGTATTCCCGTGGGAATAAGACATTTTCGCAAAAAAAAATGTATCATTATGTGTTAATTCAGGATGCAAACTATCTCCATTCCAAATAATATTCAAATCCGTTTAGTATATGAAAGCGAAACAAATATCTAAACATCCAAATAATATTTTCACACTTATAAGTGTGATAGTGTGATGTGATTAGTGTGATAATGTGAAGTGATTAGTGTGATAATGTGATGTGATTAGTGTGATAATGTGATGTGATTAGTGTGATAATGTGATGTGATTAGTGTAATAATGTGAAGTGTGAGTTTTTGGAAATTTTGAGTTATAAAGGTTGAAAACGTAAAAAAATCAGAAATCAGCAATTTTGAAAATATATATTACACTCGTGAGGTTTATGTTCATAGGGCCACTAGTCAAAACAATGGGTTTGCATTGGTCCACATCCCTGATGGAAAGCCAAAAGATGCCGCTATGCTCACTCTTGCCGCCTAGAACTAGATACCATCATCAGCTCATATACGTCCTCACCGAGGGGTTCGAGCCTACAGGTTTAATTAGGACGATTAGGCTTTAGTCCTAGCCCAATGCGGGTTGGTCGACTTCACACACAACCTTCGAATTTCTTAGCAGGAGTGTGATAGTTCATTACGATATTTCTTCACCGTACATAATTATGAATTCGATATTCGAAAATACATTGGTACGTTGTGAGGATAGAACCCGCGTCTCCTTGACGGAAGACAGGCTGACCTAGCTATTACGCCACTGACGCTCTAATACTAGATAATACGATTCCAAGAACACCGATGCAAGGAGAGCTTTCCAATGCCCAGCTATACTAAAAAAAATGGGTCGTTGACCTTGCGAACACACTATAATCGCCCTGTTGGTTGAACAGCAGTTGTTGAGAACAGCAGTCGTTGAGAACAGCAGTTGTTGAGAAAACCAAATAATAATACACATCTTCTTCTTCTTCGAGTTCGGCTTTTATTATGGCTATTTGTGCCCGTGATGTTGCGGCACGGCATAATACGCAGACAGACTGTGAACTTTAGAACAAAGATAATTTTAACAAAAATAGAAACCTCTTTCAAATTACCTTATAATGGTTATCTTCACTAAAAAGTAACAAATAAAATAACATTTCAGATGAAACAGGATAAAAAATATAGCCAATAGCCAATGGTGTCGATTCGGCATATGCCCAACTAAACTAAAATTTGTCTTGTCACTTTCTAACATTTTTAATTGAAAAGGGAGCAAAGATCATCGGTTTTGTTCGATTTCACGACTAACTATCAAATTTAGTCTTGTTTTAGTGCCTACACCATGACGAATAAAAAACTACTAAAATTGACAGTTAGTCGTGAAGTCAAAGACAAAAACAAAACCGATGATTTTCGGTCCCTTTTCAATTAAAAATGCTAGAAAGTGACAGGACTAATTTTAGTTTAGTTTAGTTGGGCGTATGCCGAATCGACACCAATATCCTCATTTAAGTAGATAGGTAGTGTAATAAGTAAATATTTAGAATTTTGTACTTTCTGTTGGAGTCGGTGCCAGCCTAAAATTGCCGACGACGAAACTAACAGTATTAATTCATCGAATGAAACCTACCCGGAATTTTCCTGTCTTCGCCGTGCGTTTTGGTCGGGTGCGGCATTGTATCCCGCGTCGCGTTTACGTGTCATGAGCTATTGTAAAAATGATGTCAATTAAATTTTGTATTTAAAATATCACTAAGAGAATAAAATTCATTCTTTATCCAAAAAATGTCTGTGACTAAACGATTCATAGAAAGTATCTTTATAGTAATATTTCCGAGACATACGTAACGAGAGTATTCTATCGATATCTACGATATCAGAAATGTTACGCTCAAAAACGCCATCGACTCCATCCTCGATCATCGTTTTCTCAACTAACACAAAAATTATAAAGCAAAACATATTTTTTAACAACACGTTTTAACGCACTAAAAAGTATAAAATGATTTTTATTGAGATTTTTATTGCTGAAGTACATTTGTAGGACTTCAAACGAAAAACGTGGGGTGCGTGGAATAGATATTCTAAGAAGTAGAGAACGAGGTGATGGCTGAAGAACAGCATAGCTGACGCTGTAACCTTTTCATTGTTTTACTTATTTTCATGTCTGTCTGTATTACTTATTGATACATAACATATTATGTAATGACAATGAATAAATGTCTTCTGATTCTTATGAGTGCCAGGGGTTGTTATGTGTTATACGTAAATTAGAAAAAATCGGAATAAGAGGATCACAACTATCTATTTTAATAGACTATTTAACAAACAGAACACAAATAGTAAAAATGGATGAATATAGAAGTGAAACGGTTGGTGTATCATACGGTGTACCACAAGGCAGTGTCTTAGGTCCTACTCTTTTCCTTGTCTACATAAATGACTTGTGTAACATGAAAATTAAGAATGGTAGCTTTTTTACGTACGCCGATGACACTGCCATTGTGTTTACCGGTGACACATGGAATGATGCTAAGCGTAACACTGAAATGGGCATGATTCAAGTAGGAAAGTGGCTAAGGTATAACTTACTTACGCTAAACACAGAAAAAACAAATTATATGTGCTTCAGTAAGTACAATAATACTCAACCAGCTAATGACTTCCATATATCAATACATACATGTAGTGATATATCTAACAACACATGTCAGTGTTCAGTTATTAAAAAAGTATCTAAAACAAAATACCTTGGAATTGTTATTGACCAAAATCTGTCTTGGTATCCTCAAATTGAACAACTTAGTGCCCGAGTGAGAAAATTTATATGGATGTTCAAATCACTCAGATATGTTGTTCCAAATAAATCAACTAATGACTCCGCAAACAGTCTTTTGACAAAACTATATATTGCGTTAGTTCAATCTGTATTAGAGTATTGCATACCCGTATGGGGTGGTGCACTAAAAACTCGTTTCCTAGAAGTAGAAAGAGCGCAAAGAGTTCTGTTGAAAGTCATGTTTTTCAAAAAACAACGTTTTCCTACAGAGAATCTTTACAACTTAGGTGAATTGCTGTCTGTCCGAAAACTATATATATTACACATAGTACTAAACACACATAAAACCGTTCCTTATAACCCTGGGGTACTAAATAAACGAAGACATCACACGGTAGTAAATGTTCCAGTTACAAAATCAGTTTTTGCTAAAATTCAATATAAAAAACGAGCGGCTTATTTATATAATAAAATAAATAAAGAGTTACATATATATAATAAAACCTATTGTGAGTCTAAATCTGAAATAATAAAATGGTTAATGACACTAAACTATGAACAAACGGAACAGCTGTTAAATACTTAATAGGCTTTGTAGCGTTAAAAAAAGAAAGCTAGCTAACCTGTGGTCGACGACCACAGGCGAAACGTGAAAATTAGGTGTACAAAGAAAGAGTTAGTTAAATTTGTCCGAACGGTATAATATAAATTTAAAAAGGCCAAGAAATTGCCAAGCATGAGCCGAGAGTCGAGTCCTGAGGGGACTCCGTCGATATAGTGTCGCTGGAGTAGTGTTGTGTTGTGGTGTATCGATGCAGGAAGGTGTACCAAAACCGCGGAGTACCCCGAGAGAGTATAGCCAAATGGGAACCAAAAAAGGGAGGGCCAGAGAAACCTAAAAGGCCTTTTTAGAATTTAGAAAAAGAATTTAAATTTGGCAAAATCCGCATACAAAATTACAAAACAGATACAAAAAAAGGCTAAAAAATGATGGGCAGTATCCCAGGGGGGACGCCGGAGCGCGGGTCTGCGGCACTCAGCTGGCACGGGCGCGGGCGCACACAACGCAGGGGTCCAGGCACGTCCAACGCCCGGTGGCCTCAGGGGTCCGGAACCACGGCGAGAGAACGAGAAAGGCACGGAGGGACCCTCGTGTGTGTGCCGCAGAGACCGGAAATACACTGTAAAGATTGACAAGGAAATAATCGACATCCGACCAAGTCAGGGAAAGAAAAAAGTACGTCGATAAAAACCAGGAGGAAGACAGCACAAGACTTACCCGGCTACTCCAAAGTAGGAGCCTAATATTTATTGTATGGCCTAATATTTATTGCATGCCAAGCCACTTACAACATTTAGTCATATTTTCTCACTAATATTCAACCAAGTTCAAGGGATAAAACGTTTCCATTTCCTGACAGACGACAACTGAGAAAACAATCAACAATTTAGAAAAAGGACAAACCAACAAAATTTTAAATTTGAAAATGTGACATAAAAACCGGCCAAAAGAAAAAAGAGCCATACCAAAAAGGTTATTAAAAAACCTGCAGTAATGCTGCAGCTTGTACTATATTCTGTGAAAAGGCTAAGGTTCTTAGTCTTAATACTAGGCCAATTTTGTCTTGTTAATATAAGTTAGTGGGAGATACTGTATTACAGTATCTTCCGATCCCAAGACAATGTCGCAGGGCTAATTCACACTTAACATACACAAACAAACATGATATTATATTGACTATATTACATTTTAATTCATGCAAACACATAGATGAACACCCAAATTGAACATAAGGTTGCATATTATTATAAATAAGTTCTTACATACACCCGTTTCAGATAGCATTGGAAAAATCTTTCATCGGATACATTTCAAGACACCTGTCAATCTTAATTGATTTGCCTTTTACATATATTTTTGTATTTTTTTTTCCATTGTTGTTTGGAATGATCTATGGATAAATATAAAGTACACATTTGGATATTTTTTACTAAATTATTAGTAATAAGTTAGAAATACTTGTCACTCTTTAAAACTGTTTTATTTAAAAATATTTACATTGTGATATACTAAACGAGGAGCGGAGTCTCCTAACACAGACATACTAATGTCTAAAAGGAGACTTCAGAAATGTTTAACTATGTAAATAAGCGATGAAAAATAAAGATTTTGTATTTTGTATTTGTATTTTGTATGTCTTGAAAACTCACAAATAGGTTATTATTAGTATATTTTTTGCAGTGCAATTCAATTGTTGTGTTTTTTTTATTATTGGAAAGGCTTGCGTTTGACCATTATTCTAGCTGATGGAAATTGATTATAAGGTGAAAGATGGACCACGCTCGCCTAGAAGATGTCTATGATTTTTTTATAAAGGGGCTAAGTTATAATCTATAGTTTTTTGAGAAATTTGATCTAGTCGAAACAAATCTAACGGGCCTAAACAAACTAGGTTATGTTGAGTATTTGAGGAATTCCTGTTGCTTCCTTTCGGCTCCATCATGAGACCCTGAACATCACGTATGACTAAAGTTCTTGTTTAGACAAATCCAACGACCCCAAACACGACGAGGTTGTGTTGTGTATTTTAGGAGTTCTTATGGCCACCTTCGTTTGTAATCATTACGTACATTGGCTGGCTGGTTTATAATTTGTGAAGAATAATATTAACCGCGTGATGTTTTCAAGACTTTAATAGGTTCTTTATATTTAACGGCTCAACTCTACGCCAATTTTTTGAGTAACATTATGTAAGTGAAAAGTATTGAATGAATGAATGTATGAATGAATGAATGAAGTATACTTGATTGCACACAGACAGAAACATACAGTAATTACAGAAGTAAAAATAGTACAATCGGCGGCCTTATTGCTCAGGCAACCGGTTAACATGGAGACATTTGAGTTAGATAAAAATGGTGCGGGTCGGTGCGCCTATTCTAAACAAATAAATAAATAAAACTATACGATAAATAAATACCTATCTACATTCTACATACATATATAATATAATACAAATATACATAATATAATAAATTATGATATACGTAGGATACATTACATGTGATCATTGCAGATGATAATTTAAGAGTAGCCACACAGATGCTCGAATTGATATTTACAAAACCATGATTGCCATTCTCAGCCATACTAGTTACTGCCGGATAATAGTTATTATAATATATATATTTCTATCATGATATAAATAAAATTTTACAATACTCTTTATACATTTTATCTCTAACTTTTTTCTATTAGTATGCGGAAAAAAGTTCTATAAAACTATTTTTGTAGAATTTTCGCTTACAGCTCTATATTTGCTCAGTCTGTCACAAAATAAATAATTGGTCGTACAAGGATATTAAACCGCTGCCAGCTATTTATAAAGCAATTACTCCGCGTACACGCACCTCCTTAAGCCATAGACTATTTTTGGGCTGTGCGATGTAGTACGGAACACGACTTGAGTCTTGATGGAGAGTTGAAACATTTGAACTGGCCATTAGCTATTGTAAAAATGATGTCAATTAAATTTTGTATTTAAAATCTCACTAAGAGAATAAAATTCATTCCTTATCCAAAAAATGTCTGTGACTAAACGATTCATAGAAAGTATCTTTAAGCCCAACTCACACAGAGCCGTGCCGGGCGCGGTCCGGGGGCGCCATAGCACCGTCCCGCTTGTCCCGGCCCCGGACCGCGCCGCTCCCGCTCTGTGTGCCTTATAGTAATATTTCCGAGACATAGATAACGTGTGGAAACACAAAGAAACACGTGTGCTGGTTTTACTTAGACTGACTTTTTTTTTATAAGGCATAGTTAGGTGCAACATAACATAGTTGTAGAGAGATGGCGCTAGTAGTTATAAAAACAAGTGCATTATTTTAATATTTATTCTAACACCTCCACTTATCAAAATAATCTAAACTTTTGGTACATAGGTTTAATAAAACAATTTTTTTTTTAATATGTATAAACTTATTGCATACAGCCATCAGACAATATTTTGAATACCTAACTTCTTCACAAAATAATTATGTCTTACACTACTCAATCCTTTGGTTAGTAGGTCTGCTGGCATTTCAGATGTTGGCAGATAAACTATTTTTGTGAGATTGTTAGCCACTGCTTCTTTAACAAAATGGTGGCGCACATATAGATGCACATAGGTGCTTAGTTCTTTTATGGAACAATGGGTTCTCTGTCAACCTCTGAGCGCCTTGGTTATCATTATACAAAATTATTTTATAATCACAACTATTATCAATTTCAGAAAACAATTTTTTCAAGTATATAGCCTCTTTACAGGCTTCTGCTATCGCCATGTAATCGGCCTCTGTACTTGACAAAGCTGTAGTCCTTTGTTTTTTACATTCATATGAGATAACAGTTCCTGAAAACTTAAACTAATAACTGCCTTCTGTGCCACATTGTCTGTCCTAGCCTTCTGTGCCACATTGACATCCCCGCTAACAAATTCTCTGATTTTATTGTATTTAACTTGTACACACCGTTTATCAAATTGGCAGTACCAATAAGCTCATTCACTTGATTATATATACACAAACATCTTTTTTTAATGCTACTCTGTTGCCATTAGCTATCAATTGGCTTACTGATAGTAGGTTTGTCGTAAGCTTCGGTATGTACAAAACATTTTTCACAATCACATCGTACTGAGAACCGTTTACGCTTGTCGTGATCTGAGTTTCACCAACACTTACTACAGGCACAGTCGTTTGATTTGCGACTACAATTTCTTTGTTTTCATGCACACGTCTGGTTTGCAGTAAACATTTTTCATTTGACGTCATGTGTGCGCTTGCGCCCGAATCAACGTACCAATCTTCTGCGCAAAAACTCCCGTTGAAAAACGCTGCACTAAAAGCATTTACATTTTTATTTGCTTTTAATTGGGGGCATTTATTTTTGTAATGGCCGATTTTCTTGCAATTATAACATTTTATCTGTTTCCTGCCAGTTGACATATCAGTTGACATTGACGTTTTAAATGGTTGACCACGGCTAGTGTTGCCACTTTTCAACCGTTGTTGTTTAGACCAAAATGCAGAGTCTGTTCCAGTAGTACCAACCTCATCACACATATCGAGTAACTTTGTCTTTATGGAATCAGCAGTAATGGCGATCCCAGAATGCTCGATCGCCATTATCATCGGTAAAAACTTATCTGGGAGTCCAGCCAAAAGTAATGCACCAATCATCTCGTCAGAGATCTCAAAACCCTTCAATTTCTGCGCTGTTTCGACCATTTGAGATACGTAGATTATCATGGATTCACAGTTTTTAAGGCATATTGAAATTAAAGTCCGAAGTAAACTTACTTTTCTTTGATACCCCGAGTCATCAAACAGCAGTTTCAATTTGTCCCACACACCGTTCACTGTAGTCTCATCCTTGATATGCGCGTATAATGAAGAGTCTATAGTCATCACGAGCTTGGCTTTGGCTTTCTTCATCTCAGCGTCACTGATCTTCTCTGGTATATTTTCGATGTCGAGGCCCTCGAGTAGCAAAAAATTGCTTGCCGCAAATGCCCAATCATCGTAATTCTCGCGGCCTTTGAGTTTTGGCACATTAATTAGATAGCCCGACGTGGACATTTTAGCTTTCGCACAAAAAACGAACAAAGTTAAACTATATTTTTAGGTAAATAACCTAAAGAAACACGTGTGGTGGTTTTACTTAGACCGACTTTTTTTTTATAAGGCATAGTTAGGTGCAACATAACATAGTTGTAGAGAGATGGCGCTAGTAGTTATGAAAACAAGTGCATTATTTTGATATTTATTCTAACACGTATCCTTCGTCACGTGTAGCTGCTGGACATATGTCTTCCGAGGACAGGCCAGGTCTCGCTGCCGTATAGTAGGACATGTCTTCCGAGGACAGGCCAGGTCTCGCTGCCGTATAGTAGGACCGGTCGGATGATGCTCTTGTACACAAGGCCTGGATGGTTCTTAGACATGTTTCATTAAAATCAGTTCAACCGTTTCAAGGTCATTGCGGTAGGGTTCTTAGGCGCATGTGTATGTTATATTAAAAAATGTTTTCTACTTTAATAATTATTTAAATAATGGTTTCAAAATTTTTACTGTGTGACGTCATACGACCGATGACGGACAACCATACTCGTAAAGATTGACGACAAAAATACGTAAACAAAGCTTACTTTGTACAAGGTTTTTGTAAAAACTTAGATGTGTGAAAATTTGTGTACAAGATGACGTCACAAAGGTTAAATGGGTCATTTGTTTTTTTTTTTTTTAACGGTAATCTTTAACTTTTTCCGTTAAAAGTACGAAAATATAGTGTAAAACTATCTCAAATTGGTTTTCGTATTTTTATATTATAGTCAAAAAATTTTAGCGTGCCTCATTACTATCTAAACTAGGCTAATAGAGTTGACAGTTGTTATTTGAAATATTCCTAAAGCATGCTCACCTCTAAAGTCTCAAAACTCATGGAAAATTACAATCCGTTCTTCTCACATACGCCCATATAGGAACATCTTTTGTCTGTCCATATATAGGTACCCTATTTGATTAAAAAGACACAGAAAACAAAATTTACACGCACGTGCCTGTTGTACAAACCCAATGTTCATTCCAAGGCATAGATTTATGTATAGACTAGCGGGCCGCTCTTGCTTCGCACGGTAGTGTAATTCATACACATTTTCAAATAGGAGGAGGTTCTCAGTTCGCATGTCAGCAATGCGCCCGCGCCTGCGTTCTAGCAGTCCGCCCGCGGCTACACTCGCGTTGTGTAGATTTTCTCGTGGCAATAAAACTTTTGCCCGTAAAAATAAATAAATAAATCGTTTATTCAGTTATTTTTTAACATTGACTTAAATTAACATAAATTCCGCCAAACTGCAAAGCAGTTTGTTGGCAGAAATATCTCCCCTATTATATAAACTGTAATCATAATCATTTATTTGCTAGAAAATGGTACAGTTTTGCAGATGAACAGCATCATAAAAATTAAAAGCTCATTTTCAGTCACATCATCAGGTTGTAACATGCAAATTAAAGTATACAATGTTTTACGTTACTTGCTCTCTAAATGCAATTTACATACTCGTAAGCTCACATATTTTTAAAGACTTTCTTCTACAATACAATACAACTTTATCATATTCGTGCATCTACCTATTGTTCAAGTTTTTGAAATATATGTTTTATCAATTTGGATTTAAATACATTTTTGCTGGTGCTCTTTCGAATGCATAACGGTATACTGTTGTAAATTTTAGGAATGAGGTATGATCTGGCTCGTTTACCATAATATTTAGTGGTTCTAGGTACAATTAATGCTTCATTACTTATTTTTCTAAGTAACCGAGGATTTGTTAATGGCACTTTAAACTCATTACATCCAAATTCTTCTAACGCTAACTGAAACGATACCCTCTCATCGACTGGCAGTATTTTACATTTCGGGAATAATTGGCTTTGTGTTATTCCAGGGTACAAACTATCTCTATTCCAAATTTCATCCCAATCTTTGTATCCACCCCGCACTTCGTGCCTACGCTACGGCTGCTTTGCGTGGGGCCACACTGGTCATTGCGCGGCGGCGGCGGGCGACGCCGGTGTTTATTTTCCTAAATTCGTAATATCTTCTGAATGGAATGTCCGATTTGAGTAATTCAAAAAGTTATCTATAAAAAGTACCCTTTTCCGAAGAACATTCCTTTTCTAAAAGCACCAGTACTCAATTTTGAAAGTTCATACCATGCTTAACGAATCCTCCCGTAACAGAGACAAAAGGCTTAACTCTAAACAGGTTCAACCAACTGAGAACATGGCTTCGCAACATTACCCGGGACAAACACAACGCCCAATGGGCTGGTCTAACAAGCTGCAGACAGTCGAAGGCGGTGATCCCAACACTATCGCCGAGACTAACACACAGACTTCTCAGCCTTGTGCTACCCAAAAACCTCGAAAAACCGCGGAAAACGCTGACCCAGGACAAAGTGAAGACCTTAGCATCAGTCACCACCTCTGTGAAAGTATTTAACAAGAGAGTAACAGTTGATGTTCATCCCTTTACCATATTCCAAAGAGTCTGCGTCACAAAACAATCAGATGAACAAATGAAGCAGCACCAGGACCATTAGTTTAGCCAGTACGTGTCTTTAAATATGACCCAAACACAAAATATACACGTTTTTTTTTAATAGCCTTCCTGTGACAAGCTGTATCTCTGCAAATAATGGACCTAGAGTGCTGGAGAGTGAAACTTCGTTGTACAAGCGGCGCGGGCGCGTAAATTTTTTTCTTCCTTCATGCGGCACATCCTCACTATAGGATTATAGTAAGAAGTGTTATTTACGTAGGTTTTAAGTATAAAAATTTTCGGATTTCGTAGATTAAATGAAGTATTGATGTTAATATTGGAAAGCAAAGGAGGAAAGTCAAGTATTGAATGAACAATTTTATGTAAATATATCAGCCTGTTTACGTCTAGTTTGTTAGGATATCATCTTGAACTGTTGAAGTCTGTCGGAGTAGTGAATAAGTATACGACCATATCCAAACTTATAGCTAAGTATTTTAAGAAATTTGTTTTGAACTCTTTCTGTAGTTATATCATGGATAGAGTAGCAAGGAGACCAGATGACTGCAGGTATTCTAAGATGCTTCGAACTAGACTATTATAGAGTAATAAGATGGATTAATAGTTTTTGAAATTTTTAGTTGATCTTATGACAAATCCAAAGAGACGAAAAGCTTTATTCGTTATATGATTATAATGGTCACGAAAAGTTAACTGACTATCGAAAAATACGCCAAGATCTTTAATTACAGATTTACTAGATATTTTGTAATCGAAAATGATATTTTTTTTCTTTTTAGTGAACGATATAATGAAACACTTGTCAACGTTAAGAGACATGTGATTCAACTGGCTCCATTCAGAAATCACATTTAGTATATCACTTTGGATTAACTGGCAGTCATCCCTAGGCACCCTGAACAAGTTTCTAAAGGAATCGCTTAGGTCTCTGCTCACGCACTCTAAAACTGCTTTGTTGATTAGGCTATAGAGTATATTTGAATTATAGAAAATAATAATAAAAAACGAAGTCTCTCCGGTAAAGATTAAATCCTCAGCTTAGGCCTTTCTGTGACTCATTATATATAAAGTCACCAACTTTTTTACTTAACCATTTTTTTAGACAAGATAAATAATTCATTTGTTATCGGAATTTTTGGTTACCTAACCATGCAGTCTTTTTGTTGCTAACTAATTTATTAAGTATATCCACAGTATGAACGAACGTAAGTGTACGTTCATATTAGGAATTAACTGAATAATACATTGATAAGACTGAAACCTTATACAGAAAGCAAAGACCCAAATCTAGCCCGTTCCTATACACCGAAAAAAGATCCAAAAATATTATTAGAAAATAGTAGGTACCTATTCAGCTAGTATTTCAGAGCCCGATTTAAAGGACACACGAACCCACAAAAAATACTTAGCCAGACACAACATGAAGTCAGTCACATATGGCAATTCTCACATTTAAATAAAGAATAGCACTAACACAGAACTGGGTGGTTCAGCACTGCACTATCGCGTATGTTGTGACACGCGCTGAACCGACGGCGTACGTTCAACGCGATTTTCTGACGGAGACTGCCGGAGGGAGATACCGTTCAGTTCACCCCCTTTCCCCGCCCCTGACTGGCCTCCCCTGTGTAAGGTTGCCTCAGTGTTTTTGTTTCTCTTCCTAAATCGCTTCACATGGCTTTAATAATAGTAAGTCGTATGACGTGTCAAAAAAAGACCTCTTCTCAACAACTTGTATCAAGGCGTCGTCGAAGCAGATTTCTGGTCACTTGCTATCAAAATCTTGATCATCTATCTGCTTGGACTTTGATTTGATATAAATCTTATACTTATTCTTGTATATATTGATACAATAAGAATCTCGGAAACGCCTGCAACGATTTCGATGAGCGTATATGGGGTTTCAGGGGCGATAAATCGATATAGACAGGTAATTTCGCCGCCGTTTACAATGCCACAATAGCTCAGTCGGAGAACCGTGAGATAATACATAAAATCAATACGTAATACCGAAATGCAAAAATACCAAAACCAAAACATGAAGGTTCATGGAGTTTTGCTTTCTCTGTATTTTTAGGATTAGTCTTTATAATATGTTAAAAGGCTTTCAAAGTCAGCATAAAAATCGATCTTCTGTTTTCTTTCATAAGTTTCAAATTTCAGTATACAAGTGTTTTTTCAGGTAATATGCTTAGTACATTAGAGCATATGTTACATATATATATTTCTTTTTAGCGCTAAAGAATTGCAAGCAAGCATCACAAAAGTAAACTTATCCTTTATGTCCGTCCAGTAAAGAGATCTTTGATTAAACAGAACGACCTTTATTATTTTGTTCGATGTATAATAAATTCACATGATGAGCTTTGTTGATATCGGTCCTGTATGCCTAATGATACCCACGTTCCTTTTAAGGCCTTTTACCTTCCGGATACTGAACTTATTCGATTGAAACTTGCTGTGTTACATCCATAGATAAAGGATGTATAAGATATACATAGGCGTCTTGGAGACATGACAAAAAGAAATGTACATGTGTTGGTGAAGAAATAAAAATAGTGTTGTCCACGATAACATTTTCTTTATCGATTCTTTCAGTTGGCAGGCCTTTTTGTACAGAAACAAAATAACGTCAATCGTGCCGTGTTATATAAAACTAATGAATCTGGATGTTACATAATGTATACGGGCGACAGGCGACGGACGACGACGACCGATGGGCGACAGTGACGGGCCCCGGGGAAAAAAAATTCAAAATCTATGGTTACACCCTCAGAGGAAATAAAAGATGATCGCTTCGCTCCCTTGCAAGGTGACGCGCTTCGGAAATATTTGTTTACACCACTAATACTTAATCTTTCGCTCTAATGGTGACACAAATCTTAAATCAGCGATTCTTTTTTTTTTACAACGAAAATAAAAAGTTTGCTTCTAGTGCACGCTTACTCGTGGGAGCGTTCTGTGTTATTTGCGTTGTAAATTATTGGAAAATGTGGTATCTCATTATTATACATTAAAATAATCCCAGGGAAACAGTGATCAAGTGTAATATGGAAGTTTCTCGTAATAAAGTCGGAATTACGGCAATTTTATTCAACAAACATTGCTAGTGGTTTGCCGAGGTTAGAATCCATCTTTGTCAATTTTATTCAACAAAAATTGTTAGTGGTTTGCCGAGGTTAGAATCCATCTTTGTCAATTTTATTCAACAAAAGTTGCTAGTGGTTTGCCGAGATTAGAATCCATCTATGTCAATTTTTTGGTGTCGTCGGAAATAATAATAATAATAAATACCATGCTGAGATGTCAAGGACATAAAAACACAATAATAATAATAAGCCCCTCAAAACCCTACCTTACGTCCGGGTCGACCATCTGTGCCCACGTGAGGGGCGGACACATGTATGTATGCTCACGCGTACTAAAACATCGTGGCTAACAAGGTTAAGGTGCAAAAGCGATATGTAATGGTTGTCACAAGAAGTCAACGTCCCCAGGCGGGTCCCAGTGCTCAAAGCACTGGGGAATCCCGCTCCGCGCTTCTTAGCTCGGACAGCCCCACGTACTCTGGGGGGGGGGCAACATACCGCTTAACTCGACTTTACAGTCAAAAACACCGTCTTCACCGAAAAACTCAACAAGCTCATCATATTCATATCAACTATCTGAAGATGTTGTGCAGGAGGCAAAGTCCGCCGATAACCCTGCACCCGCTAAGGGTAGACAACGTAGGCGAAAACAATGGACAGAGAAAATGAATATTTTCATCATGCGTACATATTTCATTATAACATCACTGGAAACAGATACAAAGACTTACCTTACATTACACCATTACACGTAAAATTTTATGAGGAATTTCCGGAAATGCAAGTAAGCAAACAAAGAGTTGGAGATCAGCGCAGAGCCATTGTTAAGAACAATTTGCTCTCTTTAGAGAAAATAAACCAAATTCGAACAGATGTATGAACATCCCCAAGCTGCAACACAAATACAAGTCTCATCACAAACAAAAAACAATAGAAGTAGACAGAGATGGACTACTGAAATAAATGAGATTATTATTAGGTCATATTATAGAATAACAAACTTAGAAAGTAATGTTACAGCGTATAGGCAACAATTACACCAAGACGTAATGTGCCCAGTGCCCTAGCATCAGACAATTTTCCGTACAGAGAATAGCGGATCAGCGGAGCGGAGCAATTATTCAAAATACATACATTTCAACAGAAAGACTAAATATTATAAGGGAGGAAGTCACCTCAGAACTACAGAATAGCGAACCCATCGCAGCGGCAGTACATATAGCAGATCAAGAAAATATGACTAATTCCCAAAACGACGCATTAACTAGTGTTACATATTCACATACACCCAATAACCAAACATTTAATGAACAAATTAATGAACAAGAGCAACCAGAAATATCTCCACCACTTGTACTATCGATAGAAATACAAAAACAAATAGAGGAAACGTTTACTGAAATACTATCCACATTTGAAGGAACTGCCGCAACTGAAAGACCTGCTGCTATACCAAAACAAAAACCATCAAAGAAGTTTGCAAGTATTGTATACTATCTTGACTCGATTGTGATTCCCAAAGTATTGCAACCATCCACGAATTTTGAAAAACTTCAATTAATTATATGTATATAGTGCAGCATACACTGCAGCCAAATTAAACGGAGCGAGATTTAGAGACAGAAAAAGAAAACAAGAAATTAGACAAAAACCCAAATGGCACACGAATTAAAAAAATAGAATAGGGGATCTCAGAGACAATATAGCTAGACTTGAAGAATACATAAAAGGAAACCAAAGTCAGTCACTTAAGAAGAAAATAGATATAATTTTAAAGAAATATAAAATACACTCACAACACGAAAATCCTAATACACATATGTCACATTTTCTTAATACTCTAAAACAAAAGCTTAGTGTTTTAGCCAATAGACTACGACGATACAAACAAACCACCCTCCGGAGGAACCAGAATCGATTATTCAATAACAACGAGAAGATTTTCTACAGAACTTTATCACAAAATTCTCTTCGTCTAACGAAAATTGTTCGAGTGATGTGCCTACAAAAGAAAACATGCAACAGTTTTGGTCCGGAACATGGTCGAACCCAGCAGTGCATAAAGATAGTAAGTGGATAGATGAAGATAGGAATAAATTAAAAGACCTGCTACAGATGGATTTTAAAGAGATAAATACTGACCTATTAAAGAAAGTTATCATGAGAACACATAACTGGAAAGCTACAGGATCAGATAAAATACACAACTATTGGTACAAAAAATTTACTAGTACACACACAGCCCTACTGAATCATATTAACAATTTCATCAAGTACCCTACCACATTACCCCAATACATAACAGAATAGATAACCTATATGTTACCTAAAGATGTAAACGATTCAAGTAACCCTGCTAAATACCGCCCAATAACTTGCTTACAAAATATCTATAAATTAATTACTTCTTGCATTAGTGAAACTATATACAAACATATCAACACCCACGAAATCCTATCAGAGGAACAGAAAGGGTGCCGTAAGAATAGTCAAGGGTGTAAAGAACAGTTAATTATCGACGCTGTAGCCTCTAAACAAGCTTATGCAAAAAAGAGAAATATCTGCACTATGTACATTGACTATAAGAAAGCGTACGATTCAGTGCCCCATTTGCGGTTAATTTACGTCTTAAGACATTACAGTAGTCACCCAATTATAATTCAGTTCTTAGAAACTACAATGTCAAAATGGAAAACTTCTTTAAAATTACGTAATGGCAGTGGCACTTTAGAAACAGACCCTATAGATATCAAACGGGGTATATTTCAGGGAGACGCTCTGAGCCCTCTGTGGTTTTGTCTCGCACTCAATCCTTTATCAACACTCTTAAACGATACCAAAAAACGCTTCAAGATCAGGTATGAAAATACATTTCATACCTTGTCCCACTTAAGGTACATGGACGATATTAAGCTGTTTGGTACCAGTTTAGCTGAAATTAACAATTTAGCAGATATTACCCAATCATTCTCAATTTGGGATTGACAAATGTAAAATTCAATTAGTGTACAAAGGTCACCTTCAGAAAGACAGTTACTTACTTAACAGTGGAGAACGGATAGAACCGGTAGATGACTTAGAAGGGTATAAATACTAAGGCTACTACCAGTCGCAACAGATACATCAAAATCAAACTAAGAAAACCCTTACCAATAGATTTAGGTCAAGGCTTCATAAAATTCTTCACACGCAATTAAATAGCCGAAATGTAGTAAAAGCAATAAATTCTTTTGCTATCCCTATTCTCACTTACTCGTTTGGTATAATTAATTGGTCGCAAACAGATTTAAAGAACTTACAGAGAATAATCATCACCACCATGACTAAATACCGCAAACACCACCCAAGAGCATGTGTCCAAAGACAAACGCTACCTAGGATGGAGGGTGGAAGAGGGATAGTCGATATACATAACCTACATAATAGATAAATAAGTACATTAAAATCATTCTTTCACTCTAAAGCGCAATATTCAGCCCTTCACAGAGCAACAGTAAAATCAGACAATAGACTTACGCCACTAAACCTGAAAGACAACACCGTTAGAATCACTGAAGCATCCGTAACTCAAAAATTGGAAGTATGGACTCAAAAATCGTTTCATGGACGTCATCGCCTTGACTTGACCAGCCCAAATGTTGACAAAATTGCGTCAAACGCATGGCTCAAGCGAGGAGAGATGTTTCCCGAGACTGAAGATTTCATGATCTCGATACAAGACCAGATCATTGATACCAAAAATTACAGAGAGCACATTATACGGGACCCAAACCAACAAAACGATCTTTGCCGTCATTGCCACAGTAGTTCTGAAACCATTCAACATATAACAGGAGCTTGCAAATCAATAGCACAAACAGACTACAAACACAGACACGATCAGGTAGCTGCCATCCTACACCAGTATTTAGCTTTCAAACACCAATTTGTCACAGAAAACACTGCATATTATAAATATAAATAAACCTCAAATAGTTTTAGAATCAGCAGAATACAAGATGTACTAGGACCGAACTATAATGACAGACAAAACTATACATTATAACAGACCTGATATCACACTGCATGATAAGAAAAACCAAACAGTATACCTCATCGACGTGGCCATCCCAAACACCCATAATTTACAATTAACCCGTTCAACCAAAATAAGTAAGTATACAGGCTTATCCATAGAACTTAAAACACAATGGCGAGTACACACTGTCCATACCGTCCCTATAGTGATATCGTCTACGGGCGTAATTCCAAAAACCTTACACGCTGGTTAAAAAATATTGCAGATACATCCTCTTACATACGTCCTCATGCAAAAAGCAGTCATACTGAACACATGTAGAATCGTCCGGAAATTCCTCTCTATTAACACCTGAACCCACTTCACCATCACTTGCGCTTTGGCCAAAAGCCCGTGGGAGTGATGTTTTACCCCGTTTACGGGAGAAAAAAGTTTTAAAATAAGAATTCAGCACCAGAATATGAGAGCCTGGTGTCCGTACTAGAGATTACCTGTGTGACGGATTGCCAGGCCCCATACCTTGCGAACCGAGATAGAGGGCAGTTTTAACAAAGCTTAGCAAATAAATAAAGAAAAATAAAAAACAAGCAATTAAGCAGTTTACAAATATTTCAGTGTGTATGTGCGTGTGTGCTTGTGTATGCATGTGTATTATGTGCGTACGTGTCCATATAAGTATTTTGAATCCGTATCTTTGTTTAGCTGGGTATTTCAGCTGAATAGTTATATGGGAAGCTTGCAAAGTTCTAACGGAGGAAGCCGCTTTGCACAGGCGTACCTTGTAGTCATCTGAGCTGATTAAGCGCTGTACCCACGTGGTACCGCTCTGCAGGTGGGCGGGGGAGGGGAGAGAAAATTGCATCTACCGCGCTGCACTATGACGTCGATATCTGCATAAGTTGAGCAAATAGGTCGTGTTTGGTATCGATTTCGTATAAATCAAGAACGAGGAATTCATTTCTGGGACAAAATTTTCACACTTTTATAGAAAAATAAAGAATTATGCGCAAAAATAGAAAACCAAAAAATATATTTTAATACAAAATATATGCTAACAATTAAACAAGAAGGTTATGCTTTATAAAAAAAAATATGTGTAAATAGCCCTGTTTATCTAAAATATATAAATATAAACTTTTTTGATAGATTTAACATGAAAACCAGTTAAAAAAAAAGAATGTGCCGCGCGGAGGAGCTTTGTTAGGGGATTTGGCATTTGCCGTTCGTTAGTTTATAGGTGCATTGGTATTTGTGTACATATCAAAACGAATAGTTATTTTATTTGGGCACTGAGATAGCCATAATTTCAACTTATTTTATACTAACAACCCGCCCAGCTCCGCACTGATGTTATTTAGAAACCTTTTATCAAACGGATTATTATCTCTCTTTTTTTTCAAAACTACACCCGTGCGATGCCGGGGTGGGTAACTAGTAATATAATATAGCTTTTGTTATTCAAACATAATGTAGCATTTTAATGGTGAAAGATTTTTTGAAATCGGTCCAATAGTTTTTGAGTTTATTTGTTACAACCACGTTATAACATACAAAAATACAAATCTTTCCTCTTATCTTTTATTTTATTTAAATAAAAGAAAAAAATACTAGTTATTACTATATTTTTACTTAAAAATAGAAAGCGATAGTTTTGTTGGGTAAAATAATAATAAAGGTGTAATTTTAGTTGACAAGTGTAATCGTTTTTTAATTAACAGTTTCCGGTGTAGCCTCATAGTTTGGTGCATCTTATGTCTCTTTTTAAACAATTACACCTTCCTGCACATTTTTGTTCACATCTGCATCTGATCAACTCCATTCAAACAGCGGCTGCTGGTGAAAGGGTGGTCCACACAGGCTCCCATATGCCATTATTTTTGGCCCAGCCCCAGCTAACCACTACTTAACTTACCTGTCATACATAGCAATGACAAATCTTCCTAATATTGGCAGAGCCTGCTCTGCATTTCCTTCTTTCGAATATTTGAATCCCTTCGTTGCAGTGGGATAATACAGATAGTACAGTTTTTTCTTTTGCTTGAAAAGGAAATAAAAGCGCTTTCGAAGTTTGGGCCGCTTCTTATCGCACTGAGATCTCTGAGCATTGTGCCAAGTTCCTACAGAGACCTTGCCATAATCACTATATCGTCGGAAAATCGAAGATGAGTGATGTACTCGCCATTGATATTGATGCAAAAACCTTTCCAGGACACAAGTTTGAATACATCCTCAAATGCATAAGTAAACAGTTTCAGAGAAATTACGTCTCTCTGTCTTACTTCTTTTCGCAGTTGGATTGGTTTCGTACTTGCGTCCTGTAACCATATTGACATGGTGGCGTTTTTGTACAAATATCTCAGCACTTCGATATACCGATAGTCGATATGGCACCTCTGAAGCGATTGCAGCACTGCTCAGGTTTGATGATGATAGAGCGTGTGGATGTGGTCTATGGTATTTAATTCGGAAATCGGCTTGTTCGGGGGGCTGGAAGTCATCAAACCTACGTTCGAGACGATTTGTGATGACTCTTGAGAACAGCTTATAAACATGGCTCAGAAGCGAGATGGGCCTGTAGTTCTTCAGAAGGGTGGTCTCCCTTTTTAAAGAAAAGTACCACCACGCTTCTGTTCGATGCTTCGGGCGTGGTAGGAGGCTAATAAGACGGAATTGAAGAGGCTCTGAAGGACTTTCAGCACCAGTGTTCCACCCGCTTTTAGAAGCTCAGTCGTAATTTCATCCTCACTGGGCACCTTGTGGTTTTTTAGCAGATCACGAGATCTGTCTATGGTGTCACAAAAGTGTTTACTTGTTTCGCTTTATCGCCTTTTCAACACGCGAGGTATTTAATTTGCGGATGTCGCGTCGCATAGATGTGCCTATTGAGTTTGTTGTATTGAGCCATGTCCACTGAAGACTGCAACCTCATTTCGCTTCGGCCACTCACTAATTTCCGGTGCTCCGAAGATTTTACATGTTCTACTTTAGCAGCTGGTCTTATAGAACTTTGAACCAACAGCAATGACAGTTTCCACCAACCCGTTATTAAGCTAGATTGTATATTTTTATTTTAATGGTAAAACTTTACTAAACAAGTCAATTTTGATATTGTTAGAAAGGTAAAATAGTCTAGTTTAAGAAATAGATTAATAAACAGAGCAGTAAGAGTAAGATTGCCAAGTCAATCTATGTATTTATTTAAAACATAAGAGATTTTTAATATTGATCTGGTCACTATAAGATGTTGCTAGGTGAGCTAATTACGTAATAACTTAAGACAGAAGGACTCTTAAGTAGGGACTGAATAAATTAACCGACTTGGTATTACATGGATCTCACAACTTTTTACGGTAGACTAAGTTGCGTGCGAGACTTGGTTTTTTTACAAGTTACGTTTTTGATGGCATCTCATTTCTTTTTGTAGATCGCATGAAAACACAATGTAACTCTACACCTACCTACACCTACCCTACACCTAACCTACATCTATCCTTCACCTACCCTACACCTACAATACACCTGCCCTACACCTATCCAACACCTATCCAACGCCTACCCTACACCTACCCTACACCTATCCTTCACCTAGCCTACACCTACCCTACACCTGCCCTACACCTATCCAACAACTATCCAACACCTATCCAACACCTACCCTACACCTACCCTACACCTACCCTACACCTACCCTACACCTACCCTACATCTACCCTACACCTACCCTACACCTCTTATTCAATTATATTCCATTATTACAGGTACACTGATTCATTTACTGCAAATGTAACTTTGTAATCCTATATAATGCCCGAAGATTTATATGGGGTTACAAAGTTATCTAGCAGATGATGTATCTAGAAAACTGGGCCGAAATTGCAAAATATTTTAGTTTTTCCTTGGTTTATACACTAAACACTAACTCTGTTCTAAATTTGAAGCTTCTATATCTGCTAAAAGTGCCTTAGAGTTTTGATGATCGGTCAGTCAGTGAGTGAGTGACAAAATTAAGAAACTTTGACTAGTTATAAATCTTAAACTACTAGTTCAAATTAAATGAAATTTGAAACATACTGGGTTTATATAATGCCTGCTTTATTACTGAAAATTCAGGTTTCTAGTTTTATCCACAACGAAGTTATAGGGGGGTCGAAAATGGCCCGAACTGCTTCGAGAAAAGGATGGTACGGCCGTGCCGCTTTTTTGCTCGACTTGGCCAATCTTTTTTAATCCGTGCCCCCAGATTATGGGTCGGGTTCTATCGAAAATTAGCAACTCAACGCGCTTTAATTGAAAGTTCAACCGATGCACTACTGAAATAACGTTCATATTAGCGTGCGATGCTTCACGGAGGTTACGTCCAACACTGCGCAGGAATCGTACGAAAAACTCGTTTTTCTTGAACTCTTTTGTAAAAAATATAGAACGAATTAAAAAAAATGCTGGTTTTGCCGTTCAGCCGCCCAAAAAAAAAAAAAACAAAAAAATATGTTGTTGTCGCTGAAAATATTGAGAAAACAGATTTGCAAATTGTGAATGTGGGGTGATTTTCGGTGATATTAAATTATTTATTTTTGCTTTATTCCTTGATTATATGTAAAATCTACTTGGTTACGTCGCTAAATGATAAACTTTTCTGTTGGTTGTATTTTTTTTTTATTTGGTACATATTCCGAGACGTGAGATACGCGAGTATAATAAAATATAGTTAAAAAAACTAAAAAAACACGCTTTTAAAGCACATTAAACTAAAAAGTGAAAAATAATCCTCCTCTCGTCTCTAGACGAGATACATCATGCATACTAAGAGATGTGACTTTACTGAGCCTTAGAAGAATACTTGCACTTGCACTTTCACTGATATTTGCTGGCGTACGCTTTTTTATACGGCGATTGATGATTAAGACATTTCCTTTTGCGGAGTTGTTCAGTTAGACCCAAAGATTGATTTAAGAAGGGTGGCCATAATTTTTTTTTATATTAGTTTTTATTAGGGGAATGGGGTGGTTCATAGTTTCTGTTACTAACAGTGTTGCTATAAGGTCAAATTTGGTGTCATTTTCATGTAAATCAGATATGTAGAATTCATTTCCACTATTTAAATTGCAATATTTTGCATAAAAAATAAAAAAAATGATAATAAATGGAAATTTGGAAAATGTTTTTTTTTAAAAACGTCTATATCTTTTTTCATTCAATAGATAAAAAAATTAAAACTAATTATTTAGAAAGCCCAACTAATCTTCTCTTAAAAAAGTATACACTGTATGTATGGATTGTATTAATTTAGACGAAAAAAAATATTACAGTTTCGGAGAGATGACATCCCCCTGTCTCACTCCTCTGAGCAACTGGATGGGTTTTGTCTTATGATTCTGTACTAGGACGGACATCGACGCCACTCTGTACAAGCTTCTCAGTACCTCCACGTACCGCTAATCAACTTGGCATCGCTGCAAGGATTCCAGAACAGCCCAGGTTTCGATGGAGTCGAAGGCTTTCTCGTAGTACAGAAATGCTAGATACAGCGACTGATTATACTCTTGCGACTTCTGAATAACCTGTGTCATTTTGTGGATGTAGTCTACGATACTGAAACATTTTCGAAACTCAACTTGTTCCGGAGGCTGGAAGGCGTCAAATCTTGCGGCGAAAAGGTTTGTGAGGACTCTCGAAAACAGCTTATATACGTTCGTGATAACCTCATAAAAAAGACTGGTGTAGTTAAAAACAGGGCACACATTAATTAAAAGGATTAAGTTACAAATAAAACCAACAATTTATATATTTATTTTTAAATTTTTATTGTTAAATTGTATCGAGATATATCTGTAATCCATCCACCACCAGCGAGCTTCCTCAGGTCACCAGTCCACCTGGCAAGGGGCGTCCCTCACTACGTTTTCGAAGACGTGGTCTCCATTCGAGAACCCGTCTGCTCCAACGCACATCGGTTCTGCGACAGACGATGAGGAAAGCGGGTGATCATGCGCTTTAGCGTGCCCTTGGGGAGCCCTACGTCCAGCAGTTGACTTTTGATTGATTGACATCTGGAATGTCGTCTTCCACCGTTGAATAGCCCAGCCGATAGTTGTATCTACTTACTTGCTTATTTATTCTATAAAACACTAATATGCAACACGTTTATATAGCTGTGCGTTGTTGGTATATAGGTTTAATAAGTAGACTAAATAGGTGTTTAAGGTGCATACAAGTAGGTATAGGTACGAGTACCTACCTACTTAGCCAGTAGTGTGCCGCCCGGTACTACTTTATACGCAAGCGCGCGAAATCTCGGAAATTTGATAAAGGTGCATGAACTTCTCGCAGTCATAACTTTGGAAATACTGGTTCTAGGTATTCACTATGCCAAAGGAAACCTTTTAATCATCAAACGCCGTAAATTGCTGATTTTTTCCTTCTACAGATGCCGCTATGAAAACAATAGTAAATACTAGTATTATTGTGAAAAAAAAGCGTCGGTTGCTCACGTACATATAGGTACGAAAAATATGGCACAAAGCAACCCACGCTTTTTTCAAAATAATACAATAATTTTTCGTTCACTAATTGTCGTCAGCTTATATTAAGAATTATTTTTCACTTTTTAGTATGATGTGCTTTAAAACCGTGTTTTGTAACTATATTTTATTTTTTAGTTTTTAGTTTGATGTACTGTGAAAGTGTGTAATTTTTTTTTTATTATTGTATTGTCACCGGTTCTTGATAAGTGTACAAAGTTTCAATTAAAAGTTTAGTGTTCGTTTAAAGTGGGTCACAATCGAGTCCAAACAAAGGAGTCGGTTACATACATACAAGCATACAAACATACAAGCATACAAACATACAAGTGAAGCTAATAAAAGCGTGTTAAAAAGGGGCCCAAGAACGATTTTTCAAATAGGGCCTGCATTTTTTTAATTTCTTCATAGGTACTGGCAAATTAACGTAACTTCCACCTCTGATAGGAGTATCTTAATTTATATTGATTTCGAGATGACTTAAAGACATAAAACTCCAACCAGACTCACATTGCTCAAATTATGTTAATTTTTAACGCCCGACGACGCAAAAAAGAGGGGTATTATAAGTTTGACCGCTATGTGTGTCTATCTGTGTGTCTGTCTGTCTGTGTGTCTGGGACATGCATGCACGCACTCTCTGCTTACAAGGAAACACCGGTCACTATTTAAAAACTGTACCGTTTTTGAAGAAATAAAGAATTTTTTTACTTCATTTTTACTGACTGAATAATATTAACACGTTTTTATTAACTCGCTTTCTTGTCTGTCTGTCTGTTTGTTTGTTTGTTTGTTTTTGGGTTTGTTTGTATCTTCGGCCCGAATCTTGCAACTCATTTTTGGAGTACGTGCTGTCATTCGAATAAGCTGAAATTTGGTACACTTATGAAACCTCAATGACAATGCAATATTATGATGTCATGGATCTGGTCTAATGATGGAGCCGGAAGGTGGCCATAGAAACTTCTAAAATACACATCACAACTTCGTCGTGTTTGAGTTCGTTGGATTTGTCTTGACAAGATCTTTAGTCATACGTGATGTCCAGGATCTCATGATGGAGCTGGAAGGTGGATATCATAGTAACTCCCCAAATATACAACATAACCTCGTCGTATTTGGGCTCGTTGGATTTGTCTTGACAAAATCTTTGCTCATATGTGATGTTCAGGGTCTCATGATGGAGCCGGAAGGTGGCCACAGGAATTCCTCAAATACTCAACAAACCTAGTCGTGTTGGGGCCCGTTCGATTTGTTTTGACTAGATCTTTAGTCACACGTAGTGTCCAGGGTCTCATGATGGAGCCGGAAGGTGGCCATAGAAACTCCTGAAATACACAACATAATGTCGTCGTGTTTAGGCTCGTAAGATTTGTCTTGACAAGATTTTTAGTCATACATGATGTCCAGGATCTCATGATGGAGCCGGGAGGTGGCCATAGGAAGTCCCTAATATCGCAATATAACCTCGTCGTGTTTGGGCTCGTTGGATTTGTCTTGATAAGATCTTTAGTCATACGAGATGTCCAGAATCTCATGATGGAGCCGGAAGATGGCCATCGGAATTCTTTAAATACACAACGTAATCTCTTCGTGTATGGGCTTGCTGGATTTGTCTTGACAAGATCTTTACTCATACGTGATGTGCAGTGTCTCATTATGGAGCCGAAAGGTTATCTCATCGTAACAACATTGTCATAATCTCGTCATGCTTAAGCTTTTTAGTCTTAGCAATTTAGTCCTATGTTCAGGGTATCTTGCAAAATTTAAATACGCTGGACTAAAAAGCACAAAATAAATTATAAAGTAAATAATATCTTTTAACATAACACGTTTTAACGCACTAAAAAGTATAAAATATTTTTTATTGAGATTTCTATTGTTGTAGTACTATTTTAGAACGTAAAGCGAAATCGTGGGGTGCATGGAATATAAGAAGTAGAGGTGATGGCTAAAACAGCATAGCTCTAAAGTTCGGGAGTGTTTAATGTCTTTAACTCTGAAACTTGTTTTTGGGATAATTTAACACTGCCTAAGGAATTAATTCCCTAATAAGTCAGAGAACCCTTGATTGAACACCGTTTCTTCACTAAATCTTTATAACTTTCACTAATTTTGGCACTTAATAAAAAAGCAGAGGTACTTACGGTTAACCTGGAGCCACGTGGTGAATTATGCGTACCGCCGCGCGTAGCTTCCTATAAGAAACAGAACGGTTTTAGTACAAATAGTAGAAAGGTGGGCAAATAGGGTAGGAAATGACGACTGACGGCGACTGGTCTGCACGCCCTATGTCAGCTGAACATTTCTTGAAAATGTCTCCAATATTTGGCTCTGAAGGTCCATATGTTACTTGGTGTTATTTTAGGATGATTCAGGGGAAAACTTTCAATTATAATTTTAATTATTTTAACTTTACAACTGGTTTTATTTCCAAAATAAAAAATACATAAAAGCATTGATTAAGCCTAGATAGGGTGACCGTGTCGTCGCAGTGGAAAAAGGCAAAACGAGGGAGTGGGGGCGGGCGCTGCGGTCCTTTTATACAAGCAGCGGCGGGGCGGCGGCGGCGGCTGTGGCGGCAGGCGGCAGCGGCGCGGCGGCGCGGGCAGCGGTGACGGCGGTGTCGTCTTCAGCGCCACCTGGTAGCTGCAGCTGGAACCTCTTCTTATGTGCGACTCCGTGTGCGTGTCTTCAAAGACGATGACGTCAGTGCTGCTACGCAGGCGCAGTAGATGGCGTTAACAAGGTTCCCGGTAAGATATCAAAATGAAAGTCAAACCATTTTATAGAGCTCTTTGCGCTGGTTTCGAATCTATAACTAACTCAATTCTTCCAAAAATGGTACTTACCATAAGCACGGCAGCATAGGTGACAAACTCATAACCCTTCCTTTCAGTAGCCGGGTAAAAATTATTTGTGTTATATTCCTTGCTACTAAACGGCGAAATTTGGCAAGTTTGAAAATTACATTCACAATAAGAAAATTAGTGAAAATTTGCCAAGGTACGCTGCAGTTTAGTAGCAAGGAATATAACAAATAATTTTTAAGCAATTTAATATAGTTGTGCTTTCCTGTAGCAATGATTTACGAAACTTCTATAGAACTTGGTACCTATGGAAGATCTCACACCTTTTATTGGCGAAGCCCTTACTTGAACTTGGCACATATTCAGATTTATGTTTTTGGTGGGATAATTTTATCCGCTACCAAAATGGTACCGCTTCTTGCCCACCGTCCACCTCGCGAGATGAGACCACACGAGTTTGAATAGTGAACAGCTGTATCTAATAATAAAAACGGGCAAGTGCGTGCCGGCCCCCTATCCTGTGGTTGCATAAAACTTCACAAATAATAATACTAACATATTATTAAGATATCTGTATAAGACAGTTAAAACTTCATCAGTGTTAGGCCCTTTGAGGTGAACTTAATTAGTAGTTTTGTACCGAAAAAGTTCATATTTTTTTTAATAATCTACATGATTTGATGCATATTATGCTTGTATGGATCGTGGATGCTGTGGAAATTCTTTCGACGGTTCAAGAAATAGGGACATGGTCGGAATAAAAGGTCGCACTAGTTCGGTCACAAATACATTAAGGCTTAAACAAAATAATTAAGCACTTTTCAAAGTTCCCAAATTTATTTTTACCCATTCTATCAAGACAATACATTGGCCAGTAGCGCCCTACCCAATATAAAATAATGGAACGACAGTTAATAAAAATCAGTTAAAGTTAAATTAATAAAATAAAACTAAATAAAACGCAAGCGAAGACTAGGACGCCGGTGAACGGTGAAAGGGTTTGAATAGAGGTGGCATGTTTTTCTTTAGCAGCTGGTGTAGAATTAGTAGCAGCAGCGGTACGCGCTTGAACCGGCGCTGGCAGTTCGTCTTGTTTTTCTGGGGCAATGAATTCCGTGCAATTCTTTTCCTCCAATTTCTGTAAAATTTCTTCATCGAGTGTTATATTCTCATTTATGCGGACGTAATTCTTTTCATTATCACGTATAACCTTTGACATTTCTTCTTCATCGTCACAAATATTAATCATATACAAGTTTTCTTCGTTTTTTGATGATTCATCCGGATAGCAATCGTCTACCAGTTTTTTCCAATTTAGGCAAAAGTTCTTGAGGTGTTCTTTGGTTTGAATCAGGTGCATACAGTTTTCTCGAGATTGTAGTTTATTATAACAATGTGTTTCTTTGTACGGGATACTAGGGTCGACAGTAAATCCGGATTTAGCTTCGGTAGTAGTTTCTGCACCTGCAGGTTTTTCAGCACCTGCAGGTTTTTCAATAGCTTCTGGAGTTTTTACAACTTCTGGAGTTTTTACAACTTCTGGAGGGGTTCCAACAACATCTGGAGGGTTTGCAACAGCATCTGGAGGGTTTGCAACAGCATCTGGAGGGTTTGCAACACCTTCCGGAGGTTCACCACCTTCTTCTGGCTCGACTGTTGTAACTGTAACATTGCCTCCAGCACTCTTAAAAATCACCATCACACACACAGTTATGAATATAGTCTTGAATGTATGCATTTTGATGATTGAGTCAAATATTTTACGGGTTTTAAATATTTCATACACTGAAATAAGATAAATAAAATGTGGTAAAAAAAATTACGTCACTCATTAGAATAGAATGATGGAATAAACAAATAAAGAATTTGAAAATATTTGGAATATTCGAAATTCGAAAATTTGTAGGTACACCACCGGGGTTATTAGTACTAAGGTAATAATAAAGTTTATGATTGTGATACTCATTATCACTTTTGAACTACAGTGAAATAAAAACTAAAGAAACATAAATGAATTAATGAATGAATATACTTTATTGCACACACAGAAATAATAAATGACAGAGTGGAAGTAAGAACAGGTAGTCATGTACAGTTAGGCGGCAAGAAAGAAAACAAATAAACATAAATGTGACTAAACTCCACGAAAAATATAAAAGTTCCCATTTACATTCAGACCTGATACTGATTGTGGCTCTCAGATGATTTAAGTTACCACCCCTTCTCTTCATAAAAAAAAATACAATAAAATATTTTCAGCTAAAGTGCATCATTTCGGGATCTTGGTGTAATCTTAGACGCAAAACTTTCTTTTATCCACCACTATGAACATATTGTTCGTAAGGCATACAAAATGTTGGGGTTTCTAATTAGGGCTACTAAACCATTTAAACAAACTATGGCTCTTAAAGTTTTGTACTGTGCCTACGTAAGGAGCGTTTTGGAATTTGCATCTCAAGTGTTGGTCACCTTCGTATGCTACCCATATACATAGGATAGAATCAATACAACGAAAATTTTTAAATCTGACTCATAAACGTGAATTGTATAATCGAAGTAAAGAAACTACTCCTAGCAATGAATCCATTAGTGATGATTTGTTATTATTACCCCTTTATAAACGAAGGATGATTGCGGATGTTACTTTTGTGTATGACATTTTAAATAACGTTGTGGACTGTGCAGAGTTGGTTGCGTGAGTGGGGCTGTGCACGCGTCGTCCGCGCCTCCTGTGAGAACCACTAGTGCATAGCAACTATGGTAAGAACTCTGTCATAAACAGATGCTTGCACGAGGGGAACATGCAATGCGCGGAACTCGATTTATTCCATATGAATAGGAGTTCCTTTCGTAAAAGGCTTATTGAATCTATCAGCGGTTTATAATAGACAATTTGACACATATATATATATATATTTATTTATTTTTTGCTTGCATATTAGCCCACTCACACTTTCATACAACTTAGTCATTCAGGATTATTCCACATCAACACTTGCAGATACACACACGCACTTACACACACATTTGCTTGAAGTATTAAAGTTATTATGTATTAGCTATTTTAGTTTTATATATTTAAGGCTGTATTGTTACTATGTCCTTAATTGCTATTTAAATATGTAAAATTCTCTTAATTTGGCTATTGAAATGTGAAATTTAAAATTTGTATTATGTCCTATTTATAAGCTGTGAGAACTTTCATTCAATATATGAATAAATAAATCAATCAAAATCAGTAAGGTAAAGAAGCTATAAAAGCCAAATAGACAGACAAGTAGATAGACTTTAATAGTTATTACACACTAACGGTCCACCCGCGGCTACGCTCGCGATATATAAGATTTTCTCGTGGGAATAAGACACGTTAGTAAGTAAGTAATACTGTGTCTTATGTGTTAATCCAGGTTACAAACTATCTTCATTCGAAATTTATCGAATCTAAATCCGTTGAGTACTTTATGTGTGAAGGCGGAACAAACATCCAAACATTATTTTCACATTTATAAATATTATGATAAGTACACCAGTTTTTAAGTTAGACCTCCATTTACCCTGGCTGCTCCAAACCTATGACCTCTTTAGTGTAATCTCATTGCTCGGACCAATGAGTTCATATTTTTAGGCACGAACTTAGGGCACGAGTCACTGACCTCTATAGATACCGCTAATTAGAGGTCAGTGGCACGAGTGGATTTATCATAGACAAAGAGAAAATATAAGAAAATAAAGACCATCTTTCCCAAAGAGTTTTGTTAATGCTGGCGACGTGCTTTAGAAATCAGGGGTCTAAATCAAAGGTACAAAATTCAAAGAATGTAATTTTTTGGTAGAGTAATAAACATTAGTTTTTGCTGCTCTAATTTTACGTGTTTAATGGGTTTGCGTCATGTAGAATTATTTATTTCTAATTTAAATAATGAATAACTAAATGGAATGAGATTGCGGTAACGGAGATTTTCGCAAAATTAGGATGGAGATTGCTAGTTTTTATATTAATGCTTGGAGTTTGTTAGTCAAAAGTCAAAATTTTTTATTCGAATTAAGATTTTTACAAATCATTTTTCGACGTCAAAGCTATCATGGATGGCACGTTCACTACCAGTGTACGCCCTCTGTGGAGAAGAACGGCCAGAAGAAACTCCACAGGAATTGTATCTGTTATATTTGATTGATGTTATATTTGATTGTCAGTCTTCTGGAGATTGCTGCTTATGTAACACACTTTAGTTTTGGATTTATCTAGGGCCGAACTCATTGAAACAAAATTTGTAGTAAAAAACTAATTTGTATTAATAGATGCAAATTATGATACAATAGAATTTAATTACACAATAAGATCAAGTGATTCTACTTGAGGTTCACAACAATATAGTTGTCTTCTTTAGCAACATTTACCTTCAATTTTTCGGGTTGCCTGGCTCTTTTTCTCGATTTATTTCCAGCAACAAGCAAACAATAATCCTCCATGGTGTAAAATACAACGTTTTTCGGTTGGAAATAGCAAGATTTACTACTAAAATTTGAAATTAAAGTGACAAATACCTTGCTCCAAAATCACAAAATTGCCATACTTCTTTCTATTCTCTGATTGGCTAACTCGGAGATTGTTGTCTTTGATAGATGCGTTTACGGAGATTGCTTTTTTTGATGCTTACTAGAATTTTAAAGGCCATTTTTATAAGGGATTATGGTATTTTTGATGAAACTGATTTTACTAGTATAAACGTAATGCCATAGACAATAATGAAAAAGTAAAAAACAAGAAACGGTGCACAGTGGATTTTGCTACCATTGATATTAGACCCCTGAAATCTTTGATCTTTTATCTTTGGATCTTTCCTATTCCATGACAGAGTAAAGGTTATCGCACACTTATAAATCCGGTGCCTGATAATCACGGCCTCTCTTCTCTAGGTCTCCACCTCACCATCAGGTCGTCAACGTACATTGAGCTCGCTAGCATTAAAGTATAAGTTCGAAGCAAGCTGTAACTGCTAACTGCCGACTGCACATGCAGTGACTGCCGGCAGTCGGCCGCAGCAGCATGACTGATTCGTATGTATTTGTATGATATGATTTACAAACGCCGCCGCAGCTGCACGTGCAGTGGTGTAGCGCAGTCACTACATGTCAGGTTAATAGAGACGGCAAAGAAACGTCGAAAGAATGCTGCTTCTTTTGACATAGTGGCGGTTGTGGTTGTGTGTCACGCCGTGGTGTACAGTTTCTTTCTGCACGTGCCGTCGCCTTCGCACTCGACGCAACAACTGCACATGCAGCGACTGCTGGCAGTTGGCAGTTGCAGTCGCCTTCCAACTTGTACCTTTAGAATTTATTTGAAGCAATGTGCACTTTTTCATTTTGATTACTTAGTACAAATACTGACTTCCGTTTTGAATAATACACTCACCGGCACATCTAACCGCCCACCCTTGTATTTCGGGTTAATTCTACATTATCGTCATCCCTCTGTGTAACAATAAAGCCAAAATCTTCAGACTGACTAGCACTTAAAGCATTAGATGGCACTTCATTTTGGCTGGTGCCTGCATCCACCTGATAACCATAACCACGACTATAAGATCCTCGGGAACGAAATTCTCTTCTGTTTGCTCTACCTCCTCTGTGCCCTCGTCTTAGATAACAATCACGAGATATGTGTCCTGGTTTTTTACAATTGTAACAAGTGACAAAAGACGTTTCGCCGGAACTCGTACAATTAAACTACACTTATTGTTATACATTACAATTGTTAACATTTTATAATTTTACGATCTGGGGGCACGGCAGTGCCCCCGCCAAGTCGAGCAAAAAAGCGGCACGGCCGTACCATACTTTTCTCGAAGCAGTTCAGGCCATTTTCGACCCCCCTATAACTTCGTTGTGGATAAAACTAGAAGCCTGAGTTTTCAGTAACCAAGCAGGCATTGTATAAATACGGTATATTTCAAATTTCAATCAATTTGAACTAGTAGTTTATGAATTATAACTAGTCAAAGTTTCTTAATTTTGTCACTCACTCACTGACCGATCATCAAAACTCTAAGGCACTTCTAGCAGACATAGAAGCTTCAAATTTAGAATGGAATTAGTGTTTAGTGTATAAACCAAGGAAAAACTAAAACATTTTGCAATTTCGGCCCAGTTTTCTAGATACATCATTTGCTAGATAACTTTGTAATCCCATATAAATCTTGGGGCATTATATAGGATTACAAAGTTACATTTGCAGTAAATGAATCAGTGTACCTATATAATGGAATATAATTGAATAAGAGGTGCAGGGTAGGTGTAGGGTAGGTGTAGGGTAGGTGTTGGATAGGTGTTGGATAGGTGTAGGGTAGGTATAAGGTAGGTGTAGGTTAGGTGTAGGGTCGGTGGAGCGTAGGTGTGAATTTTTACATTGTGTTTTCATGCGATCTACAAAAAGAAATGAGATGCCATCAAAAACATAACTTGTAAAAAAACCAAGTCTCGCACGCAACTTAGTCTACCGTAAAAAGTTGTGAGATCCATGTAATACCAAGTCGGTTAATTTATTCAGTCCCTACTTAAGAGTCCTTCTGTCTTAAGTTATTACGTAATTAGCTCACCTAACAACATCTTATAGTGACCAGATCAATATTAAAAATCTCTTATGTTTTAAATAAATACATAGATTGACTTGGAAATCGCACTAAACAATCAAATTTAATATAATAATGTATTAATTGTGAGATACATTATGTTTTCATGCGATAAATACATAGATTGACTTGACAATCGCACTAAACAATCAAATTTAATATAATAATGTATTACTTGTGAGATACATTGTGTTTTCATGCGATTGCCAGGTCAATCTATGTATTTATTTAAAACATAAGAGATTTTTAATATTGATCTGGTCACTATAAGATGTTGTTAGGTGAGCTAATTACGTAATAACTTAAGACAGAAGGACTCTTAAGTAGGGACTGAATAAATTAACCGACTTGGTATTACATGGATCTCACAACTTTTTACGGTAGACTAAGTTGCGTGCGAGACTTGGTTTTTTTACAAGTTATGTTTTTGATGGCATAAATTATACAAACTTAAATATACTTTAAATTAACTACTTTTTAACTAACATCAGCTGTAACTAATAGAATTATAAAGAATCACGAGTATTCCCTGAAATGAAGGGAGGGCGGTTAGATGTGCCGGTGAGTATATATACCTACCTACTATTTTTTTATAGTGTAAACTTTGAAAATGGTTAAAGTAGAAATTCAAATTTTCAATTCAATGTTCAGTTCTAATATCATCATAAGGTAGGTATAAAAATGTATAAGAGCGCGATCTCGCCATCAAACGTAATAGTTTGGCGAGTTAGCTATAAGAATATCAGATTGTACTTACCATAATAAAAAAGAAATGTAATCGGCCAAGCACGTTTAGGGTGCAAATTTTAGGGTTCCGCAATTGTCAAATACTACTTACCTATTTAAGATAGTTAACGTTCATCAAAATAATATAATTTTGTAATCAAAAAATTTTTTATATTTGTACCGAATATCTTACTAGTACAAAAATATATTATATTATTTTTATAATTTGGTCTATTATTCGTTAACCTGTAAAGCCTACTTGATGTTGATTCTTTTATTTTAAATTCATCATAGGAAGCATATTATAATTTATACATTTACAAACATGTTTTTTTTCACATTTCAAAATAAAACAGTTTCGCCGGTAGGTGGGGGAGGGACACTTAACAAAATATTTCTGAAACGTTCACTAGCATCGGAAAATGGTTTTAGCAGACTCCCATTATTTTTAAGTGTGTGTATGGATTGAGGAGCCACTCCAAAATTATAAAACGCAGCTCACACCTTCATTTAGTAGCAAAAAAAACCTCACGCTATGAATGGGGTAGTTAAGAAACAAAAACAAGTGTACCAAAGGAAAACTATTTTTTGTTTTTAAGATTTTATCTACGGCTTTATATCTGTTCATGCCAAGTTACAGACTTCTAGTACTAGGAGTCTCTTAGTTCAGCCGTGGACAGACAGTCAGAAACGGACTTGGCGAAACTATCAGGGTTTCTTATTGACTAATTAATTTATTGCGTTCCACAATGATGGACTAAAAGATAAAGATAAAAGTGTCTTTATTCGAAGTAAGATTAAACAAAATCATTTTTTGACGTCAAAGCAAGATTCACTACAAGTGTACGCTCAATTATGTTATAAAAAGTAAATAGAAGATACGTACATCATGGACCTTGTTGGCACAGCAATTTCAAATAGGATAGAGGAGGACGCTTCTTATTATGGGTGTAATAGTGTTTAATATTATTTATTTATTTATTTTTCAAGTATATAAAAGACTAAAAGGCATTTATTCGTAAAAAAAAGACAAAAATATAACAATAAAATATAAAACTATAGAAAAAAAAAACAAATCTTACCTAACTTAACCCAAAACGCAAACAACTTGCCCCGCGCCATTCCTGACGCAAAGGAGTTATGGGAACTAATGCTTGCGGCGGCGGCGGCGGCGTTGCCACGCTGAATAGGACATCCTTTGCGCCAGAAATGCCCCAGAGCGAGGATCGTCGCCCCTGTCTCGCAGTCGGCGGCCAATTTCCCTAACGAAGCATGTACGGGTTACCCGAAACAATTTGACTGATAAAATGAAATACTGATTAAACTGATATAAAGAAAGGTATATTTTGACCCAAAACTTATAATAATATGAATTGATGAAATATGATAATGAGCGCGCGGAGCTTGCTTGATAGCTGATTGCGAACTGATTTAAAAAGTATAAAAAATTGCCAATAATGCGTAATTGGCTAAATTGTGCAATACTGACAATGTACGTGTAGGCTCGTACATATTCCCGGGCGAGAAAATGAGGTTAGTGGGGATGATGAGATGCTGATATGATGACAAAGATGATAAACAATGTTGATCTTAAATCTTAAAATAATATTTCATTTTGTTAATTGCCTATGATCTAATATAACACGAGTGCTCATTTTATAACTTTGTAGAAAAATTACAAAAATTAATAGTCTGAGTGTTCGTCCGTAATTGTAAAAATTGGTCGATGCACTATAGGTGACGAACAGGTGTCTTTTAGAATCACTCGCGCCTTTGGTTCGTTAGGAAAGAACGTACGTTTAACTGGTATACGCGCACTTCTCTTCGTAAAATCACTCACTTCACTGTAATGATCATTACACTGTACACTGGTGGATGCTGCCTCTGCGGGCGGAACCGCCGCCGGCGGCTCCTCTGCGGCCGCGGCAGGCGTGAGCCGGCACTTGAACCGCCGCCAAGCCCAAGCCACGACGATGACTGCTACTACAGCGAACAATATGTAAATCGCTGCATAATGATGTATATCATTATAAGATACCTTGTCTGCTAGGGGTTCACTCTGTTTCATTATTTCCAGTCTCTCCTGGATTTCCTGGAGCTGACTCAAGTGATCTTTTAAATCATCTGTATCAAAGTTTATTGTCGTTGTGTTTGGCAACGGTATGTTGACAATATGATTAATCTGTGATATTTCTGGTGATTGGATTTTAGCGCTTACATTAATCTGCGTGACCTCGTGTCTGTGTGAATACACGAAGAAATCAGCTGACTTTATTACGCATCCTTGATCTATATTAAAAAATCCAAAGTGAGTCATTGTCAGTGGTGTAATCTGATCGCCACATACGAGTTTCAGTTGACACTGTTCACAACAAAAATAAATGTAGGAATTAGTTTTTTGTAACTCGATCCATTTATTAGCACATGATCTTGTTATGGTATTACAGCTTCTTGTATTTGGCAATACTTCACAAAAGCTCTGATCATCTTTAATTACTTTAATAGGCTTCTTGATATGACATAAAATATTTTCAGGATCCTTATGTATGCAGGCCCTCAAGTTATCCATGGTCATTTCTATGAACGCATCTTGTTTAAGATTAACTGCTACTAAATCTGACACTGGAACCACTACTATCTCTTTATTAATGTCTGATATTTGGGGAATCGGGATGATTTTCAGTACTTCATACTCATCTTCTCCGATAAGAGGTATCTTTATTTCAAATATTCTAAATTTTGGTGTAACTCTTGCACGCACTTGTAGTAAATAGTATATTTCTGATAAACTGTCTGTTTTCTTGATTGGTAATGACAAGTCTTTTGGGAGCTGTTCTGATATCACACCCAGTTCATATCTTAATTGATCAGGTGTAAGTAAATGGAAATTAAATTTTCCATTGTAGATATTCGTAACGGTGTCAAGTAGCATCTGTTGTACGTTTTTTAAACTAATCAAAACATTGCTTGCAATCATAGCTGTAGATAAAAATTCGTTGATCAGTGAGACATTTTGTATTTTATTCTGTACTTGGTTTATTTCATTTTCAATGTAGTTAATTTTCTTATTTATTAACTTATGATGTTTGTCTATTATGTTTTCAGTTCGTTTTAATATGTTAAACTCGGCTTCCACCACTGAAGTTTGGTTTTTCCAAAGAGAAGCTAAATGTTTTTGATTCGCCTTGATAAGATCTATATCCTTTTCATATTTTTCCGCGAACCGCTCGTCCAAGACGCCGAACAGGCTGTTGGCAATGTATCCTACTCCATTGATTAGGCCACGCCGCCGCCGACGACGTAATGTTTTTGAATTATGGTTCATAATAATGTCATTATAATATTGGAGTTCAGTGGCCTCATGCCGTAGCTGCAACATGATACCTTCACAGTGTGACTGTAATTGTATTTCTGTACACATGTTGTTTAGGTACGTTATGTACTTATTAAGTGCTGTATTACCTTCTTGATAAGGTTGTGTGTCGTAATAAACAATAAGTCGCCAATCGTCTCGAATCAAGTTCATGTTATTAATCCGATCGAAATACAGGGTGTTATTATTTTGTCGCGACGACACACTGTAGGCACAGTTTATAGACGGTACTGATATGAATAGGAAAAATAGAGACAAAAATAAAGTTGATAAAACGGAAGTTTGCTTGATTCTTGATTTTGAGTTTGATTTTTGATCTTGTTTTTTATTTTCTACTGATTGTTGTTCCTGATCTTCATTCTGATTCTGATTGATAGGTAAAATCGAAAGTTTGACTACTGGCCGTTTCATGAAACCATTTTTCGTTTTTAAGGTCACCACTCTCACCAGACCATCGCCGCCAGGGTGCAGTTGTACTACACGCCCTAAGGCCCATTTTCCTGGAGGAAGGTTGTCGTCTTTGATTATGACCACGTCATTTAACTTTATATTAGGGTGCTGCTGCCGCCACTTGCTTCGTACTGAGAGTTGTGTTAGATATTCATCACGCCAACGACTCCAGATATCACTGAATATTTTCTGAGTAAGATGCCACCTTGTTCTCAAATCTTTTTCAGTTTCGTACAGTGTCAAAACAGGGCCGCTTGCCAAAAAATGGGACGGAGTTAAAAAATCTAAGTCGTCAGGGTCTTCAGTCAATGTACAGAGTGGACGTGAATTTAGGCACCCTTCTAATTGACTAAGAAGTGTGGTAAACTCTTCAAAGGTCAGATGTTGTTCACCTATGACTCTTTTTAGATGATGTTTAAGACTTTTTACTGCCGACTCCCAAAGACCGCCTGCTGAGGGCCAGGAAGGTGCATTAAAGTGCCATTCTACGCCCATGCTTTCTATCTCTGTCATAAATTCTTGATTGCATAGTTCTTGTTTTTCGAATTCTTGTTTTAACATTTTGTTGGCTCCGATAAAATTAGTTCCTTGATCGCTGTAAATGTGTCCTGGTAATCCTCTTCTGGCAGCTAGCCTTTTTAAAGCTGCAAGGAAAGCGGACGTCGTTAGATCCGAAACGAGCTCCAAATGTACGGCTTTAGTGGCCATACATACGAACACTGCCACGTATCCCTTTGTGGTCTTGATACCACGGCCCTTGTTGGCTTTGACGTTCACATGGCCAGTGTAATCTACGCCGCAGTGATAAAAAGGGCGTGATGGATTGGTTCGTGCTGATGGTAAGTCTCCCATTAACTGAGGGTGAAAGATAGGGCTGTGTTTCCTGCATTTGACGCATAAGCGTAGCCGCTTTTTAGTGACGTTGTTGCCACCCAGAAGCCAATATTTTTGTCTGATAAAAGCCGTAGTAATGCGAGCTCCACCGTGGAAGGTAAGCTTATGGGCCTGATCGATGATAAGATCTGCTAATCTTGTATTGCTGGGGATGATGGCAGGATGCTTCTTTTCAGGGTTCAAGTTTGCATGCCTTAGCCTTCCCCCGACGCGTAAAACGCCATTTTCATCTAATATTGGATTAAGACTGTATATTTTGCTCTTACTACTTACACTTTTGCCTTCTGATAAATTGCTTATTTCTTCTGAAAATGCGTTTTGTTGAATGTTTTTTATAATTATCATGTTAGCTTTATTTAGCTCTTGAGTTGTTAAGTAATCTTGCTTTTGCTTCTTGCTTGTAAATCTTAGTGTCCAGTTCTGCTGTAAGTTGTTCTGGACTTAATAAATGATAGTTGAAGCGGCCATGATAAACATCAGTAACGGTGTCAATTAAAGTACTCTGTATTTCCTTTATATTGCTCAACATGTTGCTTGCTATTGTTGCTCCTAAATTGAACGAATCAACAATCTTGATGTTTTCCACTTCATCATGTAGTTTATTTATTGCATTGCCCAAAGTGTTCATATGCTGATTTATCATCTTGTACTGTTGATTAAGAGTGAGTACCATGGATCAGATCATCCATGTAAAATGAATTTTCTAGAACACTCGGTGCTGAACTGCCTTGATAGTTCATCCTCTCATCACGAGCTAGCTGCTTAAGAGTCATCATTGCGAGGAATGGCGCGGCCTTGGTGCCGTAAGTCACTGTAGCTAGCTGATACTCTTTCAATCTCTTGTTCTGATTATCTCTCCAAATTATCATTTGCAAACATTGATCTTTAGGATGTACCCATATTTGCCTAAACATCTTTTCTATGTCGGCAGTGAATACATATTTATGTTGCCTCCACTTGATGATAAGACTCTGTTTATCTTGTTGCAAATTAGGGCCTCGACACATTACGTCATTTAAACTCTCCCCTGATGAAGTTTTTTCTGATGCATTAAAAACAACACGCAACTTTGTAGTCGTGGAGTCTTCGCGTGTGACGCAATGGTGAGGTAAATAACATTGTAATTTACAGTTGTCGTCAGTAGGTACTGTATGTGAAGGTGTCATATGACCGAGCGATACGTACTCATCAATAAATGATTTATAATTTTGTGCAATATTTTGTTGTTTTGTAAGTTTTTGTTCTAACTTGTAAAACTGAGCGATAGCTTTTGATTTAGACTGGCCTAATCTTTCTTGATAGTCTGATTTTAATGGCAATCTCACTTCATATCTACCGTCATCTCGCCTTGTTGTTGTTTCTTGATAGTATTCAATGCACTGTTGATCTTCGGAGGATAGGTCGGACTGCTCTGATATAGCTTCTATCTCCCAAAATTTGTGAATACTTTCTATATCATTGAGTACTACATTACACTGATATGTTTTTGCATTACCACTCAAAATCCACCCGAGTTGAGTTTGCTGAGCGGTTGGTAAGGCAGAGTTTACTTGGCATATTCCACTCATTATAATATTTGAATATATGTCGGCTCCTAACAACAAGTCTATGGGGCGACTTTTATAAAATTCAGGGTCCGCTAACTTGAGGCGATCTAAATACGACCAATCATGTTCGGCAATTGATTGGCTTGGTAAGTTTTTGGTAAGTTGTTTCATGATTAAGACGTCGGTTTCAAATGAGAAGTCGCTAACAGTTGATGAACAGTTAATAGCGATCATCCCTTTGCAGTTACTTTCTTTGTCACCGATACCCCAGACTACGCCCTTACATCTCTTCCTAGGTAGTTTTAGTAGCTGAGCTGCATTTTCACTGATAAGGGATATTTGCGACCCTTGATCTAAAAGGGCGCGCATTTTGATGTACGATCCATCTGCGGCTAGCCTCGGTACCCCACGAGCCAAAAGTATCCACTGCTACGGGAACAGAGTGGTAATCCCTCTCTAAGCTTTTATATTTGAGGTGCTTCCCGCGTGCAGCCGTTTCGGCAGCCGCGCCAGCTACTTTTTACACTACAGCTACTCATTTTTTAAAATTTCCAAAAAAAATTGATTAATTTATCGAACCTGCCCACAAAAATTCATGAGAATCGGTTGAGAAACGCGACCTGTAGAGTGTAACAAACAGACAGATGGACAGACAGACAGATAGACATACAAAAGCAATTTTGGCCAACAGAGACGCTTCGCTCGCTCGGTCAATAAACTGATGTTAAATTGTAAACTGCAGCCAACCATTTACAATTTAACGTATTATAACCGACTTCAAAAAAAGGAGGTTCTCAATTCGACTGTTTTTTACAAGCTTTTATTTTTTTTATGTATGTTAAACCGATTTTTTTTTCTTTTTTTTTTCATTCGATAGTATTTACTTTCGATGTGGTCCCATTTAAATTTCGTCAAGATCTGATGGTGGATCATGAGGTAAAACTTGGAAACTCCTCAACGGAATGTAGCATTCGCATCATTATTCGTCTATTCTTTTAGTCATATCTCAGTCAGTTTTTAACCGATATTGATAAAAAAAAATATTAAATAAAACGTGCCTTAGAAATAGATCCATATAAATTTTGTTAAAATCTGATGATGGAATAGGAGATAAAAGCGGAAACTCCTCAACTGGTGATAGCAACATGGAATAGGATATAAAAGCGGAAACACTGGTGATAGCAACATGCATCGCGATACCGTTATTGAATTATTGGATATCACAAATAATATAGCCTCTATGGCCGAGCGGTCGAGTGTTTGACTCTCTTTACGGAGGTTCCGAGTTCGAATCCCAGTGGAGACTGATCTTGTGAGACTTTCTCCAGTTTTGTTAGGAAATTGCTGCCTGAATCACCGAATTGTCCGAAAAGAAAGATGATTCCGTGCTTCGTAAGGCATTGGCTACTATCTACAGGAGTCGTTACTCGAGCCAAGTCAATGGCTCTTGACCAAGGCGTAGTACTGTATTAATTATGTGACCCGGGTTTGTGAGGTTAGTTGTTGACCTTACAATCCACAATATGAAGAAAAAGAAGAAGCCAGCCTAAGTTTCGCTAACGATAGACTTTCAAGATACCATCTGAAACCTAAAACTCCTTAACTACGAATAGCCTAAGTATAGGGAAATTCAGGGAAAGGTTCTGTAAATCGGTAAACTGTAAGCTTATTATACAAGCATCGTCTTGTAGTGTGTGACTCACTTCAACAACACATATATAGATATAAGTTAGCATCTAAGTAGCTGGTAGTCTATATACGTTCGTCTGACGCACAACTCGTCTTTACTTCCGACACGCTCCCGGGTCCCCATATCGCATAGCGACCCTGCCAGTAGTATGGGCAGTGCTGTGCGTCGCGAGTAAGTGAATTGAAACGTGTTCGTGACAAAAAAGGACCTGATGAACTCGTTGGAACTACATAATAATCTAACATAAATGTGTCTTCGCGAAATCGCGACACATCGTGGAAATTATGTGAAAACAAAAGCAGAGAAAAAAATGTGGACTTACTATCAATTAATAAAATTATGGTGAGCTGGTGACTGTTACAAAGTTGTTTTTGCGTCTTTACAAAATGGAAGAAGAAAAGGAAGAAATATGCAGTGAGAAAAATTTTATTACCAGAGAAATTCAAGAAACAACCCTTTCAGACCTGACTTTTTTTTCTTTGTCTACATACCTTTTTTTTTTTTATAATGATAAAGTGAATAAGGAAATACGAAAAAAATAATGGTATTTGATTATTTTCTGAGAAAATCGAGTTTTTCTTTATGTGCTCAGATGCGGACATCCGGCTCAAACAATGTAAATATTTGGTTTATAGGATATTCATGAATATAACAAAAAAGTGTACCTATTATGTAAAAAAATAATAATAATTATAGTACATTACTGCCGCGGCCGCGCAACTGTGCATCTAGCACAAGTGGGGCTGGAGCGAGACGGCAGCCTGCGAATGTGCATCTAGCACAAGTGGGGCTGGAGCGAGACGGCAGCCTGCGAATGTGCATCTAGCGAAAGTGGGGCTGGAGCGAGACGGCAGCCTGCGAATGTGCATCTAGCACAAGTGGGGCTGGAGCGAGACGGCAGCCTGCGAATGTGCATCTAGCACAAGTGGGGCTGGAGCGAGACGGCAGCCTGCAAATGAGCATCTAGCACAAGTGGGGCTGGAGCGAGACGGCAGCCTGCGAATGTGCATCTAGCACAAGTGGGGCTGGAGCGAGACGGCAGCCTGCGAATGTGCATCTAGCACAAGTGGGGCTGGAGCGAGACGGCAGCCTGCGAATGTGCATCTAGCACAAGTGGGGCTGGAGCGAGACGGCAGCCTGCGAATGTGCATCTAGCACAAGTGGGGCTGGAGCGAGACGGCAGCCTGCGAATGTGCATCTAGCACAAGTGGGGCTGGAGCGAGACGGCAGCCTGCGAATGTGCATCTAGCACAAGTGGGGCTGGAGCGAGACGGCAGCCTGCGAATGTGCATCTAGCACAAGTGGGGCTGGAGCGAGACGGCAGCCTGCGAATGTGCATCTAGCACAAGTGGGGCTGGAGCGAGACGGCAGCCTGCGAATGTGCATCTAGCACAAGTGGGGCTGGAGCGAGACGGCAGCCTGCGAATGTGCATCTAGCACAAGTGGGGCTGGAGCGAGACGGCAGCCTGCGAATATGCATCTAGCACAAGTGGGGCTGGAGCGAGACGGCAGCCTGCGAATGTGCATCTAGCACAAGTGGGGCTGGAGCGAGACGGCAGCCTGCGAATGTGCATCTAGCACAAGTGGGGCTGGAGCGAGACGGCAGCCTGCGAATGTGCATCTAGCACAAGTGGGGCTGGAGCGAGACGGCAGCCTGCGAATGTGCATCTAGCACAAGTGGGGCTGGAGCGAGACGGCAGCCTGCGAATGTGCATCTAGCACAAGTGGGGCTGGAGCGAGACGGCAGCCTGCGAATGTGCATCTAGCACAAGTGGGGCTGGAGCGAGACGGCAGCCTGCGAATGTGCATCTAGCACAAGTGGGGCTGGAGCGAGACGGCAGCCTGCGAATGTGCATCTAGCACAAGTGGGGCTGGAGCGAGACGGCAGCCTGCGAATATGCATCTAGCACAAGTGGGGCTGGAGCGAGACGGCAGCCTGCGAATGTGCATCTAGCACAAGTGGGGCTGGAGCGAGACGGCAGCCTGCGAATGTGCATCTAGCACAAGTGGGGCTGGAGCGAGACGGCAGCCTGCGAATGTGCATCTAGCACAAGTGGGGCTGGAGCGAGACGGCAGCCTGCGAATGTGCATCTAGCACAAGTGGGGCTGGAGCGAGACGGCAGCCTGCGAATGAGCATCTAGCACAAGTGGGGCTGGAGCGAGACGGCAGCCTGCGAATGAGCATCTAGCACAAGTGGGGCTGGAGCGAGACGGCAGCCTGCGAATGTGCATCTAGCACAAGTGGGGCTGGAGCGAGACGGCAGCCTGCGAATGTGCATCTAGCACAAGTGGGGCTGGAGCGAGACGGCAGCCTGCGAATGAGCATTTAGCACAAGTGGGGCTGGAGCGAGACGGCAGCCTGCTAATGTGCATCTAGCACAAGTGGGGCTGGAGCGAGACGGCAGCCTGCGCATGTGCATCTAGCACAAGTGGGGCTGGAGCGAGACGGCAGCCTGCGCATGTAGTCACCCGGAGCAAACGATTCGGCACATTGTGTTTGATTGCCCTGCCACCCGGTACACGGGAGATGCCGAGGATCTAAAGGTACTTTAGGATGGCGCAAAGCAGTTTCTCAGTACAGCGGGTCTCCGCTTATAGCTATCTTACTGTAGCAACTAAATGAAAAAAAAAATGCCATACGATAAATAAAATAAAAATAAGTTTAGGTGTAGAGTAGGTGTAGGGTAGGTGTAGGGTAGGTGTAGGGTAGGGTAGGTGTAGGCAAGGAATGGAGGAAAACTCATTTAACGCGGGAGAAACCACGGGCGGAAAGTTAGTATTATTATAAATGTTACATTTTGGTATCTTATCTTGACCGTTATGTATAAAATATGATTGAATTGATACGGTTGCATCAAAATAACTTAATACAATGGGTCTGACCAACGATTTTAGCTGAAAATGACAAAATGTTCTATAAAAAATTACAAAAAATACTGTTTTTTTTATATCTTTAAAATGACTGAGTTATTAACAATCAAAGTGCACACTTCCGCACGAGGCGAGTGGTAGCTGTGACGTCATATTGACGTCACATGCACGCAACGTTTCTATTACACCGCCCGCAACCGCCTGCATATGACGTCACGCGCTCGGAACTTCTCACGGTCAGAACTTTAGTAATATCGCATGTACTGAAGTGAAATAAAAGTAATGTAATGTACATGATATAAACTTTAATATAAGGCATGTTTTAATGTGAAATAAGATCCTATCGGTGTTCTCCATCATACCCTTTTTAACCTCCGATGCAAAAAGAGGGGTGTTATAAGTTTGACCGCTATGTGTGTCTGTGTGTCTGTCTGTGGCACCGTAGCTCTTAAACGGCTCAACCGATTTGGATGCGGTATTTTTTTTTTTGGAAGCAAGTTTTATAGCGATGGTTCTTAAACATGTTTAATCAAAATCGGTTTAGCCATTTCAAGGTCATCAGCTCTTTTGTTACCTGCGGTAGGGTTCTTAGTCATGTGTATTACTTTTTTTACTTTCAAACATACATGTGACCTTAAATTTGAAACACCCATGTATGCAATATAGTGCCATGTGGTGACGGCAGAGAAGAATATTATTATTATTATTATTTATTTATTTATTCATTAACAATACAATCATTGTGTTTGAAATTATTTCTTATAAACTACATATCGAATTAAAAATACATTAAATAGAATTTAATTAAAAGTCACATTACACACATTCTTATAAAACAAATCAATACAACATAAATTTGTCACCAACCCCTACTCTTCCCGTGGGTGTCGTAAGAGGCGATTTAGGGACTACACATTGAACAGGGAACGCTCTCTGATACAGTAACCTTTTAATCTGCGATCTCCAACCCGCCTGCCGAGCGTGGAGATTATGCCAAAACCCTCCACTTAAGTGGAGGAGGCTCATAGTCCAGCAGTGGACTGTAACAGGCCGTTGATTTGATTTGATGTATGCGATATAACTTTGTACGATTATTGAATTATTGGTCTGATGCTGCAGCCAGGATATCACTCTAGTAAACTCTTGAAAAAATAATAGCAGATATGTCGTGGATTCATTTTGATCAGTATTTGATTCTACATACAATGCAATGTTGGCAACAAGATAAGCTGATCCTGCAGCCAGCATATCCAGCATTTTAGTAAACTCTTGAAAAAATAATAGCAGATATGTCGTGTTTGGATTCATTTTGATCAGTATTTGATTCTACATACAATGCAATGTTGGCAACAAGATAAGCTGATGCTGCAGCCAGGATATCCAGCACTTTAAATAAATAAATAAAAGTAGTAGTATACTCTAGTAGTAGTAGTAGTTTAGTATACTCTTGAAAAAATAATAGCAGATATTTGGATTCATTTTGATCAGTATTTGATTCTACGTAAAATGCAATAGTGGCAATACAATGAGCTGATGCTGCAGCCAGGATATCCACCACACTAGTTCTCTCTCTTCAACGAGCAAACCGTATCGTGCCATCCATCAATTTCTATAATAAAATGGTGTTACTTAGCTCAACGATCGGTATTAATTTTGATTTTTTAATTGTTTGCTTTTTTTGCTTCAAGGGTTTTAAAATTTTTAATTTATTTTTTATGCATAATAAATTGTTCTTTCTATTAACTATTCTTATGATTATAATCAGTTCTTGACTTTGTAAAAAAAATACAAAATATGGTTTTTAATATGTACTAATTGTTAGAGTAAGACCCATTATAAAGACAATTTTGTATATTCGACAAAATATTGCAATTTATTGGGTAACCTATTACATTTCCGAAAAATTGATATCCTAATTTCAATATTCCGTAAACGATTCGTACTTTTGCAATTTCCATATGTATAACTTGACATATTGTTAAATCTCCACAATATTACTTTACAGAATTATTATTTCTCCGCACAACGTTATTCCATTTTACGATTAACCTTTTTTACTTATTCCCTTAATTCACTCGTCCTTTTTTTAAACGCTAAAAAATTTAATTGGCATAATATGTTTGGCATTCCGAAGTATCATTTTTCCGCAAACTTATTTGTCAGCTATATTAAACTACCTAATTACAAAGTTAACATTTCATAACTCCGAATATTTTTTTCCGAATTTTAATAGGCCGAAAACGTTTCACAGAATTTTTAGCTCCCATTTGTATTATTTTCCAGAACAATACAGTAACCAGAAGTATCATTTCCCAGAATAACTATAACCATATTCTTAAATAAACAACAATAACTGGCCAAGCACGTTTCGGACCACGCAATGTGTAGGGTTCCGTAGTTGCCTAATAGTCAGTACTGTAATTTCAAGTCTTTCATTATGTTAGTATACTTAATTCTAATAATAATAATCAAAAAAATTGAATATTTAAAGTGCTAATAATTGCAATCTAATATGTAGGATTTCGAGGCACATCCGAACAGCATCTAGTCGGCGGCTGCCGCTCTATTTGTTACATCGACTCCCCGCGCGCAAGCCCCGCAGGGCCAAAAGCTCCGCGGCGCGGCGCACTTTATTCGAATTTCAAAATAGTTTTATTCGAATGTTTCGAATGTTCCATTGGCAACTCGCGATTGTTACACATTTAAAACTGACTGGTAAATAAGGTAAATAGGTTATGAAATTATTTTAGTAAATGATGTTATGATTTTATTTTTTCGCAATCTTTTAACTGTTCTAATACCTACTTAAATTTACTACCTACATAGACGGACTCCATCAAGTCATTTTCTTTGATACTTGTACTGAATTTCTTACTTAACACAAGTACATTTTAAAGTTGATATTTTATTCGTTAACCTGTCAAGCCTACTTATTTCACATTTTTTTTTACTTTTCTGGTACTTAAATTTACTACATAGACAGTTTAAACTTTATCAAAGTATTTTTTTATGATATTTGTACAGAATTTCTTACTAGTACAACGAAAAAACTAGGAAAACGGTTACCTATTGTATTTCCGATTTTTTTTGTTCCGAATACTGTTTTTCCGCTAACATTTTGACATTTTTTAGTAAGACTTTTTTATAATTCTAATTTTGTTTGCATTTGTACTATCTATCTATGAAGTAAACAGAACTAAAAGTTGGGTTAAAAGAAGCAGAAAAAGCAAGATTATTTGTCTATACTGTTACTTTGTATTGATGTTCGCACGTGATCTCCTTGGTGGTGACAGGATATCAGTGCCTCCAGTAACTACGTGTGGTTACTGGTGCAATATGCTGAGTTGCTCCCATTTCTTGGCAAGTATAGAATTCTATTTTTTAATTTGTAATGTGTGATGCCTTGAATAAATCGTTTTTCTTTCTTTCTTTCTGTGGAATAGCAAATGGAATCCTAGTGTGAGGATCAGTGTGCAACCATTGTCAACTTTATTTGTTTTTAGCCTTAATTTAATTTATTTATAATTTATTGAAATATACTTTTAGGACATATTTTTTTTTCGCTTCTGATGATTTTGATAACATAACACACCTCAAAGAAATGCCTTTTTAAAAGGAATACTTGATTGTTGTACCAGAAATTAAAAATAAACTTAGTGTGTATTTCGTAGCAAGTGCTACGTGGCAAGTACTACGACGGCGTAGCACCCTTATTTGGGCTCCATGTGCTTCACCGGAACCACGGGGTAAAGAGTGCATGTGCACACGTGTGCTCTATTAAGTATAAACCTACCCTAGTGTTCTTTTCTTTGTCTTGTTTTTCCTGCCGTTTCTTTATTGATCTAAAGAATTAAGTATAGTATTGTATTTTATGGCACGTTTAACAGATCTAGGTCAGCGTTCTGTGTTCAAGCATTATTTCTCAAAGTCAAGATTATTAATTATATAAACGGATTTTTAAGTGTATTTTCAGGTTTAAGCCTTTTGTGCCAGTGCCACACTCATGGTAGTATCAAACTCAAATTAGTGGTAAATATTCTGATGAAAATATATTTAACATTTATTTTATCAAAAGGTACCTAATATAATGCAAATAACTGCTATAGATTATTATACTTTATTTAAAACGGAAACACTCACGTAAAAATTTAAACTACCTATGTCTTCTAACCGTGTGATTGCACATCTCTACTAGAGTCACGGAGCACATACGGAGTGTAAAAAATCGCAACACCCTCACGTTGACGGTAGCTGAACACGCGTTAGATTCGGACATTAACCATCGCAACACCCTCACGTCGGCGGTGGCTGAACACGCGTTAGATTCGGACATTAACCATCGCAACACCCTCACGTCGGCGGTGGCTGAACACGCGTTAGATTCGGACATTAACCATCGCAACACCCTCACGTCGGCGGTGGCTGAACACGCGTTAGATTCGGACATTAACCATCGCAACACCCTTACGTCGGCGGTGGCTGAACATGCGTTAGATTCGGACATTAACCATCGCAACACCCTTACGTCGGCGGTGGCTGAACATGCGTTAGATTCGGACATTAACCATTACAACACCTTCACGTCGGCGGTGGCTGAACACGCGTTAGATTCGGACATTAACTATTACATTCGCTTCGACAAAAAATCTGTATTAGCTAGAGAAAAGTTTTTTGTTCGTCGTAAAATACGTGAAGCCATTGAAATAAGTCGTCGTCGTCCGAATTTTAACAGAGACAGTGGTTGGTCGCTATCGTTGTCGTGGAAAACCGTGTCGCCTACGTCTGTATGCGTGAAAAGTGACGATGTAGTGAATGCTGTATGTTCGGTCTTTGTTCTAGATAACACCACGCATCAGCAAACCCTACAGCCAAAGACTGCGCCAGCAGCGCCCTCTGGTGCAACAATGTCGGCGCGTGCGCAGCGAGCCGCTCTCCGCAGTGCTCGGCGGGCTCACAATGCTTGGCGGCGCGCGGGCGGTGCTGAGTGACCCGCCGGCCTCCCTGAAGAAGATACTCGTACAGGATCGAAACGTTGGAAGACATAGTTTCCATTTTTACGTGAGTTTCCGTTTGTGTAAAGATCCACGTATCGTTCAATAATAAAACTGCTAGATTAGTATACTTTAGTTACTCCCACGATATTGTGTGTGACGGTATTCTGATGGGAGGCCAAACAGCTGATATTGACAAAGTTTGCAAAAGAGAGCAAAATAAGAACTATTTACGAATTTCGCTGTCGAGCCTCACGGTCGGTAGAACGGTTATAATAGCGAAGGAGTTTTTGTTCTATGGGTTCCTCCAAAGTCGTCAATATTAACTTTCCCCCAAAGCAAACTTGGAGCGACATCTTTATGATATTTCAATAAGTTCTTTATGTTTTACACTCCTGCCTGAACTCGTGCAATCATTCTTGACAGGACTCTTCGTAACTCACAGCCAGCTTTGAAATAGGTTCATAGTGTAGTTAGTAGATGGCGCTAAATTATAAGCTTTGAATAAACAGCTGCAAGGCAATCTTGACTACTTACTGGAAGCCTCGCAACATGCTATGTGTAAAGGCGTGTCTCCTGCCATGTTTTGGTCTACACAATACACATAAAACATCTCAACAAAACAAAAACAAATACACATTTATCCATGGTTCCTCTACACAAATTGTCTATGAAATGTTTTATGAAACATTTCGAACACATTGACCAAAGATTGCTAAGATTATAGTCGGCATCCCAATGTATACTGTTATCTATACGTAGGTATAATAAATTTGAAACTGATCGATGTCTGTGCATAGAAGATAGAAAAAAATATGACGGGTTTTTATAAAAGGAATAGAAGCCAAATATATTATTATAGAAAGTTTCTCTGTCTGTCGATCAACTTTTTTATTTATTGACTCAAAATTGGTGTCCAAAATTTTGGCAGATGCTGTTTTTGTGCCGAATTAAAAAAAATGGTTTGGTGGGAAAACATTTGGCTCCAACGAAGAGATCATGCACGAAACCAAGGCCTATTTCAAAGGGTTGCCTAAGTCGTACTATTAAAGAAGGGATCGAAAAGCTAAAAAAACGCTGGATGAAGTGCATTGAGTTACTAGAAAGCTACGTTGAAAAATAAAAAATAATAATAAAATATAATTGTCTCCTTGTTTAATTTATACCAGACTTATCACTCCACCCTCGTAGTAGTGTGTTGTTTGGTGGATTATTATTATTAAATTAGTTTTACTTGTTTGAAAAGTTCATCTCGGTGATAACAATTCGACCACGCAAAGTTGCGGGCAGAGCGCTAGTTTTATGTATGATAGAAATGGAAATTTTGAAGTGAGCGCCTTGACTGGATTTCTACTTATTTTTAAATTAAAGTAACGCCAATATGAAAGTAATGCCAAGTTTAGAACAGCGATGAACGGCCAATAATTTGGTGTCAAGTAAGCAGAAAAGACGAGAAAAATATTTAAAAAGATTAGTTTGTATGAATTAGTAAAATAACTAGTTGGTTTTTTGTTCCGCTTTCATGCCTTAATTACTGGACGGATTAAAATGAAATTTGAAATTAAGATAGTGTGTGTCCTGGATTAACACATAGGATACTTTTTACCGGAAAAAGACTTATTCCCACGGGAAAATCTTACATAACGCGAGCATAGCCTCGGGCGGACCGCTATAGTATTTACTAAGTAGAATTCTATTTCGGCTTATAAATTGTGAAAAGTTAGTAAAAACTGTTTTGATGATAAATCCGTTGATGAACTTACCGGTTTCAAGACCTAATAAAACTTGCTAACGTAATTCAAGCATTAAGAAAAGTTGCGGGCATATCGCTAGTATTAGTAAAGTAAAGCAAATAAATGTGACCTCCTTGCTGCGCTAGAAAGTATTTAAAACAAGCGAGCCTATGCCGGACCGAAACATTTGCCCGAAAAATTGCAGAGCAGGAGACGTCGTGTGAAACATTTGTTTTTTTGTATGTGTAGACTAATTTGAGTAGAGTGTAGACCAAAACATTGGCAGGAGACACGCCTTAAGATTTACAAAAATAAAACAATTTTAGTAAAAAAAAATATCTTATAATCTTCTACCACTATTATTGACCAAGTGAGAACAAATGCTTTTAATTATTGTAAAATTAGGGAAATACTGGTCGAATACTTATCTACACAATATATGATTTTAAACTTTCACGATCACTATCATTACAGTTGTAAGACATTTGTGGTAAACACGTAAAATAAAACGTCTTTCAATTTGTCTAGCAAATTACAGTAAATTACACATGCGGTAAGACACTTTGACCTTGAGAGTGCCTCTTATCCCGTAGCAATAGAGTTGGTATTCGTAATGTGAGTGTCCAGCCGCATGTGCTGGCTACTGTACGTATATTGGTAATTTAATGCAGTAAGCCTACCCTCGACATATTGTTGCAGAAACATTGCCTATACGCCTACAAATTTGAATGTAATGTACTCAAGTCACGCCCCATTTCCTCATCGAGAACTATGCACTTCAAGAGTGTATAACTAGATCTCATCGAGACCTATCATTTTGCCAGAAAGGTCTGGAAGAAGTTGCTACCTAGCAATAAGGCACAAACATCTAAACATCCAATAGTATTAGCGTGATACAAATATATTATTTATTAAAAAAAGATAACACATTTGTATTTGCAGTACTTAATTAATATTCACTCGGCCTGATAACGTAAAAATGCATTTAAAGCGGCGCTCGATACAAATGGACTCGACTTGGAGAGATTCGATGTCAGACGAATCGACACTCGCTGCATAAATCCTATCAAAGCGACGCTCGATGCAAATGGACTCGACTTGGAGAGATCGATGTCAGACGAATCGACACTCGCTGCATAATCCTATCAAAGCGACGCTCGATGCAAATGGACTCGACTTGGAGAGATTCGATGTCAGACGAATCGACACTCGCTGCATAAATCCTATCAAAGCGACGCTCGATGCAAATGGACTCGACTTGGAGAGATTCGATGTCAGACGAATCGACACTCGCTGCATAAATCCTATCAAAGCGACGCTCGATGCAAATGGACTCGACTTGGAGAGATTCGATGTCAGACGAATCGACACTCGCTGCATAATCCTATCAAAGCGACGCTCGATGCAAATGGACTCGACTTGGAGAGATTCGATGTCAGACGAATCGACACTCGCTGCATAATCCTATCAAAGCGACGCTCGATGCAAATGGACTCGACTTGGAGAGATTCGATGTCAGACGAATCGACACTCGCTGCATAATCCTATCAAAGCGACGCTCGATGCAAATGGACTCGACTTGGAGAGATTCGATGTCAGACGAATCGACACTCGCTGTATAAATCCTATCAAAGCGACGCTCGATGCAAATGGACTCGACTTGGATAGATCGATGTCAGACGAATCGACACTCGCTGCATAATCCTATCAAAGCGACGCTCGATGCAAATGGACTCGACTTGGAGAGATTCGATGTCAGACGAATCGACACTCGCTGCATAATTCTATCAAAGCGACGCTCGATGCAAATGGACTCGACTTGGAGAGATTCGATGTCAGACGAATCGACACTCGCTGCATAAATCCTATCAAAGCGACGCTCGATGCAAATGGACTCGACTTGGAGAGATTCGATGTCAGACGAATCGACACTCGCTGCATAAATCCTATCAAAGCGACGCTCGATGCAAATGGACTCGACTTGGAGAGATTCGATGTCAGACGAATCGACACTCGCTGCATAATCCTATCAAAGCGACGCTCGATGCAAATGGACTCGACTTGGAAAGATTCGATGTCAGACGAATCGACACTCGCTGCATAAATCCTATCAAAGCGACGCTCGATGCAAATGGACTCGACTTGGAGAGATTCGATGTCAGACGAATCGACACTCGCTGCATAAATCCTATCAAAGTGGTCGTCAAAGTCCACCTGAATTTAGGAAGGTTTGAACTTTTAGAAAGTTCACAATTTATAAAAAAAAAAACGGAAAAACTAAAATTAATCCTCGTGATTCAGGGAAAACTTAGGCCCTCGTTGCGAATGTGCTGATGATGATGATGATGATTATGATCCTATCTTTAACGCTGGCAGTGCATTCAATACCTAAATTAGCTTAGTACGTCACAACTCCCATAATTCTTTTATCAAATTACACTGCACGTTTTTCGTATAATAGACATGTCAATGTATACAAGGGCTGCTATTTATGTATCCGGAACTGGCCACTTACATAAACAATATTTAAAAAGAAATTATAACATTTAAAAATAGAACTCTTTGGCTGTAAAATAAAGTTTGTTTCATTCATCTGTCAATTGTTTTTACATTATGGCGTCATTTTTAAAATTCATTTTCTATCATCACCATGGATTTGACACGTGAAAATTTTCGTGCTATGATTTATTACGACTTTCGGCGTAGATTAACTCAAAAACAGTGCATGGATCAACTTTTGTCGACTTTTGGGGAGGAAGCCCCATCGAAAACCACTGTGTATCACTGGTTCAGTGAGTTCAATCGTGGTCGTCGTATGCTTGCGGACGATTTTAAAGAAGGTCGCCCTAATTCGGCTGTTGTACCACAAAATATTGATGCTGTGCGCGAACTAATAATGCAAGACCGTCATGTTACATATCGCGAGATAGAGGCATTTCTGGGCATTAGTATGACGAGTACTATTTATAAAATATTACACGAACATTTGGTTGTAAAAAAAAATTGATCTCGTTGGATCCCGCACAACTTAACAGTTGAACAAAAACAGGCTCGTGTTGATTGGTGCAAAAAAATGATAGAAAAATACAAATGTGGTACATCAAAAGCTGTTCATAATATCTACACAGGAGACGAATCTTGGATATATGCGTATGATCCCGAAACTAAACAGCAGCCAAAATGAGTCAAACCCAACAAAAGTTGTTCGTGCAAAAAGCACTTTGAAGCAAATGGTTGCCTGCTTTTTTGGTATTAGTGGACATGTGGCTACAGTACCACTAGAGAATCGTAAAACGGTTAATTCTGAATGGTACACCACCATTTGCTTGCCAGAAGTCTTTGGAGAAATACGCAAGAACAATCGACAACGAAGAATAATCCTTCACCACGATAACGCCAGCTGTCACACCTCGGCCGCAACAACGGAGAATGCACGTTTTGGAGATACCCGATACAGAATGGAAAAAATGCTACAAAAGTTGGTTTCAACGTATGAATAAATGCATCGATCATCACGGGAAATATTTTGAAAAGCAATAAAAGTATATTTGGTTATAGATGTTTGTTATTTTTAAAGCTCTTTAAGTTCTTTAGCACGTCGAGAGTTGCTATTTTATCATAATAATTAGCTTTCGTGTCCTTGTAATCCTTTTGGCTTTCGATCTAAACCTAAAGGTTCAAATCCCTGTGCCTGTGGAGCCATTGACAAATAAATCCAAAAGGTTCAAATCCCCGTGCCTGTGGAGCCATTGACAAATAAATCCATTTTGTGGGACGGGGACAGTCATTTGTTTGAAAACAGTCATTTGTTTGAATTATAATCTTATCTTCTTATCTAATTTAGCCTAGACTGTCCCACTGCTGGCTTATGGGTCGATTCGGACGAAAAGTTTCGGACGCTGTGGCCGAATCGCCACGTTCATTATTTTTAGCATTTTTGACGGGTGTTCCGGCCACGGCCTTATTTTGAAGCAAAGTAACGTCAGCAACATCATTGAAAAATATTTTTATTTTTATGCTCGCCCATGGAAAAAATATTAATTAGTTTTAAATACAGTCAACATGAAAAGCCATAAGTTGGGTGATGTAAGTTAAGTTATTTGAGTAAAAGTCAGGTAATTGTTGGAAAAAGATAAATTTTAATATAAAATAACAACAATCAACAGTAAACATAATTAATTATTATTTTCTTCTTGGATCGATAGTCCGCAAGCACGAAACTTTAGAATCTTTCTGGAACTAAAACACTTTTCACAGTATGAAATCTCAATTTTGTAACACCCAACACTTTTTTCTTTGATTATATAATTTTTTACTCACATTTTCAAAATTTGGGATTTTGTTGATTAAATCAAAAGTACTGTTTTTAATTTCAGCAACGGTTTCTCGGTAGAAGGCTGGAATCGGGGTCTTGATATCTGATACGATTCTTTTCCTACAGTCTTCAAAACGTTTGTCGTAATTATTTGCTGCACAATCTGGTCGGCAATTATGTTTCTCTTCTTTTTTATTAGATTATTGCAAGTTATAACTAAAAGAGCGTTACATATGGTCCTTTTGATACAAAACCAAACAGTTGAACCGTCTTTATGAACTCTTCTTTTATTATATCTGTATCCTGCTCGAAGAAGCACCGGTTTTCCTCTTTTTGATGTCACCATATCAAATGCCACGGGTTTTTGGGACCCGCTTGGTTGTGGATCTGACATTTTTCCTGTAAAAAATTTTAAATTTAGTACAGATAGTTACTGCAACCGACCCTTGAGAGATCATTACGTTTTTATTTTTTAACGAAAAGTTATAATGTTTATACAAACATAAACCACTATATTATACAGTATTTTGACAAAAAATATTAAGAAAGTAAGTTTTGCTTAACTTATTATGATAATTGTTATAATAACAACGAAATACATAGGTAAACAACTTAAAAACTAATCTTTCTAGTGAAAATCCTTAAAATATTGTTAATTTTTCTTAAAATATTGTCTATTTAACTTACCTTGTAACATAGAAGTTAACAAAAAAACAACAGCCACTCACTTCACTTTGCATAGACAAATTGACGTGTGCTCTACATCGCACTTTTAGATGGAATATTTTATCTGGCCTCCAACGATGCCACAACAAAAGATGCAAATACAACAAAATATTTTTTTATCACTTTTTACTCTTTAACCAATCAAGTACCAGGGTAAGAAAGAGACAGCAGTACTTTTCAATACCAGTGAAAGAAGAGATAGTAATACCTGTAACGTGGTGATTTTCCCCATGGGCAAAATAAAATAAGTATTTTTTAACTAGCTTTCCACCTGCAGCTACGCTCGCGTAATGTAAGATTTTCCCGTGAGAATAAAACTTTTCCCGATAAAAAGTACCCTATGTGCTAATCCAGGATACAAACTATCTCTATTACAAATTTCATCCAAATCAATCCAGTAGTCAAGGCGTTAAGCGGAACAAACATCCAAACATCTTAACATCCAAATATATTTTCGTATTTATAATATTAGTGAGATGAGATAATGTTGCTGACGTTACTTTGCTTGAAAATAAAAAGGCCGCGGCCGAAACACCCGTCAAAAATGCTAAAAATAATGAACGTGTCACGTGGACGTGAACGGCCACAGCGTCCGAAACTTTTCGTCCGAATCGACCCATAAGCCCCACTGCTGGGCAAAGGCCTCCCTCTTCTTCTTCCATCCTTCCCTATCCTGGGCTTTCTCATCACAACTCCTTAAAAAGAGTCAAGCTCGTCCCGCTCATACTTTTTTCCAGGCTTTATACCCATAGTTTTTGTTAGTTAAATTCATAAGAAGCTTAAAATTTAGTGTTAGTAATATTGAAATACCTTATCAACAGCTCATATAAGTTCCAACCGAGGGGCTCGAGCCTACCCTAAAGTAGGGCGACAAGGCCTAAATCAACCACGCAGGCCAAACGCACTTGGTCGACTTCACACACAACCTTTGAATTTATTCGCAGGAGTGTGCAGGTTGTTTTCCTTCGCGTTGAATAAATGTTCATTTGAATTAAAAATTCAAAAATGTTTTAGTACTAGGTGGAGATCAAACCCACGTCTCCCGAACGAAAGACAGCGGCCTTACACTACACCAACGATGCTTTCTTTGTTTGTATCGTCATAATTTCTGTCTCAGACGCAGGAAATGTGCAGGCTTTGAGGACGAGTGGTTTTCATTACGAAGGTTTGCATCCTGGTGGTGAAAACATTACACAAATAAATTAGTCAAGTAGTGTAAAAATGTTTAATCACGTCGGGGTCACCACTTTAGGGGGTTGGTGATAAGGATGTTGATAAAATGAAAACTGGTAGAAACTGTAGGCCTTCTATTTAAATCAAATATAATTTGCAAGTTTACATTGTAGATGAGCGAACTATGAGGTGGGCGCGAGACGACTGGCGTGCTTACGTTAATTATTATATTTGTATAATGTGCGAACAGTTAATATAATCAGTGAACTTATTTTGGACTTTAATTTCATATACCAGCATTTAGAACACTTACCCTTCAGTCAATAAGCATACTAGAGTCAGATCTATTTCAAATCCTTCTAAACCACACACACCATAAATATCAATTACAACAAGTGTTATAGAGCCGCCAAAGGCCATTGACAAATAAATTGACTTGGCTCATGTAACGACTAGATAGTAGCCAGCACCAACGGCTAAACGTGCCTTCCGAAGTACGAAATCATCTTCCTTTTCGGACAATCAGGTGATTGAGCCTGCAATATCCTAACCAAACTGAGGAAAGTCTCACAAAGAGATTTATGCTCGACAGTTTTCCCGCCGGGATTCGAACCCGGATCCTCCGTAATGGGCGTCGAAATCTCGACCACTCGGCCACGGAGGCTGTCACTAAAATCAATGATATGACATTGTTCCTTAGAAACAGATCTCTCTATCTCACTGTCTCGCCACCTTGTATACCTATAAAAAAATAAATAAATAATAAATAAATATGTGGGGACATTTTCAGACACGGCCATCTGATCCCAACCTAAGCAGAGCTTGTAGTATGGGTACCGGACAGCTGATATACATTACATGAATATGTCATTCCATACTTGAAACCTCCGTAATGGGCGTCGCAATCTTGACCACTCGGCCACGGAGGCTGTTCTTAAAAGCATTTAGGACTTGGATTTAGCCTATGATCACATTACCGAGTGAATTGTTTCTATACTTTTGTATTTTGTAAATAGTTATCTTGCAGTAATAAAAACTAAGTGTCTTACTGTCAAAATAGCAATGATACATACCTGTTTGTATTTTTTTTTTCAACATTTGCTTATTACTTTTTGTGTAAATGGTTATTACATAGACTCATAAATTCTTCGAGACTCTTTGGTATGGTTGCACATTTTGTTGCAATTTTAACAAGTCTTGCTGCTGGTGTGCACCTTCCAAATCGGAAGTATTTTAATGCGTGCTCTCTTCTTCTTTGTATTGTCCACTATCCCACTTAGGTGGCGTCATCGGCTCTCCGTATCCTTCGGCGCCAATACAATCTGTCTTGGGTTGTCGGGTCGGGTAATTGGGCTTTTAATAATGGCTTGGCCATACTAGTCCACCACGTGTCAATGGGGGTCGTCCTCTTCTTTTCTTGTCTTCCAGGAGGGCCATTGCCTTCTAAATGACGTGGTCCCTTTGCATCACGTAGCCATCTTAAACGCGTTTCCGTCTGTTTTGCTGGAACGGGAGCTACCTTGAAACTTTCTCGAACATGTCCGTTTCGTATTTTGTCAAGTCTTGTAACTCCCCCCGACTAAGCATTCTGATGTGTGCTTGATAAAATTTAAATCTGCTAACTGATCAATTCATCATAGAGACGTGTGTTTGTTGTTAGTGCTACGATCAACTCCGACGATATGGGAACGACAAAATCAAACAAGGCTTGCTGCTGCCTCGCAGAAGAACAGCGCGTCCTGATAAAACCTTTTGGCAATTAATTTGTGATTTCAGTTTACCTCTGATCTAAACTAAGCAGCTCTTCCGCTGATCTTTTGCCTATATCATCACTGAACAAAATGAAGTTCTCGATAACATCAGCATCGTTTTAACCCAGATTGAAGCCCATGAAACCTCTACTGTACTTCTTAAAACTGGTCTTACCCTAAAGCATATTTCATGGTTTTATTACTTTACTTTTAGCGTGGTCAAACATTTTTCACTATTTGTCCTTAAAATATTTTTTATTTTATAATATTTTGTTTATTACGGGTTGCTGTATCTATGGTGTCTCCAAAGAGAATAAAACATGCGGACGAGAATAATGTCTTTCTACGCAAAAACATAAAATTCTATAAAGCCTAGCCTACACCGCGAATAAAGCCTAGCCTACACCGCGAATAAATACCGCAAAAAATTTTCACTGCATTATCGTCTTAATTTTTATACGTGTCGAAATCATCAGAAAAAAAAGCCGGCCAAGCACATATCGAACCACGCATAGGATTCCGTAGATGTCCAATACTACTAAGAAACCTGTTTAAGGGCCGATTTTTTAATCCTCAGATAAAAGGTCTAATAACTATCTAACGAACAAAGTTATATGACTGTTTATCGGATGAATAATAAAATTGTTCTCCAGTTTTTCAATCGTTATTCATTCCATTGATAACTATCCGACACAATATTTCAACTCCGGCACTCATGCTTCAGAGAGGTGAAACAAATATATTGTTAAGACTGACGTTAGAGCAAGACAAACTTTTCTGTCCATTTTCTATCAACAGTGTCATGTCAATTTTATTATTATTTTTATATATTTTTTTTTGTTATGGCACTAGTTGAACTTTGTGCCAGTGTCAAGTTTTTTTTAAAGGTAGGGAAACTATGTATACACGAAAAAAGAAACCGAATTTATTACTATCGAGAATATCCATAATATTTAATATTATTTTTTACGAACAAATCGTTTGTAATTAACCAAATCACTTCAAACACAAGAAATAACTTCAAAAGAAATTACTTGACAATCACAAATTCAACTAATGCCAAAAAAAAAAAAGAAATAAATTTGTTTGTCATAAACGTCATGCGTTAAACTATAAATCGGATAGTATAGTTATCTGGCAAATGAAGTGGCAGATAGATTTATTCATCAGATATTGAAGTTATTCTTTAAATAAGTCTTATCCGGCTGTTGAAAAATTCAATATCAATCACCGGAAATTGAACCAGGAACCTTGTTGGAAATGGCTTCAGCAATTTTTCTATCAAATTACTAGAGTCCTGAAGAAACCGAACACAAACTGTACAGTTATCTTAGCATTAAGGCTGTCTGTATTTCTGCTACTCACTTAGCAAAACCACTTGTCACAGTCGAAATTTTATCTTATTTATTTTATTTTATTGAATGAGCGAGCGAAGCGAGTGAAGCGTCTCTGTTTCAGCTTGGCCAAATTTGCTTTTGTATGTCCATCTGTTTGATTGTGGTTTGTTTGTTTGTCTATTTGTTTCACTCTACAGGTCGCGTTTCTCAACCGATTCTCGTGAAATTTTGTGAGCAGGTTCGATAAATGAAACGAATTTTTTGTCGGTCAGTTTTTGGAAATTTTATAAAATGACGGAGTTATGGGGGTTGCCAGCTTACAAGGTCACATTTCTTAACCAATAAAATAAAATAAGATAAGACAAAATAAAATAAAATTAAATAAAGTTTAAAAGTACATAAATCAAAATAAAGTTTAAAAATAAAAAAAATCAAAGGGTTGGGGATGTTTGCGGAGATTTTTTTTTTTTTTAAAAGATATACATACAGACTCGTGAGGTCTACAGCCCACAGAGCCACCAGTTCATTAGGTTGCCAACAGAGCATACATTAGGACATGCAATACAAAAAAAGCTTAAATTATTAACTAAATGCTACTCTAATTACAGGCAACAAATAAAAAATTGCTTAATATTAAACGAGAAGTAGATACAGAATAATATAGCTACTACAAAGAGAATAACAACTAAGAAAAAAAAACGTAAAACCTTAAATTTTTTTAAAATAACTAAATAAAACTGAGCCACATTAAATTAATTTCTCTGAGAGAGGGTAGTCTCGAGGTTATAATGCACCATGTCCTTCAATCATACTATAGTAGTCTCGAGGTTATAATGCACCAAGTCCTTCAATCATACTATAGTAGTCTCGAGGTTATAATGCACCAAGTCCTTCAATCATACTATAGTAGTCTCGAGGTTATAATGCACCATGTCCTTCAATCATACTATAGTAGTCTCGAGGTTATAATGCACCATGTCCTTCAATCATACTATAGTAGTCTCGAGGTTATAATGCACCAAGTCCTTCAATCATACTATAGTAGTCTCGAGGTTATAATGCACCATGTCCTTCAATCATACTATAGTAGTCTCGAGGTTATAATGCACCATGTCCTTCAATCATACTATAGTAGTCTCGAGGTTATAATGCACCAAGTCCTTCAATCATACTATAGTAGTCTCGAGGTTATAATGCACCATGTCCTTCAATCATATTATAGTAGTCTCGAGGTTATAATGCACCATGTCCTTCAATCATACTATAGTAGTCTCGAGGTTATAATGCACCATGTCCTTCAATCATACTATAGTAGTCGCGAGGTTATAATGCACCATGTCCTTCAATCATACTTTAGTAGTCTCGAGGTTATAATGCACCATGTCCTTCAATCATACTATAGTAGTCTCGAGGTTATAATGCACCATGTCCTTCAATCATACTATAGTAGTCTCGAGGTTATAATGCACCATGTCCTTCAATCATACTATAGTAGTCTCGAGGTTATAATGCACCATGTCCTTCAATCATATTATAGTAGTCTCGAGGTTATAATGCACCATGTCTTTCAATCATACTATAGTAGTCTCGAGGTTATAATGCACCATGTCTTTCAATCATACTATAGTAGTCTCGAGGTTATATTGCACCATGTCCTTCAATCATACTATAGTAGTCTCGAGGTTATAATGCACCATGTCCTTCAATCATACTATAGTAATCTCGAGGTTATAATTCACCATGTCCTTCAATCATACTATAGTAGTCTCGAGGTTATAATGCACCATGTCCTTCAATCATATTATAGTAGTCTCGAGGTTATAATGCACCATGTCTTTCAATCATACTATAGTAGTCTCGAGGTTATAATGCACCATGTCCTTCAATCATACTATAGTAGTCGCGAGGTTATAATGCACCATGTCCTTCAATCATACTATAGTAGTCTCGAGGTTATAATGCACCATGTCTTTCAATCATACTATAGTAGTCTCGAGGTTATAATGCACCATGTCCTTCAATCATACTATAGTAGTCGCGAGGTTATAATGCACCATGTCCTTCAATCATACTATAGTAGTCTCGAGGTTATAATGCACCATGTCTTTCAATCATACTATAGTAGTCTCGAGGTTATAATGCACCATGTCCTTCAATCATACTATAGTAGTCTCGAGGTTATAATGCACCATGTCCTTCAATCATACTATAGTAGTCTCGAGGTTATAATGCACCATGTCCTTCAATCATACTATAGTAGTCTCGAGGTTATAATGCACCATGTCCTTCAATCATACTATAGTAGTCTCGAGGTTATAATGCACCATGTCTTTCAATCATACTATAGTAGTCTCGAGGTTATAATGCACCATGTCCTTCAATCATACTATAGTAGTCTCGAGGTTATAATGCACCATGTCCTTCAATCATACTATAGTAGTCTCGAGGTTATAATGCACCATGTCCTTCAATCATACTATAGTAGTCTCGAGGTTATAAAGTTATGTGTTCATTTACTCCTACAACACTCTACAATCAAAATGTCGTCGTCTTAGTTTATAAAACTGGATATGAAATAACTTTTGAACAGAAAGAAAATAATCGGCCAAGAACGTGTAGGACCACGCAAAGTGTAGGGTTCCGTAGTTGCCCAATACTACTCACATACCTGTTTAAGACAGTAAACATTCATCATTGCACTATTACTATGCATTTTTTCAAATTTTTAAATACAACGGTTTCGCTGGGCACACTTCACTCTAACAAAAATGAGCACTTTAAAACCAAATATTTCTGAAACGTATACTTACTAGCATCGAAAAATGTTTTTTTGTAAACCCCCTTTATTTATTTAAAAAAAATATATTTATCTATGACACCTCAAACTATGGGGTAGTTATGAAGCCCTAAAAAATATATTTATTCGACATTTTATTCTACTCTGTTGAGTGTTCTTTAATGTGTGCGATTGGACGGTCGTCAAAATTCCATTTGACATTTTGTTTAACCAATCAACATCTTTAGGAACAGCCAACAGAGCCGCTATTGAGTTTTGAGTTTTTAAACCCATTGGTTTAATGGATACTTTTTCGAAATTGTATTCTTCGACTGATTCATCTGGCCAAAATCCAATTTCATTTTCAGTTCTATAACACATGTTCATATAAAAATAGGGATACCAAAAATATATATCTTAACAAGGGTATCGTTTTTATAAAACCGTTTTCAAAATATCGATGTACAAATATTTTGTGTCTAGATGAATCAGAATTCGTTACAAATGAATCAGAAACAGAAATAAAAAAAAAAAAAAAAACTTCATGTAGATGGGCTTTGTATTAAGAAAAATTCATAATTTAAAATTTTAGTAACATGTAAAAATTACACGAAAAAAATCTTATAAAATCAAAAATAATTTTTGTAAAACATTTTCAAAACTCAAAATCAGTTATAGTTCCATATATTTTAATTATAATTGTAGTAAATGTTTTAATTATAATTAGTTAACCAAACTTATAATAAGTATGATTTTTTGATAGTTAATTATGAAGGTTAATGTAAAAAATGCAATTTAAATACCAATCATATCAGTGTATTTATTACTAAATATTTTGTATTTTGTTACATTATTGATAGTAATAAATACACTTATTAATTTCTAAATAATAAGACATATCAAAAGTGTCATCATATTATCTAGAATAAGTTTACACACCTGTTATTAATTATAAATTATTTAATAAAAATAAATAAATGAATCGTTTATTGCAAACCAGACATACGTTACATTATACTAAGCCCGCCAAACTGCACAGCAATTTTGTTAGCGGAGACAACACTCTCTAATTTAGTTAGGTTACACAAATAGAAAACTTAAATCTATGCCTACCTTTCCAGAAACTACCTATTTTGCACCTTACTACGTAGTACTATATTAATTCTATGACTTTACACTTAATTTTCGTTGATTATATGGGTATATTTACCTATCCATGCAACATCTTTGACAAAAACACCTTACTAGCTCTAATTTTGAATGTCGGTTTAGATATTACATTTTCATCCATAGACAGCTCATTGGGTATTTTAGGTACCAAGTAATCTCTAGTTCTTTGACCAAAGTAATTTATAGTTCTTGGTAAAGTAAACGCTAAAAAGAGACAGCTCTAGTGACACAATTATGTTGAACAAAGTTTTTAAATTGTATTTTTCTAAATTCCTCCAAAACAATTGGAAGTTTAAACTTTCCCCTTTTCCCCCGCGCGGGAAGCCAGACTCTCATTGTCATTATCTTACCAAGTACGGTCAAGAACAAATTAGAAGTTTAAACTTTCCCCTTTTCCCCCGCGCGGGAAGCCCGACTCTCATTGTCTTTATCTTACCAAGTACAGTCAAGAACAAATTAGAAGTTTAAGCTTTCCCCTTTTCCCCCGCGCGGGAAGCCAGACTCTCATTGTCATTATCTGACCAAGTACGGTCAAGAACAAATTAGAAGTTTAAACTTTCCCCTTTTCCCCCACGCGGGAAGCCCGACTCTCATTGTCATTATCTGACCAAGTACGGTCAAGAACAAATTAGAAGTTTAAGCTTTCCCCTTTTCCCCCGCGCGGGAATCCAGACTCTCATTGTCATTATCTGACCAAGTACGGTCAAGAACAAATTAGAAGTTTAAACTTTCCCCTTTTCCCCCGCGCGGGAAGCCAGACTCTCATTGTCATTATCTGACCAAGTGCGGTCAAGAACAAATTAGAAGTTTAAACTTTCCCCTTTTCCCCTGCGCGGGAAGCCAGACTCTCATTGTCATTATCTGACCAAGTACGGTCAAGAACAAATTAGAAGTTTAAACTTTCCCCTTTTCCCCCGCGCGGGAAGCCAGACTCTCATTGTCATTATCTGACCAAGTACGGTCAAGAACAAATTAGAAGTTTAAACTTTCCCCTTTTCCCCTGCGCGGAAAGCCAGACTCTCATTGTCATTATCTGATCAAGTACGGTCAAGAACAAATTAGAAGTTCAAACTTTCCCCTTTTCCCCCGCGCGGGAAGCCAGACTCTCATTGTCATTATCTGACCAAGTACGGTCAAGAACAAATTAAAAGTTTAAACTTGCCCCTTTTCCCCCGCGCGGGAAGCTGTTTGTTTACCTTACAGGATAGGTAAGAATAAATCACGTTTCGATTTTTTGCAGCAGCGTGCAGTTTTCTTGACGATATTTAGGTACTGTCTTGTCTTACTGCGATTGTAATAGCTAAAATTGACAGTATTTGGATTAACGATAAACCGCAGCTTTTTAGAAATTCCGTAGTGCAAGCTTACCTTTATTTCGATGAAATTGCTGACCTTCATACACGAATATAACATATAATTATATTCTGTTTGCTGGATGCATGCTTGATGTAATGTATCACTTCCGTCAGTCAAGTAAAAAAAAGGTTGCACAAAAATGTCACAGTAGTTTATGAAAGAAATTTGTTCTACTACTAGCGCCAATAGGTAGCAAACATGATTGGCATCTAAATAATAACACATTCACTGCGCGGGGCCAATTTTATGAATCTTCAAATTGCAGTAACAGGATTGAGGTCGATCCATGTTCGCAAGATGGCTGGTGTACCATTATGGCCTGTTGCACGTTATGTTGTAAAGTATATAAAATTTATATCCTCATTAAATTTTAGTAAACTTCTGTTGATAATAATAATACACGGTATGCCATTTGGCCGTTTGGGGTGCTTATTTGTTTTTTTTTATGCGATCGTAAATAAACCGAAATCTGAACCTTTATACCTAGGGGAAATTTAGTGTTTTTCTATTTTTTTACTTAAGTGTCAATAGATTAGACAAAGTTTTTGATAACTCTTATTTTTTATGTAATAAAAAATAAAAATTAATTAGTTAATTGCCTGTGTGTGATAAAATGACGTCTGGTATTAGAGTAAATATTTATTATCTTCTTGAGGCCATTTCAACCTCAAGGAAATTTTATTTAATTTTACCATGACTCCTGGATTTTAATGACTTTTAGAGTTCCGTAGTCAACAAGTAACCCTAAAATAGTTTCAGCATGTCTGTCGTATGTCTGTCTTTCTGTCCGCGACTTTGCTCAGAGACTCTTAGAAAGAAGCTGTAATTTGGCATGGATATACATTACATCATACTGTTACGGACAAGGGTTCGATATTTGGATTAAAACACCAATGACGTAATTCGAAGGTTTATTTGACGATGAACAACTGGTTCCAGGGAAAATCACACTATATTCCAATTCGCACAGTCACTCGTAGTTCGTAGGTATCGCTTAGGTCGCAGGTTTCTTCGCTCTTGATCGCTTTGAAAGTCAAAGTCGAAGTCAAAATTATTTATTTCCATAGGATGTTATTACACCACTTAGATCCGTCCTTAATTTTTTTGGGTGAGTTCACGCAATGGCGGAATCTGTGGAGAAGAGCTCACCGAAGAAACTCCACAGTCATCGCAACTTTTGCGTTTCCTTTTTTAAATAAAATATTGTCAATTACAAAATTAATGCTTATCGAAAAAGCCTGCTACTCAAACAATCTATTCCCATGGACATCTGTCCTCTAAGTAATCAGATATCCTATAGTAACCTTTTTTATACAATTTCTGTTTTATAATTATTTTAAACTTGTATAAAGGCAAGTTTTTAATATCAGTAGGGACCTTATTGTAATAGCGTAAACAATTGCCTTTAAAAGAATTACTAATTTTATGTAGTCGGCTGACATAAGCAACCAACTTGTCTTTATTTCTAGTATTAAAATTGTGTATATCTCTGTGCTTCTGAAAATAACTTATTTTTCGTTTTATTTACACAAGATTGTCATAGATATATTGAGACACAAATGTCAAAATATTAATTTCTTTAAACTTTTCCCTCAGTGACACTCTAGGCCCTAATCTATAAATTGCACGAACAGCCCGTTTCTGCAAAATAAATTTAGCATTCGCAGCGTGACCCCACAATAAAATAGCATAGGTCATTAGACTATGAAAATAACTGAAGTAGACTAGTCTAGCGGTATCTACGTCGGTAAGGGCTCTAATTTTTTTAACTGCGAACGCTGCTGAACTTAGTCGGTTTGACAATTTATTTATATTTGGATCCCATTATAGTTTGGCATCTAAAGTATTGCCCAAAAAGACAGTTGAAGTTTTCACTCCGATAGCTCACTCCACGGAAGTGGCTCACTCTAAACTGGACTGAACTTGCGCAGAGACGGCCGCCTTATATAAGCGCCGAAATCGGGTCTAGTATCTTCCAGAAACTACTAGCGTAGTCCTTCATTACGACGAATATTTTGGAATAGATTCGCCATCTACAGACACAGACATTAGACGGTATGTGTAACAATAATAATCTATACGATCAAGTTAAGACGAAACATAAACCTATACAAATAACGCGTGGAAATGACTTGTAACCCAATAGGGTTACAAGTCATTTTCACGCGTTATTTGTATAGGTTTATCATCTGATTACATAGGGATTCATATAGATGTTTAATAACATCTAGATTCTGGGTAACAAAACACACTTCAGCAATTTTAATGCACCTGATATAATTATATATTTATTTACACTTTATAATAAGTATATGTCTGCATTGTATATCTCTAGATATATATGTAGTATAATATAATATGTATATATTTATAATACTTAAAATGCGTTTATTTTATGTACATTCACTATTTTTTTCAAATTATTATTTTTAGTTAGTTATCAATTATTTTGGTTTAACTGTCTGGTGCCGGCAGAATATCAGCGCTGTAGACTTGTCTGCAACTCATGCTGAGTCAGAACCCTTTCCTTGATGCAATACAGCATTCTCATCTATATCTCATCTATATAAGTCTTTGTGTTTTAACATAAGTGTTGTGTATGAATATAGGTTTTTACTATAGGAGTAAGTAAGGTCGCTGCGCCGGCCCGTCTGTGTACGAAATAAATCAGTATGCAATTGGCTACCTTGTTTGCTTGACATGCATCCCAAACTGCGCTCCTCTCAAACACCTAACACGTGGCCACGATCTTTCTCGCGTAAGAAATGGCTTCGGGAGTGTCTTTCGGGATTTCGTCTGTGTTCGATCACAAAACCCAGAACTGGAAAAGTTATAAGTCGCAAGTGGTTCATTGCCAATGGCATTGACGACGTGGAGGACAAGGCAAAAGTTAAACGAAGGGCGATACTTCTGAGCGCTTTATGTGAGGAAACTCATAAAGCTAGCAATTTAGCGCAAGACAAGCTAGAAGACGTCAAGTACGAGAAAATAATCGAGCTATTGGATGGCCACTTTATTCCGAAACGAGTGGGTTTTTCGGAAAAGCATCGGTTTTACTCGGCAGTGCAGCAACCAGGAGAAGGGCATACTCAGTGGGCGGCTCGTATCAGGGCGTTGGCGACACACTGTGGGATAAACATCTTGAATGACTATCTAATGTTTTGAAACGATTAGATGACGCGGGGTTGACTGTTCAAAGGATTAAGTGCGAATTTATGAAAACAGTGATTTCTTACCTAGAACACGTTATAGACCGGGAAGGGATTAGGAAATCACCCGAGAAGGTGAAAGCTATTTTAGAAGCCCCAAAACCTACAAATGTACCCCATTTGTAGTCTTTTTTGAGTCTCACTAATTTATTATCGCAACTTCGTCCCCGACGCGTCGTCTACTTTAAGTCCTTTCTATAACTTGCTACAAAAAATAGTAAGTGAGAGTGGACCGCAGTCCACGAGCAGGCTTTTATTAAAATTAAAGAATTGTTAGGTTCCGACCAAGTTCTAGCACATTTTAATCCTGACGCAAAGATAATTTTAACTGTGGATGCTTCACCCACGGGTTTGGGTGCAATTTTGTCGCAAGTGGATATTAGTGGCTGCGAACACCCTATTTCGTTTGCTTCCCGAACGCTAACGGCAGCAGAGAAAAAATATTCTCAAATACAAAAGGAGGCAACCGCAATCATATTTGGCGTAAGACGGTTTCAACAGTATTTATACGGGCGGGCCGATTCTTTTGTATTGAGGAGCGATCACAAACCACTTATTAGCATTTTTAGTCCTCAACGTGGTATAGATTCAGATTCAGATAATTTATTCATTAACAATATCAATTGTTTGAAATAAAAATTGGCTTAATATAAAACAAAGACATGTCAAACTAATTTACAAAATTCACACCCACTAAAAGATCAACTTGTAAATAAATAAATACATAAATCATCATTAAAAACTAAAAATAATTAAATGTCAAAAATAAAAAAAGTCACAAAAGCTATAAAACAAAAATAATTATTTTAAAAGTTCTCGTCAAAAATCATCCACATTATAGCAACACTTCTCCAACAGAATGCCTTTTAATTTGTTTTTAAATATGTTTACATTTTTTATAGTTTTTAATTCCAGAGGTAACCTGTTAAACAACCTTACCGTCTGAATTCGAACACAGTGTTCTACTACAGTAAGCGTTGGTTGAATAGAGTAGTTTAAGTCCTTCCTCCTTGTATTCTCTCTTAAGATCATTTCTTCATTAGTCTCGAATCTGTTTCGGCATTTGATAAAATCAGTTAGTAAGACTAATATGTATAAACTTGGCACAGTAAGAATACCTAAAATTTTAAAATAGTCTTTACAGGATTCCCACGGAGCAATGCGTACTATTGTTCGGATGGCTCTTTTTTGCGCCACGAAGGCCTTTTTCACGTTATAGCCATAGCTGTTACCCCACAATTTGATACTATAGCGTAATTTAGATTCGACTAACGCGTAGTATACAGTTTTCAATTGATCTCTCGTAAGTTCATCTCTTAAGCTTCAAATCGCGTAACAAGCAGAGCTTATAGAATTTTCAATTGCATTTAACTCTTGCTTCCAATTCAATTGAGCATCTATATAAATTCCTAGAAATTTCACTGATGTAACTTCTTGTACATGTTTATTATTCAAAGAAACATGTAATCTATCAGTATTTCGTGCAGTAGTTGTATTTATTTTCAAATTATTACATTGAAACCATTATGAAAAACATTCAAAGCTTGGTTAGTTTTATTATTTAATTTCTGCGAATTATCACTTGATATTATAGCATTAGTGTCGTCAGCAAAAACGATTAAATTGATATCCGGAATACAATTACAGACATAAGCAATCAGATCATTCAAAAAAATTAAGAAGAACACCGGGCCCAAAACTGAACCTTGCGGCACCCCCCTTGTAATTTTAACTATTTTAGAATTATATTCTTTTTCATCCCTGTCCACAATTTGTTTGACTTGTACAAACTGCTGTCTGTTCTTCAAATAAGATCGAAAAATATCCAATGACTTATTTCGTATGCCATAGTGCTCTAACTTAAAGATTAATATCTTATGATCAACCATATCAAAAGCAGAAGAGAGATCCAGAAATAGGCCTGCCACTTTTTTCCTTTTATTGAGTAGCTGTACCACGTCATCTATCAAAGTATATAGATAAAAAAAAAACAAAAAAAAGGAAAAAAGTGGCAGGCCTATTATTATATAGGAACTGATACAGCGATAGCGCTGTATCAGTTCCTATACCCTTTTGATAACCAAATTGTCTTGAGTAAAATAGAATTTGAATAAATATGGGTTACTATCCTGGATTTTAAAAGCTTTTCTAAAATTTTTGATAAAACAGGAAGTAATGAAATAGGCCTATAGTTTTTAGCGTCGGTTTTACTGTTCTTTTTATGGATAAGGACAACCTTGGCTATCTTAAGCTGTTCAGGGAAAACACCTTCTTTAATGCAGAGATTAAAAAGATGTACAAGGGGCCCAGCCAATATATCAATATTTTCCTTAACTATTGAGATAGGTATATCATCATAACCTGATGACTTTTTTGCTTCCATATTTTTAACTATTTTTGTAACCTCGGTTTCATTAGTTAGTCTAACTTCCATGTCTGTCCCCACTCGTTTAGTGTTATTAATTAATATGGTTGTAACGCTGTTGTTTTGCATTATTAAACGGTTTTTTAAATTTTAATCAACACTGCACAGAAACTTGTTCACGAACATTTGACAGATTGAAATCAGCTGTTGTGGTGCGTTCACAAACTATGTTGGCTCAAAATTACGGTTTTTAACAAACTTTCTTTTCATTTTTGATAGATTGATGCATCATTAAAAAACCGTTTAATAATGAAAAACAACAGCGTTACATGGTTTTCAATTCTAGTGGTTGTACTACATCTAAGCTGTTCCCCAGATTAAAACTATCAACAAAAATATCTGCGATTTCCTTAGGGTTACCTTCAATTTTATTATCTATTTTTAATAGCAGTTTTTCTCCAAAATTATTTATTTTCTTATTTGTGTGCTTGTTTACTACATTTCATATTTCTTTAGTCGAATTTTTAGCCTAGTTTATTTTTGCTTGCACTGATAGAGTCTTAGCACATCAAAGAACTCTTTTGTAGATACTTAGATATAGTTTTCTGTAATTAAGTAACGTTTCGTCATGAAGCATATTGTTTAAGGAGCTTAAGACACGTTTCATTTGGCTTGAAACCCTAAGTATTCGTTACCCATTTTAATTTTCTACACTTCTTTACGTTAATTTTTCTTTTTATATTTCTAAAACATTGTGAGAATATTTCATTGAATTTACTTAAAAAGCCATTAATTCCCAGCTGATCCCACTGAACCTCTAATATTCTGTTACGAAAACTAGTTCTGTTGTGTTCATTAAAACTCCTTTTTTAACAAAAAATACAGATTCTTTATTCCTACAAGCATGCTTTTTTTTCCATTTCAATTGTAGTTAGTAAAGCGCCATGTCCATCAGAGAGACCATTATGGTCAATTTGAACATTTTTTACTTCCTCGTCAGGAATATTAGTGAAAAAATTATCAATACATGATTCTGAGTTGTTGCGTAGAAAGGTTTCAGTATTAACAAGGTTTCTAAAATTGTAACATTTTAACAAATTCAATAAGTCATTTCTATTTTTACTATCTATCTATTAAAGTCACCACAAATTAGGCAACTTCTATTGAAAAAGGGTTGCAACAATAATTCCAGTTTTATATTTTTCAGTTTAAAAACTAAATAAATGTTATACCGGTAGTGTCGGCAAACAGACTGCAACGTTATGCCATGATTTTGTCAGCCTATAACTATGAATTCGAGTATGTGGGTAGTAGTGATAATAGCGCAGATTTCTTATCACGGGCACTTTTACCATCGGGCGAAAGCGAGAGTGTGTGTGGCGAGGAGCCAGCTGAGTGCGAGGAGTGCGCCGCTTACGTTACTTCGTCGTGGAGGGGAGGGACCCTTCCGGTCACTATGCAGGCGCTAAAGGGTATCACACAGGGCAGCTATAATATATATTATAGCACGAGGCAGCCAGCTCTCTCGTCACCATTCACTTTCACGCAAAGCGGGGGTCAAACAAAATGGCGAATCGAGCAGAATGGCCGGTCACTGCGGCCATTCTGCTTGACCCCCACTTTACACACAAAGTGAATAGTGATGAGAGAGCTGGCTGCCTCGTGATATAATATATATTATAGCTCCGTCTGTGATGCCCTTAAGGCAGGCAGACGTAGCAGGATGACGTATTACGTAAAGTTAAACTTTATGTTAATAATGGGTGGCCTCGGAAGATTAATGAAGAAGATCTTAGACCTTATTTTACTGCCGTTTCCAACTTGCTTGGGAAAATGGGGTGTTTATGGGCGGTCATAAGGTGGTTGTGCCGAAATCCTTGCGGGATAAAATATGTCATGCGATACATAGCTCTCATTTCAGCATAATAAAGATGAAGACTGATAACCGGAAACATTTTTGGTTTCCCTGCGCAGACGCGGCGCTGGAGCGGCCGGCAGCAGCCTGTGCCGTGTGTGCTCAGCTGCGGCCCGCACGCGCCGCTCGCGCCCTGGCCGCATCCTCCGCACGCATTCCACAGAATTCACGTCGATATTTTAGGACCTTTTAATAATCAAATATACCTTATTATCGTAGATGCGTATTCGAAATGGGTAGAATGTTATACAATGTCCTCTTCGTATGGTTCGAAGTCCGTAATTAATAGTCTTTGTGATTTTATATCAAGAGTAGGAATTCCTAAAATTTTAGTGAGTGTTATTGCACATCTTTCACGTCAAAAGAGCTAGAACATTTTTGTCTGTTAAATTTCACCGGCGGCGGCGTATCATCCATCTAGTAATAGACAAGCCGAAAGCTTCGTTAAAATCGTAAAAAAAGGGTTGAAGTCAATAATTTTACAGTAAATGTAGGAAACTAGCACAAGAGAAAATAGCTAAATTTTAATTTGATTATCGGATCTCCAGGAATAGCACTACCAGTAAATCACCTGCAGAGCTGGTATACGGTCGACCTTTACGCACAAGACTGGACTTAGCAACGCCAGACGTATCTCCTTCACCTACTCGGTTATCTCACGAGGTAGAACATAAACAATACTTACAGGCTAAGCAGTGCAGCGGAAAAACACGTAAAGAATAAAAAATTAATGACTTGGTTTGGGTAAAAAAAAAACAAAATAACAATAAGTTCTGTTGGATCGAGGGAATTATTAAGGGAAAGGCGGGCAATGTAGTATACTTAGTATACATACCAGAGTTAGGGTGCGAAGTATCAAAGCACGTTGATCAAATATCACCTAGGATACAAAGAACCCCGCTACTGTGTACTCACAGAGAAAACACATTCGTCGGAAAATTGGGATTCTTACTTTGCAATTGGTTGACACACTCTCAAATTTGACACATTATACTAATGCAATTATTTAAAGACATTGCGCTTCCAAAAGTCAAGCAGTGCACGCACATGTGAACACGGGGGATAAAATAAGGCGTTGGAATTTTTAAAAAGGTAAGCTACAAAGCAATTTGTTGTTTAGTAAACGTTGCAGTTATGATTTCATGCAGGAGATTACTTTAATTTGTAATATTTTAAGCAAATCGCATGAAATATTTTATATTTTACATTTATAACGATGGTCGGCTAACTAAATGTGATTTAGAAAGAGTTACTAGTTCCAACCTTTAACCTTTAAAACTTGATTGATAATATTTCGCATCAATCTTAGAAATATTTGTAAAAAAAGGGGGAAAATATAAATATTATTGTTTATTACAGGGTGTAAGGGGTCCTGACTAACATCTCTCGGGACACAAGCCAACCTCTCCTGCTCGCGGCGCACCTTGCTGATCAACGAACGAGGCTCCCCACCAGCCCACCAACATGCATTGGCACCAGCACGGTGGGTAATTTTATTGGTCCAAACCCCCTCAACAAATTAGAGCGAGGGGAGGCCTTTGCCCAGCAGTGGAACACACTCAGTTAACACTCTGCCACTTTTTTATTAAGAAATCTTTTGTAGAAACTCATTTTTATTTTTTTATATTTGACGGCCGAGAAGTCAATTCATATATTCTATTTTTCGGCCTACGTATAAGTTATGAGGCCGAGAAGTGATAATTTGGAAACCTATTCTCGGCCAGTAAAAAGAAATAAAGTAAAAATATATTTTGGCAAAAGTCATCAAGTGTATTTAGTGATTCTGGCATAATAATTTAACAAGCAATTTTTTTTTGGCAAAGTCAAGGGGTCAATGTATTTTGTAAATAATCACAATGTGCGCTTAATGTTTTTGGTTTTCTTTAAAGTTTCGATACCATACCAATAGTCACTAAGAGCATTTAATGACTGGGGTGGGAAAATAAAAGCCATTAGCAAATTTTTCCAAACTCGGTTCTAGCCCAAGTCTGTACTTAGTGAATATTTACTTACATTTTCTATCTCGCGATATATGCATCGTATCAATGTGTGAGTACTAAAAACAAAATTGAAAATTTTAAAAAAACCCACGCCGTATATTAAAATATATTAGAATAAAATGGATTAAATAACATTTTTGGAAATCCCCCGACCAGAGTCAAATAAGTTAAGAAATATAAAATAAAGAAATCTATAAAAAGAGTGATTTCTCACGAAATCCGCCACACAAACAACGAATTATGACCTTTCTTAGTCCTTACGTTTACGTACCTACTAACCTTTTGCTTTCTCGTAGAGATAGACACAGCAATAATATTTATTAATTTAGGTACTATTACATACTCATCTATCTAATAATATGATACAAATCCAATAAAACACGTCGGGGTCTGCCATTCCCTGCTCTGACATTAATAAATTTTATATAAATACCGTGAGTTTTACTTATTCAGAATCTACATTATATTTAGTTTTTGAGTAATATAAATAAGTAGTTATAATATTTAAACTGAAATTTCGAGCAAAGAGAGCGATGATGGCAGCCCCCGACGTTTTTTATTGGATTTGTATCATATTATTAGATAGATGAGTATGTAAAAGTACCTAAATTAATAAATATTATTGCTGTGTCTATCTCTACGAGAAAGCAAAAGGTAAGTAGGTACGTAAACGTAAGGACTAAGAAAGGTCATAATTAGTTGTTTGTGTGGCGGATTTCGTGAGAAATCACTCTTTTTATAGATTTCTTTATTTTATATTTCTTAACTTATTTGACTCTGGTCGGGGGATTTCCAAAAATGTTATTTAATCCTTTTTATTCTAATATATTTTAATATACGGCGTGGGTTTTTTTAAATTTTCAATTTTGTTTTTATTTTAAACTTTTTGGAAAGTACGTTACAAGGGACAACAGTTGACAAGGCTGTTGTTTATTTGGGCAACAAAATGTTTGCCAAAGGGCAAGCCTACATAGCCCTCAGTAGGGTTCACTCATTGGATGGTGTGGTGATATGCGACTTGGACCAACGCAAATTATTTAATAACCCGCATAATAATGTAGCATTACAAGAATTAGAGAGACTCAGAAATATAACGCAATAACATAGGTACTAAAATTTTATTTGCCTTTAACGTAAGTACTTATTATATACCTTCGCCGATCCGTCGTGGGTGCAAATAACCGCATCGGAATCGGCCACCTATCCTCGCTGTTGCCGTATTTCTTTATAGTCTACCGCCATGCACCATAAAACATGTCCAAGAACCTGATCTGTAAAGATACCGGTTCAGTAGTTTTGAAAACTCCTGTAATGCCAACTTATCTGGCTACTGCAGGGCTCCCTGGTGGTCTACCGCCTCAAAACATATCCAACAACCAGCTCCAAAATGAAGCCTTTTGAATGCAAAAAACCGCATCGAAATCGATTCAGTACTTTTTGAGAACTCCTGTAGTACCAACTTATCTGGCTGCTGCAGGGCTCCCTGGTGGTCTACCTCCATAAAACGTATCTAAGAACCTGCTCCAAAATGAAGCCTTTTGAATGCAAAAAACCGCATCGAAATCGATTCAGTACTTTTTGAGAACTCCTGTAGTACCTACTTATCTGGCTGCTGCAGGGCGCCCTGGTGGTCTGCCTACATAAAACATATCTAAGATCCTAAGTTGAAGTGATACCTTTTCAATGCAAAAAACCGGAACTAAATCGGTCCAGTGGTTCTCGAGATAGAAGGTAACAAACAAACAAACAAACAACCTCTTACCCCAAACGCATATACCGCCTCCGTTCCGTTCCGTCCGTCGTGGGTAAAAAGGGAACGTAGAGCAGCTTTTGCTTATAACGCTGATGTCAATAACTCATTTTGGTCAATATTGTCAGTGTTAATGAATTCTGCTACTAAAGGGACGTTATGTTCAAAAATTTAATTCTAATAATAAATTCTTAATAATTCTAATTGTGTTTCTTGTATAAACTCTGATCTGCCTTACGTATTTTTTTTATGCCTTCGCTTTTGTTCAGCATTTCTTTTGAATGCATTCAATAACTGTAGAATGTAGGGGCGTTTTCGACGTTCGACCAATCATTTTGATTAAACTAGAAATCTTACTTTCGCAACAGTTATTGGTGCGATGTTTTTTGCTAAAAACCGACCACATTTTTCTAGCATCGTCATTTTTGACCCAGTAAGTATTTCATATAATTTACTAACTTTATTTTTACTTTAGTCTTCATTAATGAAGACTTAAAATAGTATAGTATTAGTATTAATACTTAAATTTTTTTTTTAATGCAGTTGTTTTAGGTCACAGTATGACGGGTTGAAATTTTGTTTTTTATTTTTCATTTGATATTACTATTATGTTGCTAAGCGAACGGATTTAATGTACGTACGTTCATACTGTCACATAACAAACGTGACGCTGCTTGACTGCTTCGTTTGGCTCCATATGCTATAAGGAGGTAATTGTCGAAATTTTGACAAAATATCGCCAGGCCGAGGTCGTGGTCCACCTGCTTATTTCACCACGTACAGTCAGCTGACGAATTAGCTGACCCCCCAAAAACACTTCATTAAGCGCCATCTATCGCAATACAACAACCAAATGGACCTTATTAAACGCAGTGCGCCATCTATCAAGCAATTAGTGAACAAATAGCTCCTGAGCATTGCATTGTGGCAAGCATACCCTAATTTCGCATTCTTCGTGGCGCAATGTGCTAACTTTGAAAGAAAGAACAAGTTGTAGTGGGATCTAATCCAGATGGTAGAAATTGAGTCTCTTTTTATTTTATTTAATATAAAGCATAAAGAAACTTGTAAGGATTACTTTTATATAATATTTACAGAATTTCAGATGAAACGTAATAAAATTAAAAACATTTTCAATTATTACTAAAAATATATTTTATTTTGTTTTCATAGTAAATAAAATAAGGAACTAGGTATATAAACTCAAACTACGATTAGTCTTCAGTAGAGAGAACCAACATGCTACCTCCATAATCTAAATTACCTATGAGGTAACAATTTATATCTCTCTCTGTAATGTTTTAATCATAGAATGATTCTTATCTTACAATAAAGAGTATTAGCAGAAAATATTTAAAGTTGAAATATACAGGGCCAAATGGTGCTAAGATAATATTTTTCTCTGAAAATGAATTTAAATTTATTTGTTTTTATTTATGTAGTTTTTTTAATAACGCAGAGGGTAACCCTCATTTTCAAGCACTTGTTCGAGTCGGCTTCTCATGCCGTTTACCATGTTCGAACACATATCACTTAAACGCATAAGCTCCCAAGATCTCATAACTTGTTGGTCTAGATTTTTTTTAGTTCTAACTTCACTTGTATCCCAGTTAAGCACCATTTGACCCCATAAGTTTTCTATTAAGTTTAAATCTGGGCTTTTAGATGGCCATTCAATAATCGTCACATCGTTCTGGGTAGCTAGCCACTCTGTTATTAACTTTGACCGATGCACAGAGCAATTATCGTGGATGAAATAAATTTGTCCTTCTGGGTATACGTTGCGCACTGTTGGGATCATCACATCTCTTAATATCTCCAAGTAATTTTCTTTTTTCATGCGACCACCAAATTCAATTATTTTTCCTGGGCCCATTGACGACATCCACCCCCAATATCCTAAAAACAACAATTAGGTAATTATATAGCTACACAAATTAGATCGCGGCACGAAATGATTAGGTATATAGGTATATAAATATTTCCTTTAAAAACTCCACTATATAATGGACCACTATATAATAATAAAATCATAATAGATAAATGTCTTTATAATATGTAAAAAAATAATTATTATATATTTATATGACGTTATATATACCTAGGTATATATAGGTATATAACCTAAACACTATGAAAATTATTTATTAAGACTATTTATAATAATATCTTACCTAATGTAATTCTGCCACTGGTTCTTAAAGGCAAAACATTTTGTGGATTATAACGCTCCCCAGGTCTTCTCCACAATATTTTTCTTGCATCTTTATCTGATTTGAAGCTTTTTTCGTCACTAAAAATTATAATTCCGTTTTTCCAATCAAAATTTAAATACTGTGATGCGAATCTTATTCTAGCTTGACGATGTGCCTCGGTTAGTTAAATTTTTTGGGCTGGTTTATATTTGTGGATTCCAGCAGCATGCAGATGTTTCCGAACCGTGTCAAGTGATATATTATATGTAAGGGCAGTTGAACGAGTAGTTTTAAATGGGTCTTCCGTGTGAAGCCTGACGATATCACGATGACGGTTAGATTCATCTGTAAATTCAATCGCTCGTCGGCCAGGGCGGTTACGCTTCACTTCACCAGTTTCTTGATATCTCCGAATCCACAAACGAACCGTGTTTCTCTGTAACAAATATATTATAATGAGATTTTTTCCAAAAAACAATGTTTCATGAAACAAAAACGGCCTTTTATAAATACTATTATTTTTTACTTACCGCAACACCCAATTCTCTGGAAATTCTTTTAATGCTGTAGTTGTCTTCCCAACGCACTATTATTTTAGTCTTCATAAAGTCTGTTAAATGAGACATTATAAAAAAAATAGATTTTAAAATAAGAACTATTTAAATGTTAACAGAACTGTGATGCGCGCAGAACGAACGATATTCATGCAACAGAATGTTTTTACATTTCTTTGTTACTATTAATATCATAGAATACCCTCTTATTGTTGAATTGCATGCACTCGGTCGTAATGACGACGTCATGGCTGCGTGTCGTAGCAACATGTGATAACAAATTTCAACACTCAGTCGATTAAGCGATTGGCGCGGTTGGATAAGCGCTTGCTTCTCAAGCTGAAGTTCGTTGGTTCGAGACTTATTTTTTGCCCGAGGAAGCTGCCAGCTCTGCGGTCACCAGAGGTCTCGATGAGGCGCACTGAAAGATCTCTTAATATTATTTTGGCATCGGGGCCCCAGGGACCCATGGTCTCAAAACCCAGAGGAGAGAACATGTAGGAACCGGTTAGCTCCTCGTATTTCCGGGTCTTTAAAATTTAAAAACTAAAATCTTTTAAAACGGCATAGCAACCTTAGCAACTTGTTTCCCGAACGAATTGGTTAGTTACCGTGTGCGGCGATAGATGGCAGTTTATATTCCTCTGTGGGTTTGGTTCTAAGTGTCAAAATTGAATTTTAAATCTGATGGGGTCAGCTAATGCATCAGGGCACTGTACAATTTTTTGTTTCGTAAAAAAAAATCTATTTTATGTAAAATGCATAAAAGTTTCACTAGTTCAATCAATTGAACTGTTCATTGAACTACAGAGAATAGAGGAAAATTTTTAACGCCAAGCACTTAATCTAATGTAAGATTATGTGCGCCTGACGGGTCGCACACTACTAAATAATAATAAAAATTAAGTTAAGGTCATCGCACCACCCCGCACTGTCTCGTTAATGTTTTTTCTAAGTAAGTAATGTTTTTTAAATAGTATTTCAATTGTTTGTATTTAAGTCTAGGTATTTTTTTTAACAGTTCCCTAGGTATGTACCATGGTCTGTTTTGTATCTTATTTGAATGTTATATTATTTATGCGTCACTGAGCAAAAGGGTAGTAGTAAAACTGGACTTTTGTTAGCTAAGAGATATAGTATTAGTAGGACTGGTAGGGAATACTTGGGAGTTGGAACAGAGGGTTTTTATTATTTTCAGCATCCATGATCTTAAGCGTAATTTCGTGCCATGTTCAGACGCCAATCATTAACTATTGCGTCACGTTTGACTTGTTCTAAATACCAAAAAATAAGTTTTCTCACAAGCTAGAAATTGAATAAATGGAAGGAGATAGGCACACGACGTGACGAACATAAAATATAAATTTGAAACCAAATACCGATCTTTAAAAGTGATTTTATTTCACCAAACAAGTGCAATGAACAGTAAAATTTTGTTTAATTCACGTAACAAATCAATATCATATTTAACAGTAGTAAACCTAACGTTCAGCCGTGTGGTGACGGCAGAGTAGAATACATTTGTCACCAACCCCTACTCTTCCCGTGGGTGTCGTAAGAGGCGACTTAGGGACTACACATTGAACAGGGAACGGGCAGCAGCGCTCTCTGATACAGTAACCTTTTAATCTGCGATCTCCAACCCGCCTGCCAAGCGTGGAGATTATGGCAAAACCCTCCACTTAAGTGGAGGGGGCTCATAGTCCAGCAGTGGACTGTAACGGGCCATTGATGTTGTTGATGAAACCTAACGTTAACGTTACAAATAATAATTTCTAAAAATACAGGTAATAAAAGTACAAGTAAATGTCCCGCAACTATTCGCGTAAAAAGTGACAGCAATACTGGCATTGGCGGCGGCGGCCTTTGTTTCGTTAGCAGGGGCGGCGGCGCTGCGCGCTTCTAATCGATTTTGAGGCACTTCACTCTGTCTTGGTGTAAAAAATTCATGACAACGTTTCTTATCCATATTTTGTGCTATATCAGCTTCACGAGTTACATCTGGACTATGTCTGTAATTTCGTTCATTTCTTGTCACTCTTTTCTTCCTGCGGCCTGCATCTTGGCAGTCTTCTAAATAATCTTTTTTAGCTTCTAGTGCTGATATCTGAGTTGGAAAACACTCCTCTATCATAGTAAGCCAATGTTGGCAGAAGATTTCCATCTTAGGTATATCGAGGGCAAGTCCTTCACATTTCTCTCTACGGACCAATCTGTCTATGCAATCCGATTGACTATATTGAATTGTTGTATTAACTCTTGATATAGTTAAGTGATTAAGAACATCGGTTACAATGGGAATAGATGTAGCTACAATACTTGCTGCAGGTTGATCACCATCTGGTTCCGATTCACCTGGTGCACCAGTATCATCCGTATCATTTTCCTGACTTGCAAGCTTTATCATACACATAATCACCAAAAATGTCTTGAATTTATGCATATTCGTTTAATAATTAGATTATTTACAGGGTCTCACTGTTTTGCCTTACACACAGCAATAAAGTATAAAAAAGTTTAAAAATACATAGAATTGGTAAAAAAATATACGTTACACAAGACTACATATAGCAGAATGAAATAAATGAGAAAACAAAAACAAAACAGAAAATTTTTTCGAAATTTAAAACTGCTTCTATTACTTTTTTTATTAACGGAATGCGAACTTGGTAGGTATGTTTGTTTAAAAAGAAGGTTGTGTTTCTGTTAACACTTACATTTTGGCTTGAGATAGAAATTGCCTCAAATGTTGCTTCATGTTTAATACAAAATATGTATGTATGTATTTGTATATTAATTAAGTACTTTAATGACGTGTCTTTGACAACACATTGGTTAACTGGAAAAAATCTCTTTAGATATAGGCTTGCCTTTGCTACAGCTATTAATATGATTATTTCTGTATCAGTGTTTTGTTGCAAAAAAGTTTTTTTAAATTATTTAATCTTCTTCTTCTTCATCGTGTGGTTTGTAAGGTCGACAACCGACCTCACAAACCCCGGTGCCACTTACTTGACTCGTGCAACGACTATAGATGTGCCTTCCGAAGCACGGAATCATCTTTCTTTTTAGATGTCCTAACCAAACTGGGGAAAATCCCACAAAGATATTTTTGCTTGAGAGTGTCCCCACCGGAAATCGAACCCAGGACATAATGAGCTGCGAAATCTCGACCACTCGGCCACGGAGGCTGTTATAATCATTTAATTTGGTAAACATATTCCTAGTGCCAACAAGAATCACAGCGACCTCACCTACATGTCTTTTTAATTTTTATAGTAATAACCAGCAAACAAATAATAAACTCTTTTCAATCAGATCATAATGGACAAGCCGTAATTTTTTTATTTAGTCTAAAAAAGAGGGTATTTCAAATGATCTGTAAACGCGAGTAAAATAGAAATAGTAGATTTTACAACAAGTGCACAAAACGAACCATTTTTATCCGAGACTTTTAGCAGCCCGAGCCAAAGGTCTTCACCTTTGGCTTATAGAAATGTCGAGGATAAAATGGTTTTGTGGACGAATTATAAATTCTGCTTTTCACTTCGATTGCGAGGAAATAAAACAGTAGTACAACATAACGTTTCTTTAATTAACCAATTTACAAAGTTATCGTAAACTTGACATATTTTTCCCGAGACTTTGGCGGTAATATCTGTTAGCGTATTAGGAGAGAGTGTTAAGTCCTCTTCTTCACTGGACATTATTAAATATTTTAACAAATTGAAGAAATTAATAAACGCACGAAAAAACAAGAGCTGTTTCCCGCCGCTTTATTTTTTTTTATCTTACGACATTGATATTATGCTTGGGCTGCAGACCTGTACGTATAGCCTACTATTAAATTAATTTTGTAATAATAATTTTCTTAAAATACGAGTAATTAAATACCCTACCGTACTTGAATTTAAATTTTAATATCTTTTATGTCTTGAAAACACATAAGGCAATTAAATTAAAGTAAATATTAGAAAATAACAAATTATATCTATGAACTTCTTATTGGCTTTGGCTGTATGGCTCATTTTCTTTGCCTTAATATAGATACATTTATGAGTTGATACGTTAATGCACTTGTGCACAAAACTCGATTTTGTGCAGCCTATATCCTGCACAAAAATAAGCACTTTCAGAGCATGAGAAGTGAAAAATACAATAAAGCATTGTGCGATAAACTGCCTATTCCAAATTATGATTTGAATTTTTATTACTATAATAACAATGTTTTTTCATTACTAGACACAATAAATCAACAATTATTCACTATTCAAATTAGCACTCAATTTATTGAACCATTAAACTAAAAACCTAAAACCTTTTCACGTTAGGAGAGCACGCAGTTATTCTGATTTTCAACAGATGGCGTTTTTTAGAAATAGCGCTACAGAAATATTGCCAGATTTTAAAAATAAATATGTGTCTGATCTATACTTGGTTAATTTGGAAGAAATAATGTTTAATAACAAACATCAGCTGTCAACAATAAGCTAAGACAACAATATTGATAGCTGCATAACCAAACTAAAATAAGTGCGTTCCGTTTCATTGTGGAAAATTATTATAAAGTATCTCGTTTTTTAATACTGCTGCTTAAGCCTGCCCCTTATTTATCTATGGCCTAGATTCAAAATCAGTGACTGGGCTACTAATGGGCATTCGCATTAGTAGAGATCTCGGACTCCAGGGTAGTAGTATAACCTATATGGTTATTTGAATTGGGGTATAACCTATCTGGTTATTTGAATTGGGGTATAACCTATCTGGTTATTTGAATTATATGCTGAAAAGAAGTATAACTACAGTGAAACCTTTATTAAAAAACTTTTTTTTTTTTAAAGGTTTGTGCAGTAGCAAAGGCTAACTATATTTAAAACAAAATAGTTTCTGCTGATAATATTATAAAGACAATTTGGAAGGTGATAAGCTGCAAAACGGAAAAAAACTAAATTATACGACAACCAGTCATTCAGTTAGTGGTATCATTATTGCAGATAAAGATATTGATCAAGAATTTGAAACATTTTTCACAAACATTCCATTGAAAACTACAGAGCCGCTGTATTCCTCACCTTCTTCTGCTCGCAATTAACTAAAAAATAATGTTGAAAGGTAGCCGACTGCATTTGAGTTTAGGCATATAACCCCGCAGGTAGTGATTAAAACTTTAAAAAAATTAAAGCTAAAATTAAAGTAAAAAATATTTTTAACAACACGTTTTAACGCACTAAAAAGTATAAAATAATTTTTATTGAGATTTTTATTGGTGTAGTACTCTTGTAGGACTTAAACGAAAAACCTATAATAAAAAAAATAGTAATAATAATAAATGAGACTTTGAGCTGAGTAAACTTGCTGTGCCTTCCTTGTTTTTAAATCGCGTCCACGCGTGTATGACGGCATGACGACGAACCGTTAGGTTACTTACTCGTGTAACACTATTTCGATCATTCCTTTTCACACACAAACACACCTAATTACTCACACTCACACTGTGCAACACCTTTATTATTGTTAAGATTATTTTTAGTTTACCCTCAATAACAATAATATTGTAAAAATGTTATACTTACAAAATGGAAGTCTGTAATTGGCTAATGTTTCGTTTACTCATTGTATTGTTATGTAACTAGATTTATAGCTGTAGACTTCAGTATCACAATAAAATAAAATAAAAATAAAATAAATAAAACGTGGGGTGCATGGAATAGATATTCCAAGAAGTAGAGAACGAGGTGATGGCTGCAAACAGCATAGCTGGCGCTGTAACCTTTTCATTGTCTTACTTATTTGGATGTCTGTCTATACTATTTATTAATACAACACATATTGTTATTATAATGACAATGAATAAATGTCTTCTAAATCTTATTTGTGCCAGGGGTTGTTTGTTATGTGTTGTGTCTTGAAAACTTACAAATAGTTATTATAAGTATATTTTTTTCAGTGCAACTCAATAAAATTGTTGAGTGTTTTTTTATTATTGGAAAGACTTGCGTTTGACCATTATTCTAGCTGATGGAAATTGATTATAATTGAAAGATGGACCACGCTCGCCTAAAAGATGTCGATGATTTTTTTGTAAAGGGGCTAAATTCTAATCTAATACTCCATGCACCCCACGTTTTTCGTTTTAAGTCCTACAAGAGTACTACACCAATAAAAATCTCAATTAATATTATTTTATACTTTTAAGTGCATTAAAACGTGTTGTTAAAAATAATTTTTACTTTATAATTATTTTGCCGCCGCCGTGTGGTTGGTTACGGCAGAGTAGAATACATTTGTCACCAACCCCTACTCTTCCCGTGGTGTCGTAAGAGGCGATTTAGGGACTACACATTGAACAGGGAACGGGCAGCAGCGCTCTCTGATACTTTTAATCTGCGATCTCCAACCCGCCTGCCAAGCGTGAAGATTATGGAAGGAGGGTAATTCTTGACAAATATGCAACTTTGAAAAAAAAAATAGTGTTATTTTGTATTTTTTTATACCTTGACCAAAGTTTTAGGAGACATGGTAATGACCATTTGAAGCACGGTAATGACAATTTACAGCACGATAGTTGCAACACGTTAATGTCAATTTGTGTCATGGTGATGGCACATCCGAGCTTGGTAATATTTTTAAACCTTGGTAACTACTTTTCCGATACAAAAACAAGTGTTTTTTTTTTAATTTAACAAAATATCTTGATACAATTTTTATTTTCTCTTTCGTGACTTAAACCTAATCAATAAAACCTTATAATGTTGATAAGTAGTTAACAATTTCGCAGTCTTCTAGGCGCATAATAAAGTTTTTAAAGTTGAATAGTAATAAATATTAAATTGTAGTAGTTGTTGTGGGGTTGTATTTAAAGTTGTAAGTATCAAAAATTTATACAGTATGGTGTCGATGTCCGTCCAAGTACAGAATCATAAGACAAAACCCATCCAGTTGCTCACAGGAGTGAGACAGGGAGATGTCATCTCTCAGAAACTGTTCTCCAATGCACTGGAGGATGTCTTCAAAACCCTAGACTGGAACGGATTGGGCATCAACATTAATGGCAAATATCTCAGTCACCTCCGCTTTGCCAACGACATAGTGCTAATGGCTTAATCGTTGCAGGATCTGCTAAAAATGCTGCACAGTCTTAACGCTGCTGCCTAATTGTGTTTGGCATAGCAATACCTATACTCCTTTCTCTATTATTTAAAAATGCTGGCATGTGATAAATGCACACTTTATTTTGTTCTAGAATTGTATTTTCAAATGATTTCGAAACATATCGGTTTTGAATATTGTTTTGACTCAGTCTTATTATAGATCTTGCTGAACAATGACCTTATTAATTATAAAATTAATTACAAATAAATCAATGCTATTCCCCTAAATATAATCTTATTTGTTTTCACACCTCCATCACCACAATATGGTGGAGGCTGTGGTTTAGTATTCTTTTAGGTACTCTCGCAAGTTCAGCCAGTGCTCCTTTCAAAAAGTATATAAATTCAGTGCTTCAAGAATTATATGACTCCTGTGAATCCTGTATTCAAGAATTATATGATTCTGTGTATCCTGACATGAGGACATCAAAAAATCAAAGTTAAGTTTTCGCTCTGTTACGAGCATATAATTTATTAAAAGTGCAACGGTTTAGTAGTCGACGTCTTCTGTGTTCGCCGCTACGAGTTCATGAAGAAATCGCAGCTGTTGATCTGTTAATTATATGATTTTATACTTCGCACAGCTTCGTCGAGATGATTGTACGCGGGCGCTGAGGAAGATTTTTATTAGATTATCAGAACTCATTAATATACACACAAAACTTTCATTCGTCCAACAATTTCAAACGCTATCGGCATTAAATTCATGGTCAGATGAAACAAAAAAAATAATTATTGCGAACTATCTATGTGGGGCGGCCCTAGATTTTTACCACACCGTTTGTGAAGAATCTTCGAAGTTTGAAGACATAATTAAAGCTTTTAAGGACGAGTTCTGTACTGAACCGGATTATGCTGCTTAATTTTATTCTACTAAGCAGAATTATAATGAGAAGACCATTGATTTTCTTTACTGTATGAAACTGTTGGCTAAGAAAGCCAAGATTGAATCTGATACTATTATTATAAAACAGATAATGTCTTCAATGACATATAAGAATAAGGCAAAATATGCCACGCACGTTTTTAGCAGCTATTCTGAATTTAAAAACGCAGCGAAACAGGAGAGAAATTTTTCATCCCAGTCCTGGTCAACTGGATTTACCAATTAAAATACAAAATTTTGGTAACTCTGATACCTCATCGCCTTTTTTTTCGCGGGGTGACGGCACCCATGATGCTCTTTTAGCACCATCCAATCGTCAATTCGGTGCTTATCATACTCCTCCTGGTGAATATACGACACCAGTCTCCTCGAGACCTTCTTATGGCCCCTCCTCATCAAGAAACCCTGTCAGACCGATGTATTCTGCTGGAAGAGGCACATATACAGCTGCAACCCCGTATAGGCCTCCTTTTCAAGAGTTGGAAGATTGAGGCCAGACTTCACACCCCAGCTGCCACAACATCAGTATGCCTTACGAAGTAGGCATAATCAAGCTTCCCAGGATGCTCATTAGGTGCGCCCTCATGCCAGACAGGAGTACCCAAATGCTCGACGGCTCTAGAATCTGGAGCCACGCTAGCTGCCGACGCTATCGAAGGTTCCGCCTCTTCATCTGTCATGACGCCGCTCGTAGAAATGAGGATATGTAGTTGTACATGCGCTCTTCTGGACAGTGGAGCCAGCGTCTCCGTGATCTCTGAAAATTTCTTTCGTAAAATATGTGATAAGATTGATTATGTTTCGAATCACATAGAATATTTGTTAAATTAAAGGCTTCGTTGTATAATTATTTATTTTTAAACACATATATTGTAGTTAAAGATTTAACTACCGATATTATTTTATGGTGTGATTTCCTTAGGAACAATGATGTTGTCTTGAACTTTATGAAAAACAACATGTATATTTCGGGATATGGTTATATTCCATATATGAATAATTATCAAACTAAAGAGTATGTTGACTTGCCTTACCTTTCCAATCATGATTATTTATTTCATTTATGAATTGTGAAATATCTTTAAAGGAAAGTTTAGAATCAATGTCCTGTCCTGGAAAAAATATTGATTCTCTCGATATTTCTAAAAGTCTGTCTGAAGACAATAAGAGAAGTTTGTATAATGTTTTATCAGAATATAATCTCAATTGGGTTCTTGTTCGATTTCGGAAGTCGTAATTGACACACTCTGTAATAATAGTAAGTCTATCGACTATCGAATATGTAATGGCACAACACTAGCCAATCGATGTAACGTGTACAACACTATTTTACAATAGACTGATTCTGAAGTAAATCAAGACGCACGTGTTTTCTTTCATCGTACCACCGCTCCATCCTGAAAACATAATACACCCACGCAGAAGACATGGTGTCATACATGGGATAAAATCGACTGCTGTAATAAGGATTCGCTCCAAAAATGTCACAGGTACCACCCATTTTCGTTTCAAATAATCTAAAACCACTAAAGGTTAATGGCGGCGGACATGACGCAGCTAACGTTTCCGAAATTTGGAAAGTCTGGAAACAGAAGTATAAGATTTTTTGCTGAGGCAAATGATTTAAAGTTGCAATCAAAAGAGAAACAAATAGCCATTTTTCTAAATTCAATCGGCGACGATGGCCTGGAAATTTATAATTCTTTTAACATCAGGGAAGATGACGCAACAATAACGTTGGAAGCCATTTTAGAAAAATTTGACTCGAAGTTCAATCCATTAAAAAATGTAACAGTAGAAGGCTATAACTTCTTTACAAGGCATCAGAAGGAAGAATCGTTTGACGAATATGTTACAATTTTGAATAACTTGGCATCTGGTTGTGACTTTGGAAATTTGAAAGAATCACTTCTTAAAGACATGTTCATAATTGGAATAAAAAATCAAAACATTAAAGAGCGTCTCCTACAACAAGATATTGATAAAATTGATAAAGCAGTCACTACAGCTAAAAGCATGGAATTGTCCCAGGAAAGGTCCAGGAAAATACAAAATGGGAATACATCAACATTTCAAAATGATAATAAAGTCAAGGCTATTCATCAGAGTCGAGAAAAATTAAGACAAAGGTCAAGGAACAGGTCAAAGACTCCATACAGAAGTAATTCATCAAATCGCAGTCATGGAAGGCAAGCGTTCAATAGCAAAAACACAAAACATTCTTTTTCAGCTTTTTCAAGTACTAATTTCAGGTCTAGAAGCACAAACAGGAACCAAATATGCCAAAGATGTGGACAGAAAAATCGTTTCAAATGCCCTGCTCAAGGAAAAGTGTGCGCTATATGCAAGAAACCCAATCACTTTGCAAAATATTGCTTTTTTAAAGGTCAAGACAGTAAGAACAGTAATATTGTAAGTTTAATTGAATCTAGTGAACATAGTAATTTAATTCAAAATGACAATTGTAATAATTTTATAGAAAATGAACATTTTGTAATCGGAATTGTAGAAAATCAAAATAATTATTCAAATTCTAAAAATTGGCAAATTAATTTATACTATCATGGCAACCCTTTAAATTGTCAAATAGATACAGGTGCTTGTGTGAATGTTATTTCCTTGTCTACATTACAAAATTTTGAAAAAGTGACTAACCAAAAAATTGTTGTTTACAAATCAAATAATAAAATATTCTCATTTTCAAGACAACTAGTCGATAATTTAGGTTATGTTTTACTGGAGTGCACGATTGACAAGACTACAACTAAACAATTAGTAAGATGTGAATGCAATACTATTCTTGGATGGCAGACATGTGAACAATGGGGAATTGTACGAAGAATTTTTCAACTAACAAATAACTCAATACTAACCTCTAAAAACGAGCAAAGGTCAGTTGACATGATTACTAACAAATATTCTGATACTTTTGAGGGTCTTGGTTGTTTACCAAATACAGTTAGTTTACAAGTAGACAAGTCAGTTCCACCTAAGATATGTCCAGTTAGAAGAATTCCATATGCTTTACAGTCAAAATTAAAATCAGAATTAGACACTATGGAAAAACTAGGAGTAATTAAAAAGGTTACAAAACCAACAGAATGGGTTAATTCTATTGTTCTTGTCCAAAAGCCAAATGGGTCATTACGTGTTTGTTTAGATCCTAGGAATTTAAATAAAGCTATAAAGCGTCCTCATTTTCCCTATCCAACCTTTGATGATCTTCGTTCACAGGTGAAAGGCTCATCAGTTTTCTCAAAATTAGATGCAAACTCTGGCTACTGGATGCTCAAATTGGATCCAGAAAGCAGTGAATTATGTACTTTCAACACACAATTTGGAAGGTATTGTTTTTTAAGAGTCCCTTATGGAATATGTGCTAGTGGAGAACTTTTTCACAGAGTCATGACAGAACTGTTCTCAGACTTACCTGGTGTGTGTATATTTGTTGATGACATATTAGTCTTTGTTTCTACACAAAGTGAACAAGATGAACGTCTAGAAAATGTCTTAAAACGTGCTAGAGAAGTCAACTTAAAGTTCAATAGGTCAAAATGTCAGTTTAGTCAATCTGAAGTAGCATATGTTGGTCATGTGTTTGACAAGAGTGGTATTTCACCAGATCCTGCGAAAATTGAAGCAATTAAAGATATACCTAGACCACAGAATGTTAAAGATTTACAAAGATTTCTTGGTATGATAAATTATCTTGGCTCATATATTTCCAATCTTGCTCATGAAACTAGTTTGCTCAGAGATCTCCTCAAAAAAACAAAATATTTGGCAATGGACATCTAATCATGAAAATCAATTCAATAACTTAAAACAACTCATTTGTCAATCTCCTGTTTTAGTTCATTAAGATGTAAACAAACCCATTAGAATGTCAGTAGATTCATCAAAAAATGCAGTCGGCGCTGTAATTTTTCATGAACAAAATCCAATTGCTTATGCTTCAAAATCATTAACTATATCTCAGGAAAATAATGCCCAAATAGAGAAAGAATTGTACGCTATAGTATTTGGATGCAAAAAGTTTCACCAGTATATTTTTGGAAAGACAACTCATATAGAGACAGACCACCAACCCCTTGTTACTTTATTCAAAAAGCCACTATCAGATGTACCAGCAAGACTCCAAAGAATGATGATTGCTATACGAGGGCTGATTGATAAGTTTCCGAAACGACAAAGAAAAACTTTAAAAATCTATATAAAATAAATTTATTTCTCAACGTAGTTTCCTTCTACCACGATGCATTTAGTCCAGCGCTTCTCCAATGCCGTTACACCAGTTTGATAAAATGTTTTCTCCAACCCCTCAAAATACTCGTCCACGGCAACAATGACTTCTTCATTTGATGAAAATCTCTGGCCACCTAACCATTTCTTCAGGTTTGGGAATAAGTGGAAGTCACACGGGGCCAGATCCGGGGAATAGGGTGGATGCGGTAGCAATTCGAACCGCAATTCATGGAGTTTGGCGACTGCAACCATTGACGTGTGTGCAGGTGCGTTGTCATGGTGGAACAAAACTTTTTTCTTGGCCAAATGTGGTCGTTTTTTCTGGATTTCTTCACTTAATTTTTGCAGCAAGCTTGCGTAGTACTCTCCATTTATTGTTTTTCCTTTTTGCAGATAATCCACTAAAATAATCCCTCGAGCATCCCAAAAAACAGTCGCCATCACTTTGCCGGCCGACAAAACCGTTTTTGCTTTCTTCGGCGCAGGTCTTCCGCTCTCAGTCCACTGCTTAGATTGTTCTTTTGTCTCGGGAGTATAATGATGTATCCAGGTTTCATTGACTGTTACATAACGCCGCGAAAACTCGTTAGGATCTCGGTTAAACAGCGCCAAACACTCCGATGAATCGTCCACTCGACGTTGCTTTTGGCCAACAGTGAGCAAACGCGGCACCCATCGCGCGCAAAGCTTTTTCATTCTCAAATGTTGGTGCAAAATATTAAAAACGCGTTCAGATGAAATGCTCACCATCTCTGCTATCTCTCGCAACTTCAAGCGCCGATCATTCAATACAATTTTGTGAATTTTTTTTATCATGTCCGGATTCGTGACTTCATTTGGACGGCCAGACCTGTGGGCGTCTTCGCAGCTCTGTCTTCCACGTATAAAATCAGTTGCCCAGGTGTGAATTGTACTCAATGCAGGAGCAGAATTACCTAAAACACTGTCTAGCTTGGTTTTAATCTGGGTTGCTGTTTTCTGTTTTAAAACGTAAAACTTTATCACCGCACGAATTTCGTTTCTTTCCATTGTTAAGAAAATTTACGACAGAGAAAGTTCTACGTCCTATCAAACAAATTCCACCAGTTCGATTAAATTCAAATTTGGCGTTCTATTTTCAAAAAGATGCCAAAATATAATGTAATATTTTTTTTTTGCGTATCATTTTTTTAAGTTCGTCGTTTCGGCCAGTTATCAATCAGCCCAGGTACAGTCTTATGATTTAATTGTTTCCTACACTAAAGGTACTGAAATGTATGTCTCAGACACATTGTCAAGAGCTCCTATTTCCAATACAAAAATAGAAAAAATTGATCTTAATGAAATGGAAAATAGTATTGTTTGTCAGATTAATTTATTAACTTCAAGTCTAGCTATTACAAAAGAAAAACAAGAAAAAATTTTGGCTTATACTAATTCTGACCAATCGCTTCAAAAATTAAAAGAATATTATTTTGAAGGATGGCCTAAAAGTAGACAGTAAAGTAGAGTTTTGTGATCCTATAGTACTTCCTTATTGGCAGATTCGTGATGAGATTCATGTAGTAGATAATTTAGTTTTAAAAATCAGTCAGTAATTATTCCCAAGTCAATGCGTTCAGAAATCCTTTCAATTTTACATGAAAGACACATGGGTATAGAAAAAACAAAAAATCATGCCCGTGGAACAGTTTTCTGGCCTAATATTAATAATGACATTGAAATTAAAGTCAAACAGTGTGAATCTTGCATGACATACAGTTCAAATAAAACTAAAGAAACATTATTATCTCAGGAACAACAAATTTTACCTTGGCAAAAAGTAGCTACTGATCTTTTTGACTACAAAAACAATAAATACTTATAAGTAGTTGACTATTATTCAAATTATATTGAAATAGCAAATTTAAATAACGATTCTAGAAGTCAAAATGTCATAACTCACTTAAAGTCAATTTTCTCAAGACATGGAATTCCATTATTAATAAAATGGATTACAAAAGGCTTAAAAATATGTTCTAAAACGAAACGTAGGCTTCTAATGATGTACAGAACTAGTCATGGGAATAAAAAGGAAACTCAAAAATTAAAACTAAAAAAATATAATGCTTTGCTAAAAAAATGTATTATGACAGCACAAAAAATAAATAATAGAAGATATATAGATAATATTGGTGGAAATCCTACTGCCATATGGAAAACAATTACGTCCTCTATATCAAGTAATATTCACAAAAATGACATAAATAGTATACACTTTAATAATATGACATATGACGATCCTAATAAAATTTGCGACACTTTTAATGATTTCTATATAAATATGACGAAAAATAAATCAAATTTTAATAAATTAACATCAAATAATAATAATAATACCAATACTGTTAACATTAATCCGTATACCATTTACTTGACTCCAGTCACTTGTAGTGAAATTTTCAATATAATCATGACATTAAAAAACACTAAAACAAGTGGTTATGATGACATGAATACAAATATAATAAAATTATGCGCACAAAGTTTATCCCCTCCACTTACACACATTATTAATTTATCATTCGAACAAGGTATTTTTCCTGAAAAACTCAAAATATCAATAATAAAACCCATATTTAAAAAAGGCGATCTTCTAGACCCAAACAATTTTAGGCCAATAGCTTTTCCTACTATTTTATCTAAGATAACAGAGAGAGCAATGGTTAAAAGACTAAATGATTTTCTAGCAAAACACGATATTCTATGTCCTCAACAATTTGGCTTTCGCAAAGGAAGTTCTACAACAATTGCATGTTACAATCTGATTAAAATGGTATCAGAAAGCTTAAATGACAAACAGCCTATTACTTCAATAATTTTGGATATGTCAAAAGCTTTTGACTTCGTTGATCATAAGAAATTATTACAAAAATTGGAAAATTATGGGATTAGAGGAAAAGCACATGACTGGTTAACAAGTTATTTAAAAAATCGGAAACAATGTACAGAAATATCTAAAATCACATTAACCCAGAAAAATGTTCTAGTAAAGAAAAAATTTAGGTCTGCCTTTAGAATCAATAAAAATGGAGTTCCCCAAGGCAGTATCCTTGGACCATTGCTATTTCTTATATATATTAATGATCTTCCAAATGCAACATCACATAAAATTATTTTATTTGCTGATGATACCACTCTTACAGTAAAGTGTCAGGATACAGAAGATTATGAAGACACAATAAATAAGGCATTTAAAGACATCATAAATTGGTTTCAAATAAATAACTTGCATGTTAATATGGACAAAACAAATATGATTCAATTTACAAATTATAATTCAAATCCACCTACAATACAAATTAAACATAATAATAATATAATTAATAACTCTGACAACGTAAAATTTCTAGGACTAATTATTGACAAACATTTAAACTGGAAGGGACATATAAATTTAGTTTGCAATAAATTAGGACGATTTGTGTATGCATTAAAACGTTTGAGACAAACAATTTCAATGGAGGCAGCATTAACTGCCTATCATGGCTATGTCTCATCTGTGCTAGGTTATGGTCTTATGTTGTGGGGTAACTCTGTGGATATAGCCAGAGCATTTATATTGCAAAAGAAATGTGTTCGCTCTATTTGTAATGCCAAATTTCAAGATAGCTGTAAACCATTATTTAAAAAACTGAATATTCTGCCATTGCCATGTTTATATATCAGAGATATTTGTTGTTTTGTAAAATCATTTAAAGAACAATTTAAAACTATTTCAGAAATGTCGACTAGAACACAAAGGACCAATTATAAAAACCTGTTATATCAGCCTCCGTGCCATAATGCTATCTATAAGAAAAACGTATACAACATGAGTATTCTAATTTATAATAATTTACCTGACGATATTAAAATATTAGATGGACATAAGTTTAAATATTCATTGACATTATGGTTGTCGGAAAAAGGGTTTTATAGTGTTAACGAATATTTAGCTAGTAAGAATATAACATGACGATTGAAGAAATATAATAGAATTAAGTAGTAATTGTAATATGTAGAATGTGTTTGCATGAATAAAAAATAAAATAATGTATTAGTTTGGCGAATTTAAAATAGGACATGTAGATTTAACATACTAAAAATTTGCATGCTAGCTTGCTGGCTTCATATGTTGGAACTAAATGTATTTTAAATTAAGACCTTTTTGTGTACACATACTGATGCAAATAAATTTTTTCTTTCTTTTTTTCTTTCTTTCTTTCATTAATCTTACAAAGTGATGGAGGACCACCATATAACTCAGAAAATTTTAAAATGTTTACTAAGGAGTGGAACATTGAACATATTATGTCAAGTCCTTACTATCCTAAGTCAAATGGTCTTGCAGAAATTTCTGTGAAAAGTGTCAAAGATATTTTCAAAAAATGTGAAGATTCTGGAACAGATTTTCACATAGGTCTATTACAGTACAGAACAAGTCCTCGTGGTAACTTAAAGTCACCAGCAGAACTATTAATGTCGCGTAAATTACGAACTAAATTACCAACAAAAGTGACAGAATTAAAGCCTAAAGTTGTCAGATTTAAAGATCATTATAATGAAAAGTCAAAGTTACTAGACAAAACAAAGTTTTATTATGACAAAAGTGCAGTCAAGTCTTATGAGTTTCAGTCAAATGACGAGGTATTTTTCAAGAAAAATCCTATAGAAGCCATATGGTCTAAAGGTATAATTGTGTCAAAGACAAGATATCCTAGATCATATTTAGTCAAAGATAATAATATAATTCAGTCTATAGAAGAAATACACAGCATATTAAACTGTTTAAGTCTAATGTATCTCAGTCTAAAACTAACAATAAATCTAAACATAAATATACTAACACTAATAATTACAACAGTCACATGTCCAAGTCTGATTATGGTAATATAAACGTCAAAAATAAGTCTCAGTTGAATAAAAGTCAAAGTCAAACGTATCACTCAAAAGTCTTGAAAAGGGATGATGATGTAGAAAATGTATGTTATTCTTACTATATGAATGGTAATGAGTCTAAGAGTCCTAATTTAAATATTAATAATACTAATGCTAATGAGTCTGAAGTCGAAAACGTGTTAAGTCTTGATAACTCATTCAATTCTGCTAAGTCAAGTCAGTCTTCTAAGTCAAAACAAAGTCAAAATAATAAAACTCTAACTAATGAAATATTGTCTCCAACATTTATAGAAGTCAGCGAATAATGTCAGGATTTAGAATTTCTGTCAGAAAATGAAATGTTAATGTCACAGTCAGAGAGTCAGTCATTGTCAGAATTCAGTATAGGAGATGAAGTCCCTGAATTATTAGAAATTAATATTAGTTCTAATACTCCAGAATTGAGATATTCTTCGAGAGGTAGACAAATTAAAAAACCTGATAGATTAAACTTATAAATTTATTTTTCATAATTCATTGACAAACTTATAATTAAGAAATGTATGACAATTTAATAATTTATAATAATATGACTATGTACAATAATAATATAAATAATAAGTGACAGAATAATTATAATATTGACAATCTATTTTAAGAATAAATTGACAATGCATGTAACTAATATAATTTAACTCCTTTCAGTTTGTAAAAGTTGTAAAGTCGTTTTTAAGAAAGGGCATGTAATAATAGTAAGTCTATCGACTATCGAATATGTAATGGCACAACACTAGCCAATCGATGTAACGTGTACAACACTATTTTACAATAGACTGATTCTGAAGTAAATCAAGACGCACGTGTTTTCTTTCATCGTACCACCGCTCCACCCTGAAAACATAATACACCCACGCAGAAGACACACTCGATGCCGCTCCTATGCATAAAGCCCCATATCGAGTCTCGCATGAGCAACATCGTATTATCCGCGAACAGGTAGATGAAATGTTGCAAAATAATTATATAATAATTATATATAATTCGTGAGTCAAAGTCAAAGTCAAAGTTTTTTATTCGAATTAAGATTTTTACAAATAATTTTCCGACGTCAAAGCTATCATGGATGGCACGTTCACTGCCAGTGTACGCCCTCTGTGGAGAAGAACGTCGCGTTCTCCATATGCCTCACCTGTCGTGCTAGTCAAGAAACCAGACGACTCGTGGCGTTTTTGTGTAGACTATAGGTTGTTGAATAAAAAAGTTGTAACAGATTCATATCCCTTACCGCGTATTGATGATTTGCTATTATATATGTCGGAAGCTAAATATTTTGCAGACTTAGACTTGAATTCAGGCTATTGGCAGATTCCTTTAAAGGAGACCGATAAACACAAAACTGCGTTTGTGACGCCGTCGGGTCTGTGTCTGTATGAATTCAACGTCATGCCGTTTGGGCTTAAGACTAGTGGAGCAATTTTTCAACGTACCATGGATAAAGTCTTAAGCGGTTTAAAATATAAGAATGCCGTCGTGTATGTTGATAATATATTAGTATATGGTAGGGATTTTGAAGAATTTACAACTGCGTTAAGACAAGTTCTTCATAGGCTTAAAGAAGCTAACTTGACTCTCAAACCTAGGAAATGTCGTTTTGTATATGAGCAGGTTACCGTACTTGGACACCAAATCTCTGGTCTAGGGATTCGTCCAATCCTTAGAACCACCCACTAACTGTAAAGGAGTTAAGTCCGTGTTAGGATTATTTTCTTACTATAGAAAATTTATAGATAATTTCGCGATGCTTGCGAACGCGTTTATTAAGAAAGGGTATAAAATTTGGGTAGATTAACAGGAAACTTTTTGATACCATTATCAAGTTGATTCTCAATCCACCTTTATTGAGACATTTTTCAAATGATTCCCTTATTACAACTAGGTTGTACGTTGATGCAAGAAGCGTTGCGTTAGGCGCGTGTTTATTACAGGGGACTGACGAACTATTTCCACAGTAGCTTTTGCTTCTCGTAAGTTATCAGACTGTGAAATGAGATACACGATTATAGAGAAAGAGTGTTTAGCACTCGTGTGGTCACTCAAATACTTTGAACACTTATTATGGGGAATGAAATTTGATGTGGTTACTGACCACAAAGCTTTGGTATGGTTGCAAAGTAGGCGTGACATGAATGGTAGATTGGCCAGATGGGCGCTTGCCATACAACAATATGACTTTAATATCGTATATTGTTCTGGAAAAGAAAACGTTTTAGCTGATTTCATGAGTAGGAATCCTTTATTGGACGAGGATGTACCGAAAGTATCTCAGGTCCCTCAATCTGATGGTTTAGTGTTGTACAAATTAGATATTATTGATATCAACACTAAACAATCTTGATATATTTTGCGGTAACATGATTAGAAAAGTAAATTCATGTTTGAATCGAAATTATAAGGGTTTTCATTTAATGAATGGTAGATTATATCATAAAATTTAATTGGGTGATAGATATATTGATAGGATTGTTCTTCCTGAAAGTTTGTTTGGGGAAGTTATGTCAGAATTACATGATGACCCTTGGTGTGGTGCTCACTTTGGTCTTGCAAAATCGTTAGGAAAGTTTAGAGAGCGATATTTTATTGAAAATGTCGATCGGAAAATTTGTGATTATATTGCAAGTTGTAGAATTTGCCAGGATTTTTCTTGCACCTTTACAACCAATATCTGTAAATTGAGTTTTTGATAAAGTATCGATTGATGTATTAGGCCCTTTCACGAAATCTTCTGCAGGAAATAAGTATGACTTGGTTTGTATCGAATATTTGTCAAAATTTGCCATTTACAAAGCTGTACCAAGAGCAACTGCAGAGTCGGTCTGCGATTTTCTTGTAAATGATGTTTTTTGTAAGTTTGGTTCAGTAAACCAATTATTGACAGACCGTGGTTCGATTTTTACGCCAAATATGGTCAAAGAAACACTTGATTTTTTTGATACGACTTTGTGTGTAGCTGCGATCCACAAACTATTGGCCTTGTTGAGCGTTATAATAGAACTTTAATTCAGGGTTAATCAATGTACGCGAATTCTGTAGAAACGGATTGGTGTATGTATTTACCGCTTATAAATCATGCATATAATGTTTCCAAACAGTCGTCTACTCATTTTTCGCCGTATTCAATTATGTTCGTGCGTGATCCGGCTATTAGGTCTGACGCTGGTTTAAATATAAACATGCTTAATGATGATCTTGATGTCGTTTCTCGTTCGGCCGCGAATAACGTACGAATCGCGAAAGCTTTGGGCAATATACGTAGATCTCAATCACGTCAGAAAAGACTTTATGATAAGAAAGTCAGGTTCATACGTTATGAACCTGGTAGTTTAGTTCTTGTTTATAATCCTAGGAAAGATACTAGGATTGGTCTAGACTTTCACGTCTTTATTTTGGACCTTATAAGGTTGTTCGTTGTTTAAATAATAACAACTATGTTATTACGAGAGCAGGTTGCACCTCTGCTCGTCATTTGGTCTATCACCATAACTCTTTCAAACCGTTTAGATTGCGCTTGTAATATCAACTTAATTAATTGTATGACTATGTTGTGAATATTATCTTATGTTTAAATATGATTGTTTGACCTTTGACCTATTATTGCTATTTTGTGTGTATTATTTTTATGTAGGTTCTCGTACTATAACCTTCTTTAGGGAAAAATGTTTTGTTAAGCGCTCTCTTTTATTTTATATATGAACTTATATGTACATGGGTTGAGGACCAAGTACTTGTTACAAATTGTCAAACGAAAGTATCAACTTTTGACATTAGGTGGCGCTAAGTAAACTTTTGTATAAATAAGTATTTATTATAGAGTCTTCTTAGTGATGATAGTGGTGATGATAAATAGGTCGCGTTAAAGTAATATACTATGACACCTTCTTCTGTCACCAGTTTCCTTTCTTTTCAAAAGAGTTTATGCTTTGTTTTTGAAAATACTAGTCTGTGGTGAGTGACAGTATTTTAACTCTATTCTTAATAATTTCAATTTTGAATTATTAGGTAATTAATTATTAGGCAGGTAATTAATATTTACAGTACTTTTTAGAAAGCATTGTGTTTTTGTGCTGTCAGTGAAGGGATGATATTTAGTTTTTCTTGATTTAGTATCATTATAAGTATGGATAAGCATCCATTCCTATCTAAAACACCATGATGAGAATATCTCTTGGTGGGATTGATTTCTTAGATCTATTTAAGGATGGTTGCATTTAATTATCCGGTGGTGGGGCGTGTGAAATTCTTTTATGATAAACAAAGTGTAATATAAACAAGATTAATAATTTTGAGATATATTGTTGATGTTGACTAATTGATATTGCTAATTGTTATTTTTCATCCACTTTATTGATATCACATGTGCATATTGTTTTTCCTCTTCTTCGCTGGACACCGTACCGATCGGTCGTGTGCGCAGTAACTCTGCGCAAATTGAATTTAAAATAAACTGTTTAACATTACCCAATTGCACGAGTGTGAAAGTGATAGATATCTAAACTGTGGTTCCGGTGCGTAAGGCTGTGATTGTATCCAAGCCACACCCCTTTGTGTGAGCAGGAAGCAACAAATCTACGCCTAGGTGCAGGTGAGACGCAACCACTGCACTTGCACTTACAAGTACTGATCCAGCCGGTGAAGCCCCTTCCACCATTCATTTCACTTTCCGTCGGAACGCGATTCATTTAGGCCTACTCGCATCAAATATGACGCAACAACCAACAAATCCGTCTAACACTTTGTCATTTACTGACTCAAGTTATAGACATATTGATCGTACTGTTTCTGACTCGGATTTGAACAAATCTAGTAAAATAGATGTTGATGATAACACCCCCATGAAGTACGTGTACCACCGTAACAAGCGGGCAAGAGGAGACGAGGACTCTTCTCTAACTCATTTATCTTCCTTCAGAGATGAGATGAAACTTTTGATTACCACACTTATAGGTGACCAAAAAAAGGATCTCATTGCGATCATTAATAAACTACAGGAGATCAAGGCGACTAATGCCAGGATTGATAACTCTATTGCTCTCTTGACTTCTCAAAATGAAGATCTTTACAACAAAATCTCTCACCTGGAGTTGCAATCCAAAAAAGACGAAGAATATATACGTATTCTTGAGGATAAAGTCGAGGACCTACAGAAATCTACTCGTAAAACCTGCATCGAGTTAAGGAACGTACCTAGGAAAGATAAAGAGTCCAGGGACGACCTGATTAAATTAGTCTTGCACCTTTCGAAAACTGTCCAGGCAGACATTAATAAACAAGACATTGACGACATTTTCCGCCTTAACTTGAAAACTGAAACAGTCAAAAAACCAACAATTTTAGTGGAACTGCGGTCATCTATCTTGAAATTGGATTTCCTTAAAAATGTCAAGGAATTTAACGTCAAAAATAAACAACGACTATGAGCCAAGCACCTGGGTTTTACTACAGATGAGGATTCGCCGATTTTCGTGGGAGAACAGGCTGACGGCCAAAGCGGCGCGTCTTTTCTTCCTAGCTCGTGACCTCGTCAAAACTGGAAAGTAAAAATATTGCTGGTCCTCATTCGGTAAAATACTCGTTAGAAAAGATGACAAGTCGCAAATTATTACGATTCAGAACGAAGCACAAATGCATCACATCACTCTGGAAAAATGACTATCCAATTACTATAATTATTTTTCGTCTGTGCTCACTTACAAACCATATTTCATGTTTAAAATTTTCCCTTACTTTAGTTTATATAATGATACTAGTTTCATACGTACCCAATCACACACCACAACACACACATACAAAAATTTTAATACTCATAATATTTTCACAGTAACTACTCAATTGTACCATATATCAAAATATACAACTCAACGTCATAACCTTGTAACTTTTCTTTGTATTTTCTACACTCAGCGCACTCTAACATACAATAAAATCTGCTGCTCAATTTACTTTTAATACAAACATTCACAAACCATTCAATCGTTTGTATGATCTGATAGAACAGTTTCCCATAGAGATCGAATCTAAAAACAAGGTTGACAATATTGACTCATTCGGGGAAGGTCTCGACGCGGGTGCGCAGTTTTTTCGTCAATTCTAACACTTTTACGGTTATGCATCAGAATATGCAGGGTGCATTAAACAAGTTGGATTTCCTTGAAGCCACTTTGTTAGATTTAAAATCGAGGGATATAAACGTAGACGTTCTGTGCTTAACTGAAACATTTGTCCCGAGAGGCTGCGAAGGAAATTTGCAGATACCTGATTATAAGATGGCATGTTGCTTTTCTCGAATCAGAGAAAAGAGAGGTGGATCATGCATTTTAATCAAACGACACCTAACTAGCAAGCCTATACCAATGTGTTCGCAACTAAGTGTACCTTACATATTTGAATGTTGTGGGGTGGAATTAACTGAACATAAATTGATTATTTTAAATATTTACAGAGTTCCTAAGGATAAATATATAAAATCATTTCTTTGTCAACTTCAATACATATTACACTATCTGTCAATTAAAAAGATACATTACAAACTAATATTATGCGGCGACTGGAATTTTAACGTACTAAAGGTGGATAAGTCTGTCACTAATCTAATTAGCTTGCTCAACAATTATGGTCTGAAGTGTCACATTGATAAACCAACACGGGGTCAGTCTAGTATTGATCAAATAGCTAGCAATATAAAATCTGCCAAATCGGACGTTATTTTGCTTGGCATTTCGGATCATCAGACTTCCCAATTCTTATCATTTAAAGTAAGCAAAAATATTTTCAAACTATATTATATTAAAAGAAGAGATTATTCTGCTCGTAACATGAAAATCTTTAAGTCTCATATAGCGTCATTATCATTTAGTGAGGTTTTCAATAAATCCGATACTAACTTAGCTTATAATGAATTTCATGAACTTTTTACACTGCTCCATGACCTTTGCTTTCCGTTTGTCCGTATAAGAATCAGGAGTAATAATAGGTCCAATAACTGGCTTACAAAGGGTTTAAGGCGAGCCTGTCAAAAAAAGAAAAAATTGTACTTGAAATATATTCAGGAACCGTCTTATAAAACAGAAAATAAGAAAACTTACAGTACATACACTAAGCTTTTAAGGAAATGTATAAATAGGAGCCAACAAATAAATAACCGTAAAATTATTAACAATGCTAAAAGTAAGGCAAAAGCTACCTGGAATATTATTAATAATTCGCAATATCCCAGTCCTAACACAATTGACAATATCAAAATAGATAATATACAGTACAGTGACCCAGTAAAGATAACAGAAGGCTTCAATAATTTTTTTATTAATTTGACAAATAACGACAATAATATTAATTCTTCTAATATCGAAATTTCAGACAATAGAATATCATTAATTTTAAACACAATTTTTCTTTCCCCGTGTGATACAAAAGAGGTGTACGACATTATAATGTCTTTAAATAACAGCTCAGCAGTAGGTGTCGACGGTTTAAGCACAAAAGTTATTAAGTCTTGTGCAGCCGAAATAGCTAAACCATTGGCCCATATCATTAATTTATCCTTCGAGGAAGGGAAATTTCCAGATCGACTAAAACTCTCAATTATTAAACCTTTACATAAGCAAGATGACAAATCGTGCATGAATAATTATCGACCGATTACTCTTATATCAGTTATATCAAAGATCTTTGAAAAAGCTCTTCTTAAAAGACTGTTAAGCTTTCTTGATGCAAATTCAATTTTAAATAAAAACCAATATGGTTTCCAGAAAAGAAAATCAACAACATTAGCATGTTTTGACCTCGTGAGTACAATTACGAAAGCAAAAAATAATAAACGTCCCACGGCAGCAGTATTCCTAGACTTAAGCAAAGCCTTTGATTACGTTCATCACCCAACATTGTTGTACAAATTAGAAAAGTATGGTGTAAGAGGACAAGCTTACTGTTGGCTGAAATCTTACCTCACGGATCGACAGCAATGCACAGAAATACAGAGTATGGTTAATGATGAATTGGTATCATTCAGATCTACATTTCGTTTTAACAGATGCGGGGTTCCACAAGGCAGCATTTTAGGGCCGTTACTGTTTTTGCTATATGTTAATGATTTGCCTGACCATATTGATCAAAAATGTATAATGTTTGCAGATGACACGACTCTTATTGTCCAATCAAAAAATGCAACAGAGTTAAAGAAAAACGTTGTCAACAGTTTAGAACGGGTTATTAACTGGTTTAGTAAGAACAAATTAAAGATTAACGTAAAGAAAACGAAAATTATACAATTTAGGACACATAAAACAACGGACATTAAATTGAATATCGCATATGATAATACTCTTATAGATGAAGTTGACAATACTAAATTTCTTGGAATCTATATAGATAAATTTTGTAGCTGGAAGTTTCATATAGACAATGTTTGCAAAAAATTAAACAAATTTGTATTTGCTTTGCGGCGGTTAAGATGTACGACTTCTAAGGAAGTAGCACTTACTGCATACCACGGACACATCACATCTATCCTTAATTACGGTTTGCTGATTTGGGGTAATTCTGTAGACGCAGGAAAGGCATTTCTAGCGCAGAAGAAATGTATTAGAGCTGTCTGCAATGCACATTTCTTAGAGTCATGTAGGCCACTGTTTAAAGCTGCAAGAATTCTTCCGTTGCCATGTCTCTATATTAGACAAATGTCTCTGTTTGTTTTGGAGCACCCTGATTATTTTTTAAAGCATGACAAAGTTTTCCTAAGATCGACGCGACATAAAAATCTGTTATTCTTACCTCGAGCTAGAATAAATATGTTCAAAAATATAAACCTCATACCGCCATAAACCTCAGTGCCTAGCTATCTCTTATGGATAGTGTCGCCACACTACAAACAATAGACTCATTAAATATTGCCGAATCAATTATGTGCAACATAGAGGATTTTAAAATAACAACTAACAACAATGTTAAGAACTTCACGTTGGCAACCCAAAATATACGCAGTGTTTATAAAAACCTTGACGACCTACATATCACATTATCGCACTTACCTTTTGAGTCGGACATCCTTATTCTGACGGAATGCCGGTTAAACGATATTAAATTAGTTCCTCGTGTAAATAACTACTCTATGTATCAAACTACGAACCAACTAAACCAAAACGACGGGGTAGTTGTTTACATTAAAAATAATTTCACGGCAAAGGTAACTGAATTACAACTTACTCAAGCAACCGGGCTTCAAATTGAAATCTTGAATTACATAATTTTCTGTATATATCGATCCCCATCCAACTTAAATGCTAATAACTTCATACGTTCTTTTAATTCGCATTTGGAAAAAATAAATACAAACCAAAATATCCTGGTCCTTGGAGATATTAATATTGACCTCATAATCTCACCTAGAGAAAGTTTGCAAGAACGTAGTAATCGGCTTAATTACCTAAACTTTCTTTCTTCTCACGGTCTTCTGCCTGCCCACACTTTACCGACCCGGGGGGACAGCTGTTTAGATCACGTGTTTCTGCGACTCAAATCAAGTTCGCTAAACACTAGCTCGGCACTTGCTGCGGTACTTAATACCACTGTTACTGACCACAGCCTAGTAATTTTAATAATATCACAAAAATTAAAACCAGTACACCAGCATAAATATAAGTATGTTACTAACTATACAAAGGCCTTTAGTAGCTTAATTAAGTCGGATTTATCTAGCTTAAACTTACTTCGCGATCCTAACATCTATGCTAACACACTAATTGCAATTGTTTCCATCCTTGCAAATTCTAAGCAGGTAATAGTTTCTAATAATAATAGAATTTTAAAGCCGTGGATTACGACGGGAGTTGTTAGGTGTATTAGATTAAGAAATAACATGCAATGAAAATTAAAATCAGACCCACAGAATCAAATCTTAAAAATAACTTACAAACGTTTTCGTAATTTTTGTTCTAATCTAATAAGGAAATTAAAAAGACAATACAACCGGGATAAAATTAATAAATCTATAAAACACCCAAGGACCCTCTGGTTAACTATAAATGAGATAACTGAATATAAACCACCAAAGAGTACCAACACTAGTCTTCTCAATATATCACCCTGTCCCTTGCCTCAGTTAATTATGTAAATAAATTCTTTATGCAAATAGGTCAGAAATTGGCGGAAAATATTGCCTCCCGGGCTGGGTCACATAGGTCTTATTCATCTTTGTCTGGACTTTCATCCTCCTTTGTGTTACTGGACGCTAGTGCAGAAGAGGTCGATAGTATATTAATAAGCTTGGATTCTAATAGTGCAGCAGGGTGGGATAGAATACCTACTGCGTTCTTGAAACTTTCTAGGGACTTTTTGGTGCCGTTGATCTGTGATCTGGCCAACTTATGTTTTCACACGGGAATTTTCCCCAGCGCTTTAAAAAAGTCCATTGTTACCCCTGTGTATAAGGATAGAGACATATTAGACGTAAACAATTTTCGGCCCATTTCTGTATTAATTTCCATCTCTAAAATCATAGAAAGGCTGTTAAATAATAGACTAGTTAGTTACCTTAATAAATTTGGCATTTTATCAGACTCTCAATATGGTTTCAGAAAAGGTCGCTCAACCCAAGATGCTATTTTAGATCTTACCACCAGTATAACTAAAGCAGTTGATGAAGGTAATAAATGCATAACAGTCTTTCTAGATCTCAAAAAAGCCTTCGATACCGTTTCTGTCTCCATCCTTATACGCAGGTTGGAGAGCATCGGAGTGCGTGGTATTGCCCTGGACCTTTTCGGCAGCTATCTGGTGCAGCATTACTGCAGGTTTTTAATAACCTTTTTGGTATGATTATTTTTTCTTTTGGCCGGTTTTTATGTCACATTTTCAAATTTCAAATTTTCTTGGTTTGACCTTTTTCTAAATTGTTTATTGTTTTTTCTGAGTTGTCGTCTATCATCAGATAGAAACGATTGTTTCCTTGAACTTGGTTGAATATAAGTAAATAATATATAACCGGTACGACGCTATAATAAGCCTTGGAATACAATAAATATTAAGACAGGCTCCTACTTTGGACTAGCCGGGTAAGTCTTGTGTTGTCTTCCTCCTGGTTTTTATCGACGCACCTTCATCTTTCCTTGTCTTGGTTGGATGGCGATTATTTCTTTGTCAATCTTTACAGTGTATTTCCGGCCTCTGCGACACACACACGAGGGTCCTTCCGTGCCTTTCACGATCTCTCGCTGTGGTTCCGGACACCTGAGGCCACCAGGCATTGGACGTGCCTGGATCCCCGCGTTGTGTGCGTCCGCGCCCGTACCAGCTGGGTTCTGCAGACCCGCGCACCGGCGTCCCCCCTGGGATACTGCCCATCTCGCGGATTTTTTTAGCCTGTTTTTTGTATCAGTTTTGTAATTTTGTATGCGGATTTTGCCAAATTCTGTCTAAATTATTTTCTAAATTCTAAAAAGGCCCTTTAGGTTTCTCTGGCCCTCCTTTTTTGGTTCCCGTTTGGCTATACTCTCCCGGGGTACTCCGCGGTCTTTACACCTTCCTGCATCGATACACTCTCTCAACACAACACTAGTTCAGCGACACTATATCGACGGAGTCCCCTCGGGACCCGGCTCTCGGCTCACCTTTTTGACACTTTGGCAATTTCTAGGCCCTTTTAAATTTTTATTATACCGTTCGGACAAATTCAACTAAATCTTTCTTTGTACACCTAAATTTCACGTTTCGCCTGTGGTCGTCGACCACAGGTTAGCTAGTTTCTTTTTTTTAACGCTACAAATGGCGCCCGTAACATAAATTTATCTGTAAATTTCGTTTATTTTCCGGTCTTCCCCTAGTTTTTTTCCCCTTTACTTGTTTTTCCTTGTCTAGTTTTTTTACCCGCCTGCAAAACTCGTGGGGCTATTTACGAGCCTCTGGTATGCAAAGAAGTGTACACTGGGTGCTGTCCACGAGTAGCCAAGACTGTATGCCGTGGGTTGGCCGACAGTTGCGGTAATCGTGTGACGTATCTTTGGTGCCTTCAATTGTCCATACTAAGACGCGGTCGTTGAAATAGTCCCCGAATATATCTCTTCGTGTTTATCCAGATTCCCCGCACGAGGGTTCATATCATGTAAAGGATATTTTGAAATAGACCCTCTTTTCCCTGTTCCCTTGGAACATAATTTTTCTAAATTCTAAAAGCCTTCAGGCAAACGTGTACCAACTTTTCTTCTCATCATTTGGCTTAAATTCACCTTTTGGCATCTTTTTTCTTTTGAATGTCACTAAGTTTACTACTTCATACGCCCTTTTTGTGTTTTTGTGTGTGTGTGTATGTCTGGCCAGATTGATGTTATATCTTAGTGTTAGTTTGTAGGTATTTAGGTTATTCGGAATTGACGTAACCAACATGTGGTCAGGTTATCGAGCTGCAATAGGCCTCTGACCTGGCCCATGTTGCGTCATTCCGCTGGGATTGAGCCGGGGCAAAATTTTTGTCCCGAAGCGCGCTTTTTTTGTCGCGGCAGGACTGTGACCGCTGCTTTGCGCAGTCGGCCTGTTAAGGCTATTATCAGGTCTTTTTTAATTTTTTTTGTCAGGGTCGAGTTCGAACCCCGACCTCGTCTTTGACGGCGTTGGTTGCCTACCAACTGCGCCGTCGAGCCCTTTTTCCGAGCCGATCCGAGTGTTTCCGATGTTTGTCGGCGTCTGACGTGTTTCGGGATGAACACGATGACGTGGGCGAGCGTCGGCCCTCGTTTGATAGCTCTTTGTTTACAAGTCATCTGTCAGTTTTCGCGCACGTTCGATTTGAAGTTTTTCTTCTTTTGCAGCTGATTACGGGCGTAACTGACAGTTTCAACTTGTAAACTTTTTACCAGTAGTTTAAAAACTACTTGTATATATTTTGTATAGTTTTTAGTTTTAGCATTTAGGTGTGTAAATAATATCGTTTGTAGGCGCGTTTATGTTTTAAAACTTAGTGACATTCCAACATTCCGATATTCCAACATATCCTAATTTCCAAATTTCCTTTTCTATCCTTTACGTATCATACATTTTCCTCCTGGTTCAGGGATACCGCTTCATCGGTGTTTCCTTCGGTTGTCTCCACCTTTTTCTGTTGTGGTTGACAACTTTCCTTTTTCTTTCTCCAAGCCATTTCCGTCCTCCTCTTTTTTCCTGGTGGATTGACTTGGCTTCTTTTGGGACACCGGTGGTTTCTTATCCTGGGGCCAGTGAGTCGTTTATGAGCCGTTCGTGCTGGGAACATGACGTGTTCGTTGGTTTATAGTGATGGGGTAGAGTGTCGATAAATTTTTATCGATAATTTTTGTCCTTTGATAGTTGACTTTGAACAATTCGTCTATTGTTCTAGGGTGGTCAACTTCCTTCGAGGGTTGCCATCTCGAAGATCTTTTTTCCTTTTTCGAGTTGGAGGATTTTTTTCTGGTGAAGGGATGTCTGCAGCATTGCTGCAGGTTTTTAATAACCTTTTTGGTATGATTTTTTTTTCTTTTGGCCGGTTTTAATGTCACATTTTCAAATTTCAAATTTTCTTGGTTTGACCTTTTTCTAAATTGTTTATTGTTTTTTCTGAGTTGTCGTCTATCATCAGATAGAAACGATTTTTTCCTTGAACTTGGTTGAATATAAGTAAATAATATATAACCGGTACGACGCTATAATAAGCCTTGGAATACAATAAATATTAGGACAGGCTCCTACTTTGGACTAGCCGGGTAAGTCTTGTGTTGTCTTCCTCCTGGTTTTTATCGACGCACCTTCATCTTTCCTTGTCTTGGTTGGATGGCGATTATTTCTTTGTCAATCTTTACAGTGTATTTCCGGCCTCTGCGACACACACACGAGGGTCCCTCCGTGCCTTTCACGATCTCTCGCTGTGGTTCCGGACACCTGAGGCCACCAGGCATTGGACGTGCCTGGATCCCCGCGTTGTGTGCGTCCGCGCCCGTACCAGCTGGGTGCCGCAGACCCGCGCACCGGCGTCCCCCCTGGGATACTGCCCATCTCGCGGATTTTTTTAGCCTGTTTTTTGTATCAGTTTTGTAATTTTGTATGCGGATTTTGCCAAATTTTGTCTAAATTATTTTCTAAATTCTAAAAAGGCCCTTTCGGTTTCTCTGGCCCTCCTTTTTTTGGTTCCCGTTTGGCTATACTCTCCCGGGGTACTCCGCGGTCTTTACACCTTCCTGCATCGATACACTCTCTCAACACAACACTAGTTCAGCGACACTATATCGACGGAGTCCCCTCAGGACCCGGCTCTCGGCTCACCTTTTTGACACTTTGGCAATTTCTAGGCCCTTTTAAATTTTTATTATACCGTTCGGACAAATTCAACTAAATCTTTCTTTGTACACCTAAATTTCACGTTTCGCCTGTGGTCGTCGACCACAGGTTAGCTAGCTTCTTTTTTTTAACGCTACACTGGACAATAGAAAGCAAGTTGTAAAAATTGATAAACACTGCAGTGAAGAAAAAAACTTAATTTTTGGTGTACCGCAGGGAAGTGTCCTCGGTCCAACACTTTTCCTAATTTATATCAACGAGTTATGTAATCTTCGTGGTGTTGGAGGGAGGACAGTATCCTACGCAGACGACACTGCAATCGTTTTTACTGGCAAATCATGGAATGATGTGCAGATTGCTGCTGAAATGGGCTTGGTTAAAGTTTTGGACTGGCTAAATGAGAATCTCCTCACTCTAAATATTAGTAAAACAAATTATATTTGCTTTGCCCCGTATATAAGTTCTCAACCAACCATAGACTTCTGTGTGAGAATCCATGGCTGTCCGAATCCTGGCCGTCTCATATGTGACTATTCCCATATTAAAAAACTAAGTTGTACAAAATACCTTGGTGTCATGGTCGACCAAATATTAAGTTGGCACAATCATATTGAGATGACTATGAATAGAGTAAGGAAGTTGATATATATCTTCAAATCCTTAAGGCATGTTATGTCTACGGAGCTTCTAAGAAAATTCTATATTGCTTTAGCCCAGTCTGTCATTAGTTATTATATTTCTGTATGGGGTGGTGCCAATAAAACAAATTTTCTAGATATCGAACGAGCTCAGAGATCACTTCTAAAATTAATGTTTTTCAAGCCTTACCGTTTTCCTACTGATGACTTATTTTCTCTAAGTGACGTTCTTTCTGTCAGGAAGCTTTATATTTTGAACCTTATTGTGACTTTCCATAAAGCATTACCTTTCGATGAGTCTGTTCATAACAAAAGACGGAATGATTTGGTTGTTTCTACCCATAGCTCTCGCACTGTTTTCGCAGCTAGGCAATATCCTTCACAAGCTACCTACCTATACAACAAACTAAATCGTGTAATACGAATGTATCCTATGCAACTAAACTCATGTAGAATTGCACTAACTGAATGGCTTAAGGCACAATCATACGATGAAGTAGAGGATCTGCTAGTAAGAACCAAGTGAGCAACTTGCATGTGGGTTTATTCCCGAACCCAAGGTTTTTAATAATCTAACCGTAAGGCATGTAGGTGCATACTGGGGGCCGATCGCGCTAACCGGAACGGATTTACCAAAGTTAAACTTTAACCAAAAACGTTACGTTATGCACATTTCGTATCGCCCTAACATTTTTAACGTGAACGTTCCAACTTTAGTTTGGATAATACGTTGATGAACGATCGACCGAACTTGAACGAGCGAGCCACTGAACAATCGGTATCGCCCTAACCTTCTGACAGCACTTTGACAGCGGTTTTAACCAAAGTTGAAACGTTACCGCTGTCAAATGAACGTTTTTGATAAAGTACGTCCGAAGAGACTTTTACTCGATCGTTGGTGAAACGTTTACGTTATTTTCGTGCTTAAATGCAATAATATTGATCGGATTTTAATTTAATATTATTGGTCAGGCTTCTTAAGGTGATGTAGCTAAAGACAGAGCGTAGAACCCAGTGGTGGAAGGTTTATAAGGCCGGTCATTAACTTCCATACTAAGTCTACACAATAAGTGATTATGCTCCAGTTTTTACTTTCTACATCTAGACAAATATTCTGAATAAAAGAATTACCTAATGTGAGTACTGTAGGGAACGGCCTCCTTTGAACATACTTCGCAATTCTTTCATCCGCTATATAATATAATTGCAATATAATACCTATCTCTAAACTTTTTAATCGTTTTGGACAAGCCGAAATGACCTCCAAACCACGGATCATCATGAAGCTCTCTCATGACCTCCTCAAATAATGAATCAGGCACTACTATACGATCAAAGAAACTATCACCTATCTTACATCTATGATACAGACTACCGTCTTTTAACCAAAAACCTTTATAACTCGGACGAGGACCGTTGGCTAACCGAGAAAGGAGACTCGAACAAAAACTATCGGTATTCTGTTCATTTAAGTCCGCAACCTCAATTCTAAACAAGTCAAGACCATCGTCTACTATACTTGGGCCAGACTTATCATCATCTGAATTTTCAAACAGGGGATTCCTACTCATAAAATCTGCAACTACATTTTCTTTGCCAGAACAATACACAATCTTAAAATCATACTGCTGGATCGCCAAAGCCCACCGTGCTAATCTTCCATTCATTTCCTTTTGGGAACGGCCTCCTTTGATAGATGCTGGCTGTTTCTCTGGTTCGTTTGATGTACTTTATATCTTTGGATTTCGAATGGATTATTTTGTGTGAGTCAGTTTGACGGCCATCGGGGTCCGTTGATCGTGGTGTTGTATACTGAATAGATATAAAAATAAAATAAACGTGATAATAATATATATTACCCGTTTACTATTGTACCTATAGTAACTTAAGAAATTACATTATTTCAGGGTAATAAGTCAAGCCAGAGTGCAACCACCGTGATTAGGAGCCCCATCTTAAAGCATGGAACACTCGCTCTCTTGGCTGTTGTGTCTACCTATACCAGAGAAGAAATAATAGCCTATACCAACTAAAGATCTAAATTTGGCATCGCTCAGCGCCGTGACTGTGGTAAAGTAATTTATAAGGAGTGGAGAATTTGTGTACAAAATCCAAAACGGGGCCAATACCTAACATCGTTTTATCATTGGATCTATGAAACAGAAGAAGAGTGTAAGTGTGACAATTTTCAATGGAAACTATAAGAGTTTGACCATGCATCATTCAGCAGCTCTCCGTGTTATACATAAGAAGGGAAGACAGAAAACACAACAGATTTATCAAGGATCTTTATATGCAAGTTGTGATGTGAATGTGGCTTTTATCAATATTGTTATTACCTAATCTAGGTAGATTCCTAAGAAATTTGATTTTATTAGAACTTTCCGTAGATTATGTAATGTACCTAAGTATAAATACTAAACATGTAACTGATTTTATTTAGGTACCTTATTTTATGTTAAGGTAGTTAAAAACTCTGTTGCAATGAGAAAAAGGTACCTTATAATCTGCATCTGCCAACAGTTAAATCCCCTATTAAACTCATTAGAAAAGATAAATAGATAAGAACTAATTGAAGCCTTTTATTTGGTCTGTTTATATTTACCTATTGAATTAAATTTTTACACACACTTGCAACAATAACTCCACTTCAGCTTTTTATTTATTTAAGTATTAATAATAGGAAGACCGACAGTACTATATTAATTCTGTGCCGACAGCTACAGATAACTTAGCACAGAGGACAAAGGATGTACTCAGGCTAGGCTGCTTGAAACGGATTAAGTTTTCTCTGGTAATTATTTTTATGCTTTGTCATGAAATGTCGCATAATATAATTGTGCAGTTCAGTAAACTATACATGTAAACAAAATTTCATATAAATATATAAAAAATCTCTCGAGTAAATTCTAACTGTTACAATCAATCAATATTGCTGCAAAAGCATTGTTGTCTTTATAATCTTTGTTATCAGCCGGAAGACATTCACTGCTGAACATTGGCCTAAAGTAGTTAAAATTATAGTAGGTACTCATGTTTCTATCTAATGAAAATGCTGACAACACTTAGGTACCTACTTACACTCCAAGAAAAAAGTATGCCATCAAAAACACAACTTGTAAAAAAAGTTTTTTCACTAAATATCTCAGGAACTTTCTCATTTGTCCAGAATTGGGTCAATGTTTCATTGATTGATAACTCACATTTTAATACAACTTTATTACAGGTGGGCTGAGATAAATATGAAGGCAGGTTACCTCCAATTACATAGCCAAATACCGTACCTATTGACTATATGCAGTTTATGCTGTGATGAGGAGCAGGTGCTCGCAGATTCAGCCGCTGGCGACGACGGCTCCGTGGAGCTCGCCGGTCGGGCGGGCAGATCTAGCTGAATCGGCTGGGCGGTGGGCAGCAGAGACTGAAAGAACACATCAGATCCTATTAGCATGTGCACATCACCTGCCTCGTTAAATTGTTCATCAGCCAACACAATATTGGTAGGTATTTTTACTCCTGTCATATTGATTTTATGCTGTGGTAAACGGCAAGTAATTACATCCACAATGTGGCAATTGATTGTTGTTTGAAAGGCCGATATTAAGGAATGCCGCGCTTTTGTTATCAAAGTTAGCACTGAAAACTCATGACGTATTGAAGCTTAAAATTAACATAAAGCAGGTGTATTTATTCAGCGACTCGAAAATCGTCCTTGCATGGCTAAATACAGAAATAACAAAACTTCAGGCATATGTCGGGAACAGAGTAAATGTCATTCGTCAGAACACCGCAGGATGGCGCTGGCTGTACGTGAACACCACCGAAAACCCTGCTGATCTGATAAGCAGAGGTGTTTTGCCGAGTGAGCTGGGTAACAAGGAGCTGTGGTCCACATTTTCTGCAAAATAGTAAGTACGATTTTACTACCTGCGAAACAAGTTTTCCTGCTGAGGTGCCAGAAATGAAACCCTGCTTGGTCTCCAATTTGGTGTGTCAGAATCCACTTGATTATGTTTTCAAGCGCTTGTATAACTATTCTGATATCAATAAATTGTCAGAATTTTTGCATACATACAAAAATTTTTAAATAATATTTTTTTTTTTTTTACTAGCCTACTGGATCCCACTGCTGGGCAAAGGCCTCCCCCGATTTTTTCCACCGCTCTCTGTCCTGCGCATGTTCTGTCCAGTCTACGCAAAAGGCGTCCAAGTCGTCACGCCATCTCTTTTTGGATCTGCCCCGACGTCGGTTACCGTCCTCGGGCACCCAGTGCATAACGACTCTAGCCCACCGTTCCGGACCCATTCTACTAACATGCCCAGCCCATTCCCACTGGAGTTTGGCAGTTTTCTGTCCAACATCAGCGATACCAGTTCGGGAACGCAGCGTGGTGTTCCTGATTCGGTCTAGCCGTGTGACACCTAGTATACTACGTTCCATTGCTCTTTGGCAAACCTTGAGTTTGGACTTTTGACTTTTAAATAATATAAATAACAAAAAAGAAAAATCACACACGAGTTTTTTACGCTGCTCAGAATTAAAAATATGAACAAAGCAAATACTTTCAATCCGAACTTGAATCTTTAGGCAAAGGAAATAAATTGAAGGGCAATTTAGTAAACTTACATCCTTTTCTCGATGAGCAAGGGCTTCTGAGGGTCGGAGGAAGGCTTCATCATGCCGACATTCCTTATTCTCATAAACATCCAGTCATATTACCTAAAGATTCCATTATCACTAATTTACGCACGCCGGGCCTAGACTTTTACTTGCAAATTTAAATCAAAGGTTTTGGATCGTGAATGGCTTGCTGCACGTGAAAAAAGTAACCCATAAATGTGTAACTTGTTTCAGGCAGAAAGCAACTGTAGCAAAACAGCTGATGGGCTCCTTGCCAGCCAGTCGAGTCACTACTACTAGCCGACCTTTTGAGAAAATCGGAGTGGATTTCGCTGGGCCAGTCCAGGTTAAGCTCTCACGAGTAAGACGTTCAGTAATTGGTAAAGGTTATATTTTAGTTTGCGTATGTTTCGCGACGAAGGCAGTTCATCTAGAACTGGCTTCCGATTTAACCACTGAAACCTTTTTAGCGTGTATTAGAAGACTAATATCGAGACGAGGGCTGCCCACAGAAATTTACTGCGACAATGCTAGCACGTTTAAATGCGCAAGGAGCCAGTTATCTGAGCTTTATGCGCTGCAGTCTTCACCAGAGTCACCAGGCAAGGGTGTACGAGTTTTCCTCTCAGAGAGGTATAGATTTTCACTTCATACTCAGTTACTCGCCTACGTTCGGTGGTCTGTGGGAGGCTGCAGTGAAGAGCACAAAATATAATTTTAAAAGAATAATGCAAATAATACCTTAACATATGAACAATTAGCAACTTTACTCACTGAAATAGAAGCTGTTTTAAATAGTCGCCCACTGTTACCACTGTCGTCTGATCCTAATGATTTTTGTTACCTTACGCCAGGACATTTTATCATAGGTACTTCATTAACAATGTACCCAGAAAAAGACGTAAGTAATGTTCCACAAAATCGCTTGAAATTGTACCAAATATGTTCTAACTTAAAAAAGTCGTTTTGGAAACAGTGGCACAAGTACTACTTGAATGTATTGCAAAATAGACCTAAATGGCTAAATGAAACGTGTAATGTAAAGATAGGCAGTTTGGTAATTCTTAAAGAGGATAATATTCCTATAATGTCATGGCCTATGGCTAGGATTGTAAAGGTCATTGCAGGGCATGATGGGAAGGTCAGGGCGGTAGAAGTCTTGACTTCTAATAATAAAACTCATCTTCGGTCCATACATAAAATATGTGTATTACCTATAGAAAATAAGTAAACATTTTAGTTCCTAAAATAAATACTAGGTGTCAGCACAGTCCTTGTATTTTAGTACCTAATACATTTTTCTTTGGTGCTGCAGTTACAATTTTCTAATAAATTGACCAATATTTATGTCATTAATAAGATATTTTGGTTTCTGTTAAAATATTTTTTAATTACCTTTTGTGTATGAATCTTAGGGTCTTGTACCATCCCAAGAAAAGTTATCTTCGTAGGGCTAAGTATTTCTAAGTACAAAAATTGTATTTTTGTATGAAAATAAGACTTTGTGTACTTTCATACTATTTTTTTTATTTATTTTTATTTTATTTTATTATTTATTGTACACAAGAACATTACAAAAGAAAATTCGAACATAAAGAAAAACGACACAACAGGTACTGCTTATTTCTAACGAAATGTCTTCCAGCAGACCTAGGAAGAGAGAAATCTGGTACAAGAAAGCGGATAAAACGTGCACAATAATTTAAATGTAATATAATATATAACGTAATACAAACAAAACAAACTTAACCTAGATACAATTAAAATAAATATATATATAACAGAACAATATATATATATATGTAAAGAAATAATAATTTCTTTTATAATCGAGTACAAATGCGACCCCTGAACGTCGATAAAACAGAAGTAGAACTTCTTTGATAAAATCATAGATGGCGCTGTTTGGCGCTCGTCGCTGACATTGAAGTGTTGATAAAACAGTTCTTTGTGGTTTATAAAATGGAGGAATGTCAAAAGGAGATTTTTGTAGCTGAATAAATTGTATTTAGTTTTCACAAAGGAAATTTGGAAAAAGGACTTTAAATGTCGTTTCTTTGTTTTCAGGTAGGATATCTTTTTATTTCAGTATGTACCTACTGTAATTTTAAGGTGTAAATGTTATGCTGAAATAAATATCTTTGTTTTCAGAGCAACACATAAAGTTTATTTTTCCTGGCTCCTAACAGACTGAATTGTCTTATAAAACGACATTTCTAGTTAAAGAAGATGGAAAAATTAAGATTTACATTTGCTGTATTAGCGGCAAATGATGGTAAAACAAATGTGATCTGCATAACCTCAATCGAAACACCCGACGGCCGTGTGTTTGAAATACCTGATGATTTAAAACCAGTGAGTAAACACACAGGTATAACAAGTTCAGATATTTATACGAAAGTCAAGAATTCATTAAAAAAAAGGCATCAGTTGCGAAAGTTGTGGATACCATTGACTGAGGACTTGAGGAAAATATACTTAGATGAAGGTGAAAATGTACAATTTGGTGATCAATACTTGGATGAGATGGTTAAGGAAGACGAATCTTCAAATAATAACAACAAGTAGAAATCTAGGAAAATTGTCGGTAAAAATATCTAATACGATATACAGAATAAATACAGGTCATAAAAAAGTGGAATCGAATCTATTTCATATTACAAAACTTATTCCAGTACCGATATAGGAGAAACCAAACAAAAGAAAGTAAAATCATTTGGAGAAAATTTGATGAAAAATTTTCTGGTTGGGGGGGGAGATGTAAAGAAATAATAATTTCTTTTATAATCGAGTACAAATGCGACCCCTGAACGTCGATAAAACAGAAGTAGAACTTCTTTGATAAAATCATAGATGGCGCTGTTTGGCGCTCGTCGCTGACATTGAAGTGTTGATAAAACAGTTCTTTGTGGTTTATAAAATGGAGGAATGTCAAAAGGAGATTTTTGTAGCTGAATAAATTGTATTTAGTTTTCACAAAGGAAATTTGGAAAAAGGACTTTAAATGTCGTTTCTTTGTTTTCAGGTAGGATATCTTTTTATTTCAGTATGTACCTACTGTAATTTTAAGGTGTAAATGTTATGCTGAAATAAATATCTTTGTTTTCAGAGCAACACATAAAGTTTATTTTTCCTGGCTCCTAACAGACTGAATTGTCTTATATGTATATATATAGAACAATAAACTACATATATAACTATATACACAGATACATATACTAAAATACCTAACCTAACACGGATTACTTGCACAGAGAAAGATAATGTTCCTTCACTCGTTTTTTGAACACAGATATTGAAGGGCTGTCACGCACAGTGTGAGGGAGCGAGTTCCACAACTTAACTGCATGGACTGTAAAAGAGGAGGAGTAAAAACCAGAACTATGAGAAGGGATGGAAAGAAGAGTGCGCATAGCAGGACGGCATGGCCTGTCCTGAGAGTGTAAGAAAGAGAAACGGTCTTTAAGATATGAAGGCGACGAAGGGTTATGAAGAATATTGAAGAGAGTAGATAAGATATGAGAATTCCTGCGAAAGCGAACTGGGAGCCACTTGAGCCGAGAACGGAAGTCGGACACGTGATCATATTTGCGCAAGCCGAAGATGAATCGAATGCACAAATTTTGTAGACGCTCAAGTTTGTCTACGAGCTCCTCGGTGGCGTCCAAGTAGCAAGAGTCAGCATAGTCGAGAATAGGCAAGAGTAGAGTTTGTGCAAGAGAGATCTTTGTGTTCAAGGGTAAGAAATTTTGGAGGCGCCTAAGAGAATGAAAGGAATAATGTACCTTTTTACTAACCTCATTGATGTGATGGCTCCAGGAAAGTGTGCAATCGAGTACCAGACCCAAGTTCTTTGCCGTTTTAGCAAAAGCGATTGGACAATTATTGTAGATGACCGGTGGAACTGTAGCAAGATCTAGTTGTCTGTACATAATAAGGACTACCTAAAAGCAGCACCTGGGACTTCTTTGGATTGACTAACAGACCAAAAGATTTGGCCCACTCTGACACGCGCAGGAGATCAGCGTTGGTGTCTGCGATAGCGCTGTTAATATCACTAACTTTAAAGTGACGGTAGATCTGTAAGTCGTCTGCATAAAGATGAAAGCTAGAAGAGATGATACTATTTAATGTTTTGTGTACCTCATGTTTAAAAAATTAAGATTTTCACGTTATTTTCTTGCTAAGTGGCAGCATGTTGCAATTAGTAAATATGGCAACATCAATTTCATGTAATATTGCTTGTAGCAACATTATTTTTTCTCTTCTTCCGGCGATCCCGGGTCAAATATACTAGTGAAAAGTGCTCCGTGGTTTTAATTAATAAATACACCTCCGATACACCAGCCAGACCAAAGAACCCCAAAAATACAGTCCACAACTCTACAAGATGAAACATTTAAGATGTGAAATTGGGTGTGTAACAAGAGTAAGTAAGAGATCGTATCTTTTATAGTGAAAAATGATAATCTTACACATTTAGTAATAATGTAATGTACATCAAGAAAGATGAAAAACAATTAATTGTTTTTTTTAGATTGATCGTTTTCATTGATTGATTGTTGTACAAGTACCTACATATTATTTATTTATTACGAGATATTTTGTAACATTTTTTTACTTCAAGGTTTCCACGTCTGGGCCGTAAAGATAGGAAAAAATTGATAAAGTTCATCGAATATTGTTTGTTTCACAAAGTAAATTCAGAACTTATAACTAAAATAAATATCATAATTCAATTTATTTGTCAAACATCTTCAACCCACCCAATTGAATAGGCAGAATATAAACAAAGTGTCGCGTCTATGACGGTGACATCGCATCTATGACTTATTAGCCGACCCCCGCACTGCCGCGCTTGTTGCACAGATTTTGTAGGCAACGTCTTTTCTAGTACGATTATACTTCAATGGATATCGCAAGACGTTTGATGATAGCCGTAAGTAAAACAAAGCCATCAAAAACATAACTTGTAAAAAAACCAAGTCTCGCACGCAACTTAGTCTACCGTAAAAAGTTGTGAGATCCATGTAATACCAAGTCGGTTAATTTATTCAGTCCCTTCTGTCTTAAGTTATTACGTAATTAGCTCACCTAACAACATCTTATAGTGACCAGATCAATATTAAAAATCTCTTATGTTTTAAATAAATACATAGATTGACCTGGCAATCGCATGAAAACACAATGTGAGACTCTTAAGTAGGGACTGAATAAATTAACCGACTTGGTATTACATGGATCTCACAAATTTTTACGGTAGACTAAGTTGCGTGCGAGACTTGGTTTTTTTACAAGTTATGTTTTTGATGGCATCTCATTTCTTTTTGTAGATCGCATGAAAACACAATGTAAAAATGCACACCTACGCTCCACCGACCCTACACCTAACCTACACCTAACCTACACCTACCCTATACCTACCCTATACCTACCCTACACCTATCCAACACCTATCCAACACCTATCCAACACCTACCCTACACCTACCCTACACCTACCCTGCACCTCTTATTCAATTATATTCCATTATACAGGTACACTGATTCATTTACTGCAAATGTAACTTTGTAATCCTATATAATGCCCCAAGATTTATATGGGATTACAAAGTTATCTAGCAAATGATGTATCTAGAAAACTGGGCCGAAATTGCAAAATGTTTTAGTTTTTCCTTAGTTTATACACTAAACACTAATTCCATTCTAAATTTGAAGCTTCTATGTCTGCTAGAAGTGCCTTAGAGTTTTGATGATCGGTCAGTCAGTGAGTGACAAAATAAAGAAACTTTGACTAGTTATAATTCATAAACTACTGGTTCAAATTGATTGAAATATACCGTATTTATACAATGCCTGCTTGGTTACTGAAAACTCAGGCTTCTAGTTTTATCCACAACGAAGTTATAGGGGGGTCGAAAATGGCCTGAACTGCTTCGAGAAAAGTATGGTACGGCCGTGCCGCTTTTTTGCTCGACTTGGCGGGGGCACTGCCGTGCCCCCAGATTGTATAATTTTGTATAGTAACACGAATTTTTTAATAATACTTCCCAGTAGTATAGTGATTGTTTGGATTTACTATAAGAAATATGAAATCGAAATTATTTATTGCTATAATGTCTTTGTTGTTAATAAATATCATTTATTCTTTACAGAGGTCAACTGTGCAAACATGGGTGCAAGCATCGATATGCGGACTTGAGCGATATAGACTGTTTTCGCCCAGGCTGGAAACCCACAGCCTATTCCGAAGCATCGCACCTACACCGTAGCATTGTTGCCATGCATAGGTGATAGTCCGTTTGCTTCAACCCGTTCAACGGCGAATACACACGGGGCGGCGGCGGCGTGACTCTGCAAACTGTTCGTAACCACTTGAGGGCAGTAGGGCCGGCTAAGAAAATACAGATAACCGAAGAACATAAACGAGAGAGACTACGGTTCGCAAGACAGTTTTGATTGGTGTAATAATGTGGTGATATTTACGGACGAAAAGACTTTTAAATCCGATAAGGACGGGCGTAAAATACTATGGAGAAGACTCGGAGACGTTATAAAGAAGTAAATGTTCTCCCGGCCAGGTCTAGTGGCCACATTACCTTGGGCTTTTGGGGTTGGGACCGGTGTCTAAAAAAACATTTATAATTTGCTATTGTATAATATAAAAAATATTTTGTTCGATTTTTAGAGGTGATTCGACGTGACAGTAATGTGATGTTATTGTTAAGTTATACAAATTATTTGTAACAACAAATAATACCAAAAAAAAAAAATATTCTTCATCACAGGTATTTAATCAAATTTTTCCCATCTCTAGTGTCATTGGACATCTAAAATATAGACTATCGATTCTCAGAACGGACACGGGACAAGTATTTGTACACCATTCGTGCCTATAATTTTAAAGAGATGTACTTGAATCAATTTATGTTAGAAAACATTTTCTTTTTTGCCTTAATTATCTTGTTTACGTATTTACAAACATAAATATTATTTTGAAATATTTAGTTCATCATTTCATTAATTTATTATTTCATAACAATTATTTAACAAAGCTTTTTTTATTTATTTGTGGTTTTTTCATTTTGAAATTAATTGTTCTAATGTGAATGTTATGGTACAAGTAGTACGTAAAAATTTTTAACCATAGCGGTAAAAATAGGCACATTGACCTAAAATTACATATCTGGTCCGAATATTCTTTGACACAGCTGATCACTAGAGATGGGAAAACTTTAATTAAATGCCTTTGATAAAAATATTCTTATTTTTTGGTATTTTTTGTAACACGTTGTATAATTATAACCTAACATGTTGATTCATAGACTCGTCGATCGGATGTACTTTTGACGTGTAAAATGTAAATGAAGCTGGACAACAACGGAAACTTGCATTCCTGGACGTCATGTCATGGTGACGGTTAAAGATAATGGAATGTTAGGTCACTCTTCTACAGAAAAGCAACTCACGCAGACAAATATTTGCACGCTACTTCACATTACCATCCACGCCACCTGGATTCAATCGTTAGGTCACTTACAGACAGAGCTTACTGAAGAACTGAAGCATGTCAAGACTGTCCTGCGACGAAACGGGTACAGTACGAAGTTGTGCAAATCAAAACGCACACCTAGGAGGAGGAAAGAAGAAGTGCAACGTCAACCAGCGTTTTTGCCTTATTTTGTTTTTTATTTGTGGTTCGTGTGATTGGCGAACAATATTCAAATACTTCGAACTTGCTTTGTGTTTTGGTATATTGAGATCTTCACTACAGGAACAAGGAAGTGTTTGTTACCAGTGACAACCCTTGTGATCCGTGAATGAGTGTACACATATTTCTTAATCTTTATCAGTGAATCATACGGAATGCGCTTGCAGAGCATTAACTTTTGGTGGGACCACGACTGGTTCATTCGGTGCCTTTGGTATTTCGATCGCCGAGACACGAGGACGAATTTAGTTGTTAAGACAAATTATCTGTATCTTTAATTTGGATTTACTAATTAATAAATCTCTCAGTAATATATATTGTTTTTTAAAACACACCTCCTGCGGCCAAATCCGTAATTGGTGCAGTCGGAAGAGGGGTGGTTACTCGGTACGCGAAATCTAACTTCGATTCCGTGCTGCAAGTCGCATCATCGCTGGTGCGTCGACCATCCCAGAACCTACGGAAGCCGCTGAAGGAGTCTCCAGGGAAGAAACTCATCTAGAAATCGATGGCTCGACTCCCGCATTTTGTACTGTCACTGACACTCATCATGACCCTGGACCAAGTACAAGCCGATTACATGACTATGAAAACTATCCGACTTGACGATTTATCATATGGACCTGGGATTCTGCCATTTATTCTGGGAAAAACTAAAATAATTTCTCATGATCACACCTTCTTGCAGGAAATTAATATTAACTCAATACAAGACCAAATTAATTTACTAAGAAATGAATTAACAAACTCAGTCTCTAACTTATCTAAAGCCAATTTTTCTTCCTTTAAACCTCAGTTTCAGTACTTATTCCACAAATTAAACCAGATAAATTCCAAATTAGAAACATTTGAGCCTAAAAGATCAAAACGTGGAATAATCAATCCATTGGGAACATTAATAAAAAGCATTACAGGAAATTTAGACCATGATGACGCTTTGAGGTTCGAAAATGATATCAAAATTTTGCAAGAAAATGATGATAAAATTTCAAACTCACTAAATAAACACATAAACTCTATTTCAAGACATGACTGTTCAGCAAAATCAAACCATAAAGAAATTAAGTCTTTCAACTTAGTTTGCAAAAAGCTGTTTCATATCTTTTGAACGCTACAGATAAAAGTAATATGTACAATTAGTTTCAGTTAATGCAACATTTTAATGTAATGGCAGAAAATGTGGACGATTTGAACTTAGAGATAGATTAGAAAATATTTTAGCTTTTAGCCGCGCGAACGCGATGCACCATTCCATTTTGAGCACCTCTCAATCAAATATAATGCTAAGAAAATTAAGCACGATTTATAGCTCTGATCAGATATTAGATTTAGATAATAGGTATTATTATAATTTGATTAATATAGGTTCGTACTTTATTAGAAACAAAATAGTAATAGTCCTGAAGTTTCCCATCCTACATAAAACATCCTTCGATCTATACAAGCTCTGTCCGGTTCCTAATAAAAAATCTCACATAATATTACCACCCTATCCTTACATAGCAATCAATTCCAAGGAATATGTGTATATGGGTGATGAATGCCCTAAGATAGACACCTGGTACATATCGTCACTGGAAAGGTAAAATGTCTAACAGACCATTTTGGCGATATTGAGTTATATACATATTTGAAATCAGCAGAATTTTCTGCGTCGAACAGCTCGGATCTCAAAGCGATCTGAGTACTTTTACTGGCGCTTTAGACAACGAAAAATGTCTATATGAGGACAAACGAGTTTTCTTAAGTGACAAGATTTTGATCGATTTATAGATTGTGTCGCTGCAGTCACTCATTTTTCTAACACGATTGTGTTATAGACATTTTTGTATACCTTGATTTGTTCTTTTTTGTCTGGTTAGTATTTTTGCATTTTTGTGCTTTAGGTAAATGTATACAATTAGTGAATTTATTTTTTTATGCATGACGCACATTATGTCTATAAGTTAAATCGCTTTTTCCTGATTTGTACACAAATGGCGTGTTAGCTAAAACAGGTTACACAATATTTACACATTTATGGAGGTTAGTCATTTTAGCTTCATGCAACTTGGTATTCTATGTCGTTTAAGCAATTCGTCCTTGCAAATATTCTGCACGTTTTGGTGTGTTAGTAAAAATTGTGTACTAGTATTATTAACATTTTGTAGTTAAGTATATTGAAAAACAACTCTATCGAATAGCAAAAGCGAGAAAGAAGAATGCAAGAGACTTATCGCACGTGAAATGTATAAAAGACGACACTGGATGGAAGGCCTCTGACAAATGACGATGAAATAAGAGAACGTTGGAAGATGTACTTTGAAAGACTAATGACTGAAGAGAATGTTTGGAAAGGAGATTTAGAGGACACACCGCTGAATGTAGGATTGGTGAGAGAAGTTAGTGTGGAAGAAGTAAGGATGGCAGTGCGAAGTATGAAAAATGGAAAAGCGGTAGGACCTGACGGAATACCAGTTAAAGTATGGAAGTTGTTAGGTGCGGATGGGTGGGTGTGGCTGACCTTATTATTATTATTATCGTTCGGCCTCACAAAATAAAACCTGCATTAAAAAACTACAAACTTATATTCAAGTTCTGTATCCAGTCTACAGCCGCTGGGGTAAGCTCATGGAGCTCCTCATATGTTCCTGGGAACCTCCCGAGGGGACACTCTCCCACTATGTGTGCCGTGGTCTGCTCCGGCGCCCCGCAGTCGCAGGCTGGTGAGTCTGAGACCCCCCACTTATGAAGATGGTAGTTACATCTGGCTACTCCCGTCCGGATGCTAGCTTTAAAGCCGGGAACCTGGGCAGACGGGTCCGGTATTATGCCAGCAGAGCACTCAAGAGACTGCCACTCAGCCAACCAGGATGAGTGAATGTTGAAAGGTTACCGTATTGCGGGATCAGACCAGATAGGTTTTCGTGAAGGTAAACGCTGCGGAATGCATCCATCTAGCGTTTTTCTAATCGGCAGTTTATGCGGAAGTTGACAGCTTTCCGCTTTAGCCCATTCGCCTGCTGCAGTAAAAACACGCCTTAGGTATGGCGATGGGCGCGATGTGCGAGAGAACCGGTAGTCACGGCGTAGGAGTCGAGCGCAAGGTACCTGAGATGATGCGCATCGCTCGGTTCAGCTGCACGTCCACTTTGAAGGTATGTGAACTACGGTACCAAACCGGAGCACAATACTCTGCCGTAGAGAACACTAAAGATAGTGCAGATGTCCGCAGCACATCGGCACGAGCACCCCACGACGTGCCCGCCAATCGACCTATAAGGTTAACCCGAGATTTTATCTTTTGTGCAGTGACTTCCAGGTGATTTCGAAAAGTCAGAGACCTGTCTAGCGTGACCCCTAGGTATTTTGGGGTGAAGTTATGACGCACCTTTCTTCCATCAAAGAACACTTCCAGCTCTCATTTAGCTATACAGTTAGTTAAGTGGAAGGCGGTAACCTCTGACTTTGTGGGATTTAGGCAAAGGCGCCATCTTTTGTAGTATTTGTTGAGGGCTGAAAGGTCCTGGGAGAGAGCGAGAGCCAGCACAGCCCAGCTTCCATAAAAATTGGCATCAAGGTGCCTATGGTTAAGTCGGTGCCAAAAGCTCGGTGGAACTTTTCGAAAGCATCCTGGAGGCTGTATGGGGAGCGGGTAGTAGTGCGCTGGTTTAAGCCCAAAGTTGAAAACTATGACCGGTTCTGCAGAGTGCTGCTCAATGCTGCGAAACACCACGTCCCAAAAGGCTGCCGTAGGGAGTACGTCCCAGGATGGAATGCGATGACTGAAGAGGCCTACCGAGAGTTTTTGGAAACTAATAACCAGGATTCAGCCACTGCCCTTCTAACCGCGCTCGACGAATCCCGACGGCAGAAATGGGTTAAGCAAACCGAGGAATTAGACTTTACACATTCCAGCAAGAAGAGCTGGGCGCTGCTTCGTAAGATGGGAGGAGCCGCCGCTCCAGAACCTCCAGGGCCTGCTGTTCATCCGGATAAAATAGCTGAACGTCTCCAACTTCTCACAAAAAGTGGTACGCTGGACAAAGCTTTCACTAAGCACATCCGCAAAAGCAATGTGAACAAAGCAAAGTCAGCTCCGATCAATGAAAATCTCGACAAACCCTTTACGATCGAGAAGCTGGACGTGGACTTAGATGATCATCTAAGTCCGGAAAAGCGGCGGGGGTGGATGGCATTTACCCAGAGTTCCTGGCCCATCTCGGGAAGCGAGCCAAGCGATGGCTAACCGGATTTTTCAACGACATCCTAGAGTCCGGTACTCTCTCACCTATTTTTAAAAAAGCCAAAGTGATTGCTATCCTCAAACCCGGAAAACCCGCTGACGACCTTGCCAGTTACCGTCCAATATCATTGCTGAGCGTCACTTACAAACTGTTGGAGCGCTTGCTGTACAACCGTCTATATCCAGAAGTGAACCCCCATATCCGTGCTGAGCAGGCTGGCTTCAGGAATGGACGCTGCTGCGCCGACCAAGTTTTAGCCCTAACTACGTACATCGAGGCTGGTTTCCAGCGGGGACTAAAGACCTTTGCTGCCTTCGTGGACCTCAAGGCGGCCTACGACACAGTATGGGTAAACGGATTGCTGCACAAGCTGAGTGATATAGTTCCCTGTAAAAAGGTCCTTCCATTACTCAAGAGTATGCTTGGTCCCTGATACATAAAAGTTATGCTTGGCGAGAGGGAAAGTGGTTTCAGGGTCGTCAAAAACGGCCTACCCCAGGGGTCTGTGCTTGCTCCCCTGCTCTTTAACGTCTACACAAGCGATGTGCCCGCTACTCAATCTGAAAAGTTCATCTACGCATACGACCTAGCCCTTGGTTTTCAAGGTAAGCGTTTTAGTGAAGGAGAGGACGCTGACCTTATTCTTCTCTAAGTTGTTGCATGATGAGACGATACCTGATGAATGGTGTAACAGTTTACTGGTACCCATCTTTAAAAATAAGGGTGATGTACAAGAATGCAATAACTATAGAGGAATAAAGCTTATGTCACATACCATGAAAGTTTGGGAGAAAATAATTGAAAGAAGGATACGAGAAGAGAGTGAAATAACCCAGAACCAGTTTGGATTTATGCCTGGTCGAGGAACGACGGATGCTATTTTTACACTTCGCATATTATGCGAAAAATACAGACGGGTGCACAAAAACCTGCACATGGTGTTCGTTGACCTCGAGAAGGCATACGATCGTGTTCCTCGTGAGGTTTTGTGGTGGGCCTTGAAAGAAAAATGCGTGCCTGGGAAGTATGTAGAGTTAATTCGTGCAATGTATCGAACATCCCACACACGGGTAGCAGTCAGCTGCCGGGACTAGTGACGAGTTCGGTGTGGCTGTTGGCTTACACCAAAGGTCGGCTCTAAGTCCTTACCTCTTCCTACTTGTAATGGACGCATTGACGTCGGACATACAGGAAGAGGCACCCTGGTGTATGCTGTTTGCTGATGACATTGTTCTCGACGGTGAAGATGGAGCTGAGGTCCAGAACAGACTGGTGAAATGGCAACAGAAAGTGGAGAATGTGGGGTTAAAAATCAGCAGAACCAAAATAGAGTACTTGTTCCGTGATTTTGGCGGTCTCTCCAACTCTGCAGCCTTGTCCCTTGATGGGGTTCCATTACCGGTCTGTTCCGACTTTAAGTACCTCGGTTCACTGATTCAGGGAGATGGCGAGATAGACCGGGATGTAAAGCATAGAATTAACTCAGGATGGATGAAATGGTGGCAGGTCACGGGAACAACAGGTACGTAAGATATTTTAGTTCAACATAACGTTATCGATGCAGCCCTTTTAGTAAAGTATGCACTGAGATTAAAAATGTAAATGTACCTTAAGCTAATTACAACCAAATAAAAATAATAACAACGTTATGGTTTATACCTTTTACTGTTTGCAGTATGGAAATTATGTTATCATTTAGTGTTTTTACTTTTATGCACTAAAGGTACGTACGAACACATTAGAATTTTTACCCTTATAAAATAATGTAATTAAATTAACTTTAGTTATTTCAATTTTGTGCAAATAGCGGCGTCAAAACCTTTAAGCAATTTTACCGGAAAGAAATTAATTAAAAAAACAGCGCATTTTCTCTAAAGCGACACCTAATTCCTGAACGGGGCCAGTAAACAAATTTCTGTTTTATTAAGAAAATAGTAGAGAAAAATACGATTCTAACAAGGTATATATTCCAAATATTTAATGTGTATTACAAAAGATATGATTTTTTTTGCAAAAAAAGAAATTTTAATTTGCTCTCCTGAAAAGTAGGTAAAGTGGAGGTTAGACGTTTCACCTTTCCAGTGACGATATGCGAGCAGAAGGTCATCCATCAGAGGCGTGCGCACCGAGACTGCATCTACACTACAACCTCATACAGCAGAGAGACCTGGGCGACATCTGTCAGACCACCCCTGTTTCCCTCTTCAAGGAAGGGCTTCTACAGCTAGACAGCAAACACTACATAATTTCATTTCCCAAGCCAACGAAAGTACAAGTATCATGTGACCAAGAAGAATACCGTTTACTGAACGGTAGCTATTTCGCAACTTTACCGAAAAATTGCTCCATTAAGACATCGGAATTCACTATTGTTAATAATGATGACAAAGTACGTGGCACTGCAGTGGAACTTATGTCGACGCCCGATATTGCAAAATCAATTACAATAGACCACCCAACACAATACAATCTTACAACAATCGATCTGAGTAAGCTACATGATATTCAGCACCAAATAATTATGCAAGCCCCAGTTAAACTCAAACATGCCGAATCGTCAGGACTTTATCACACTACAATACCGCTCTACGTGCTCGTACTGTTTAGTGCAACTGTACTCACAAGCCTGTACATTCTCCGTCGCAGAAATTCTCAGAAGTTAATCTCGATATCGGCTGCCAACAACACGGACAGGCCGACAGCCACAACTTCAGGAAACTCTACTACACCTATGCAAGACCGCAAAGCCGCAATATTCGCGCTCAACCTGCGCAAATAGTTGCTCGTCTAAGAGGGGAGGTGTTACCAGTGACAACCCTTGTGATCCGTGAATGAGTGTACACATATTTCGTAATCTGTATCAGTGAATCATACGGAATGCGCTTACAGAGCATTAACTTTTGGTGGGACCACGACTGGTTCATTCGGTGCCTTTGGTATCTCGATCGCCGAGACACGAGGACGAATTTAGTTGTTAAGACAAATTATCTGTATCTTTAATTTGGATTTACTAATTAATAAATCTCTTAGTAATATATATTGTTTTTTAAAACACACCTCCTGCGGCCAAATCCGTAATTTGTTAATAAATTATATTTGTTTAGTTCATTGAAAATAATACACCTTGCAACAATCTCATTTAGATTGTATAGACTAGGTACACTTTGACAGGGTAATTGTTCCTACATAAAAAATAATCCGTGTATCGCAAGGTCAGTTATCTACTTGTTAATTTTTAATTCTTTTTAATATTGATTAATTTGCTTGCATACGTGTTTGTTGTTTTTTATTTGGAATCGAATAATGCTTTATCTCGACTAAAATACCACGCGGATTTTGGATTTGCCCACGTTTTGTCTGGCTGATATGTTTTCGAATTACCTACATACTTATTTTTACTTGCTTGCGGATCTTAATTTTGGTTTTATAAAGTACTATTACATCGCAACGTTTGATTTGTCTTGTATAAACGTCAGATATTAACGGATCACTTGATGACATTTGACTTTGGTAAAATATTTACATTTGAGACTTTGTAGGATTTATTGGTTTTTATATTTCCGTCCAAATATACTTATTTTGATCCATAATATTCATTTTGTAACTTGACCTACGTAAATTTGTTGGTAAAGTGCGAGTCGGATTTGTTTCCATTTTCGTCACTAAAAATAATTGCAAAACTATATTTTTTAAACTTGTGTAATACCTTGGAAAGGCTTTAGTAACGTTTATAATCTTATCTTATCCTTGATATATTTTATTGATTTTCTGGATCGTTTTGTTCCATTTTGTGACGGAAGTTAAAGGAGATCTTCAGAAATCGTATGGAAGGTGGTATTTTAATATTTGATATTTTTAGCAGCGAACTGAAGTACAAGTATATAGGCTTAATTATTAACTACGTGTCTGAATTAAAAAACGTTTTTTTTTTATTTACCACCATTACTTTTTACTAATTATTTTAATATTTTGGTAGTAGGATACAAAAAAAGTATCTGGCAGCCAGAAGCGTGCCTAGGGTCTAACGACAGGGCAAGCCGAGATTTTCGTCGGGTTTGATTTTTGTTTGACAATATTACAAAACATGAGAGAAAGTATTAATTATCCTCTTTGCATGAGAGCATATCCGCGTGTTTCTACGAGTTTAATGCCATTAGCTAAGAATCGAAATGATATGTCAGTCGTAATCAAACTCTATCTGTTGCATTCGAAACTTTTTTTATGGCATAAAAGACATGCAAAACCAACAATTTCATTAATAGAAATGGCCATCCAATAAGTTTTTACCCGAATATATTATTTAAATTGCTTTTTAGACTTACTTGATTAAGAAATGCACAAATCCCGTGTTTTGGCGAAAATATGAGCTGCTTTTTATCGACAAAGTTCATTGACTTAACATTAACATCCACTTCTTATAAAACCTTTCACTCATCACGACAAGGAACAATAATATTACACATATTTTTGCCACTTAGTAAAATAAAGCACTCTAATAAAGCAAAAAATAACCAATAAAATTATAACCTGCAATCAACAATGTAAACAAACAAAACGCGGCTCATTGTTTTTGCTCGACTTGCAACTAACGTCGGGTCCTCGGACGGCCCCATGCCATGACGTCACATGGCAAGGCATGCCGGGCTTCTCGAGTCCATACTAATCGCTGTTTTTATTTTCTAAACGTTGGCACATTTTGCGCTCTGATTTCATACAAATCGGGCGTCAAAGTCAAAGTCAAAGTCAAAATTTTTTATTCGAATTAAGATTTTTACAAATCATTTTTCGACGTCAAAGCTATCATGGATGGCACGTTCACTACCAGTGTACGCCCTCTGTGGAGAAGAACGGCCAGAAGAAACTCCACAGGAATTGTATCTTTTGTACTTTTCTTTTAAATATATAAAGAATCATACATGAGTCATAATTACAATCTACTCCGTTGATTTGGAACAACAGTTGACCAGACGTTTTTATCATCTAAGTAATCATTTATCGTATAATAGGCCTTAGAACATAAAATAGTTTTAATTTTAGCTTTAAATTGGCTATCGGACAGATTTACAATATCATCTGGTATTTTATTATAGAAGCGAATACAGTTCCCCATGAATGAATTATTAACTGTGCACAGTCTAAACTTTGGGTGCGCTATTTTATTTTTATTTCTAGTATTTATATTATGTATATCAGAATTCTTAGGAAATAGCATTGTGTTCTTCCGGACATACAAGATGTTTTCAAATATGTACTGTGAGGATACTGTGAGGATATCAATTTCTTTAAACAATTCCCTTAGGGAATCACGACCACGCAATTCATATATGGAACGTATCGCCCTCTTCTGTAACACAAAGATATTATTTATGTTAGCAGCTTGACCCCACAATAAAATTCCGTAGGACATAATGCTGTGAAAATAGCTGAAATATACAAGTCTGGCAGTAGCAACGTCAGTCAGTTGACGAATCTTTCTGACTGCGTATGCCGCCGAGCTGAGCCTTGCGGACAACGCATTTAAATGAGGGTCCCATTGTAACCTTGCGTCGATAGTGATCCCCAAGAAAACTGTTTCATTTACATTATTGCAAATTTTCGTTATTCAAGACAATAGCTAAGTTGTTGTTCCTTACATTAGGCAATGAAAATTTTATACATTTTGTTTTCTTGGGATTCAACATTAAATTATTTGTCGTAAACCAATCATGGATCTGGGAAAGAGCGTCATTTACTTCGTCAATATCTTGATTATGTCTGCTAGCTTTGAAAATTAGAGAAGTATCATCAGCAAATAACACTATCCTAGATCGGTTTTGTACCATAAAAGGCAGGTCATTTATATATACTAAGAATAGGAACGGTCCAAGAATTGAGCCCTGTGGCACGCCGATTTTGACTTTAGATCCCAGTGACTTCGTGCTGTTTATTTGAACTCTTTGAATTCTATTTTCTAGATAGGAACTGATCAAATTTAGGGCTCCGTCTCTAACTCCATAATGTTCCAGCTTTATTAGCAGCGTCTCGTGATCGACGCAGTCGAAAGCTTTAGATAGGTCACAGAACACCCCAATAGCATCCTGCGACTCCTCCCAAGCCCCGTACACGTGATGTAGGAGAGCAACTGCAGCGTCGGTGGTCGAACGCCCCTTAGTAAATCCTAACTGTTGATTATGGAGTAGATGGTTCAGATTAAAATGAGACAGCATTTGATTAAGTATTATCCTTTCAAAAATTTTACTGAGTACCGGAAGTATAGACACTGGCCTAAAGTTACCGGGATCCTTTTTATCTCCTGACTTAAATAAAGGTATTATTTTACTATGTTTCATTAAATCTGGAAATACACCCTGATCAACACAAGAATTGAATAAAAATGCTAGGTAAGGTGCCAGAGTTTCGATTATAGAACTACACAACTTAACCGACATACCAAATAAGTCTTCAGTATCTTTTAGCTTTAATTCCTTAAAAGTTTTAATCACTACCTGCGGGTTTATATGCCTAAACTCAAACACAGTTGGGCACCTTTGAACATTAGCATTCAGCAGATCGCGAGCAGAAGAAGGTGAGGAATTAAGCGGCTCTCTAGTTTTTAATGGAATGTTTGTGAAAAATGTTTCAAATTCTTGAGCAATATCTTCATCTGCAGTAATGATACCACTAACAGTATTTAATGAATGTCTGTTGTCGTATAGTTTAGCTTTTCCCGTTTCGCAGTTTATCACCTTCCAAATCGTCTTTACAACATTATCAGCCGAAACTATTTTGTTTTTAATATAGTTGGCCTTTGCTAATGCACAAACCTTTTTAAAAGTTTTTGAAAAAGTTCTAACATATTCAATGAAGATTTCACTATGGTTATACGCCTTTTCAGCATATAATTCGAATAACCTATCTCTACTAATGCGAATGCCCCTAGTAGCCCAGTCACTAAATCTGAATCTAGGCTTAATGTTAATTGTCTTAACTTTAAATATATCCTCAAACTCACAATGTAATAAAGAAAAGAACTCTTTATAAAAACAATTTGGATCATTCAAATCATAATTTGGAACAGGCAGTTTATCGCATAATGCTTTATTGTATTTTTCAATTTTACTCGCGGTTACAGATCTTTTCTTTATTGAAATACTCTCTTTTTTTGGACTAATAGGAAAAGTCACTGCTTGTCCATTGTGATCTGATTGAAGAGAGTTTATTATTTGTTTGCTGGAATAATTACAATCACAGTAAAAATTATCGAGACAAGTAGCCGAAGTCGCTGTGATTCTTGTTGGCTCTAGGAAAATGTTAACCAAATTAAATGATTTAAATAAACCAAGTAGCCTGCTTTTATAGGTTGAATTTACTAACAAATCTACATTAAAATCTCCGCAGACTATGTGAGATTTATTATTAGACTTTACTATTAATTTTAATACATCTTCCATAATTAACTCAAAATTTTGAAAGTTCTGGTCATAAGGGGGTCTGTAAACGCAAACTATAATATGTTTTTCCAACTCAACAGAGGACAGTTCAATACAAACTGCCTTCGAAAGTCCAACAATATCTTTGCGCTCTTTAGATTTTATGTTTTTCCGTAATAATATAAATGAGCCTCCACCGTCGGACTTTCGATTGAAGGTACTGGCAATATAATAATTATCATAGTTAATAATCATTTGATAGTCTTTCAGCCAGTGCTCTGTTAAACATAAAACGTCAGTTTTCCTAGTTTCCAGGAACAACTCAATCTCAAGTTCCTTGCATGAAAAGCTTTGAATATTCTGATGAATAATCTCAAATTGCTTTCCCTTTGTCCGTGAAACTAGTTTAAATTTTGAGATTTACTGTTCCTAGATACATGAATACCGCGGTGACTATAATCATTTGTTATACATTGTATAACAGGGTCAAAAATATTTTTAGCTAACAAATTAGCTAATTGTTTTCTATAAAAATGAGTTAGATACAATGTACCTTTTGTCAAATAAAAAGAATTAAATATATTAATGTCAAAAATAAAAAGTTTGTCACTATGACAAGTCAAATTGTATAAATATTTGTTAAAATTAAATAAACTATTGTTATACGACTTTTCCTGCGACTTTATATATGGTAATGTGCCTATTATACATTTTTGGACCTGAAGGGTCGAGCAGGATTGAATAAAATTATTTAAACCCTGTTTATCCAAACCGCTACTATTACTTAGTAATAAAATAACTGTTGTATTTTTTGTATAGCTCATTCCTAACATTTTATCAGTTATTTCTTTGAAGGAGGCGCCCGGCATACAAATATTTAATACTTTTTGCTTAACATTATTACTAAGCAAGTAGCCTATTCCTTTTCCTATTTCGTCACTAAATATAACAGTCTGAGCGGAAGAGTCTTTGTTGGACGACGAACAGGGTGCCGACGTCGTGGGTACGGTCCATTGAACGCGGTCATCCGGCGTGGGCGTGCTAGTAAGTAAAGGGGAGCCGCCACCGCCGCCGCCGCCGCCGCGACTCGCCGTCCGGCCGTGAGGGCCGGGTCGAGGCGCGCGGACCGTCTCCGGCGTCCACGTGTGCATGCCCGGCGGTACTCGCACAGGCCCGGACGCGCGTCGACCCGACGCTGGGCGTGCCGGCGGCGGCGGCGCGCGCACACCCGGGAGCAAGCAGGCTCCACGCGGCATGCGGTGACCCAACAACGGTGCGCTCGGTGGTTCAGGCGCGCGCGGCCAAGCGGGCGTACCCTGGACCCGGGAGGCGAGTGGCCCCTGGGAGGTGAGCGGCCCTCGGGAGGCCAGCGGTTCCTGGGAGGCGAGCGGCCCCCGGGAGGCGAGTGGTCCCCGGGAGGCGAGCGGCCCCTGGGAGGCGAGCGGCCCCCGAGAGGCGAGCGGCCCCCGGGAGGCGAGCGGCCCCCGGGAGGCGAGCGGCCCCTGGGATGCGTGTGACCTCCTTTTCTTGTGAGATCTACGTTTTTTCTTCTTTTGTCTCACTGGACCAACAGGTACTAGTAAAGCCGAGTTAAGTTGTTCAGCTGTGTCGTTTTCAGATAGCACACTTTTGTCCTCTGTAACTGTGCTTGAATCTAAATCATTGTCATCTAGCAATGCTATCATTTCTGTGCATTTTTTCTTGAATTTCATAAGATTTTGTATTACACAGGTAGCTGGTTTGTCAATCAACTGTCTTTGAGAGTCCTCATATTGTTTCTTTAAACATGTATAATTTGATTTTAATAAGTCTATTTCCTGAAGTAATGCGGCCCTTTTGATTCTCTTGTGATGCTGTTTTCGGTATGTTTTTAACTGTCTCTTCAAAGTTCTTATGCCACTGAGTGCCTTAATCAATTTTAGTCTCATCTGGATAAACCTCGAAGTTTTCTTGCTAGACTTCTCTTCACTGGGCTCACTTTGGTCAACCTCGGGTTCCATGCTGATTTCCTCAGTAAGAGATAAATCATTGTCTAGTCCAGCAGAGGTCAGGTTGAAGTTGGCAAATGACATTTCATTATGTAATGAGCAAGTATGCATATTCTCCTGTATTATTTTGTCATTTTGTAGGCAATTAAGACTATTGTGAGCCTCTTGAAGCTGTTGTTCTAATAAGTAAACTCGGTCTAGTGTTGCTTGATGTTTACCATTCTCTTCCTTGAGTTTGTCTAAGGCTGCTTGTTTTTGTTCATTTTCTGCAACCAATTCATCATACAAGCAGCGAATGTTAGTGAGGCTTGTTCTCAGGGAATCATTGCCCGACTTGAGATTTCTCACTTCACATTGCAAGTTATTTCTTTCTTCTACTAGCCGATCAATATGTTCTTCATTGCCCTTCTGTTCCTGCAGTAGCTTCTGCAGTCTCTGCTCCGCAAGCATGCTTCTTGTTTCAGGCATCTGAAACGCAATGCAGAGACAGTATCGGCTGCTTGATAAAGTAGGAACGTAGGTATGTGTAGAAAATAGAAAAAAGTAAAAATAACTGCAATAAGGCTAAAACGTATGTTCAAAATTTAATTTTATGCGTGGCAAGGCATGCCCCATTAAAGCCCACGGGTGCGAGCGAGACGGCCGGCGGCGCGGTGTGGAGACGACTACGGAGCCGATAATGTACGACCATGATAAAGGCCGGCCGGCCCGATCTTTCAAGGCCAAAATTGTACAGCCCGATAATTCGAGTACATTGTATTTGAATTGAAAATTAAATGGCGCGCAATTTAAAAAGCAATTTAAAAAGATTGGTTCGGTGTTAATTATTATTTCGTATATTACGTTGTTTGTTAGCCTGTTACGCTAGGGCATGCCGGGTTTTTGGGCTTGTATGGTGGTCCCGCTACTGCTGGCAGCACCATGGAAGCGAAAAATATGAGGCGCATTCCGAATCAGACTTTCAGCGCTGTCAGCGATCAGAGAAGCAAAAACAATGTATGGCTGACAGTGATTCAGAACGCGATTCCGGGTAATTTAATCGATATTAGCGCGTCTCGGAACGCAGGGATGATTGGCTAAAAAAAACAAGTTCTAGTGTTTTTACTTACTTAGGCCGCGTTCCGATACGCGCTTGAATCACTTTCGAATCCAACTGTCAGCGCCGTCAGCGATCAGATTATATGGGTTTCGCTTGCTGACAGTAATTCGGTACGCGCTTTGAATGCGCTAAAATCTATTTCAGCGCGACTCAGAACGCAGGGTTACTTAGGGCGCATTCGGAATCAGACTTTTAGCGCTGTCACCGATCACAAAAGCAAATAAATGTATGAGTTTTGCTTGCTGACAGTAATTCGGAACGCGATTACGGGTGCTTTAATCGATTTCAGCGTGTCTTGGAACGCAGGGTTAAACAAACGTCAGAATCTGACAGCCTGCTACACAGATTATAATAACAGTTCTCTTTTTTTTTTATAATAATGTTTAACGGCTCTGGGTTCGGAGCCCTTTTGAAACAGTTCTCTTTTTTGTGTGTGTGGCCAGCCACAAATCATGTAACAGGCGAAATAATGAAACGACTTTTTTCCCGAAATAAGTCATTGGTTTGAAAATAAAAATCTTTAAAATAATAATAAAAGAAGATGAACAATTATTTTATTTATATTTATTAAAATTTAAGTTTATTATAATTTTATTTTGGTAAATACAGCAAAGTTACTGGGTAAGGCCGTAAATTTTGCGACTTTGTAACAGAAAGTAACGTACATATTCTACGTTACGGTTATACGAAAGTAACGCGAAAGTAACGCTCCTGTATTGTTAAGTTAGTTTCACACTGATGCAAAAGTTAGGTTAAAATAATACATTATTAATTGTTTCGTAAAACTGTTTATTTATTTTTTCATTATGAATAAACTTAAAATAAAATAGCTAAAGAATGTTTTTTTCAGAAGATGTTAGATGCCGTGCTTTAAAAAAAATCAAAAACCTCCTTCAAAAGTAAAACACATTTGTTTGAACTAAAAAGTAACAAATAATATTGTATGCAAGATTGACATTAATAAAAATGGTCAATAGAATTCAAAAAAAAAAAAAAATAATAAAAAAAAAAAAAAAAGAATTCAATCACTTTTACTTTTTAATATTTACGTAAAATAAACAACACTTTTTGTTGTCGGTGCCAGCCAAGAAAAAACCTAAACGTAGTAGCATTGTAGAGCGTTTTTACAAAGATATATTATACCTAAAAAAGCTATGCTATTATAATACAATCCTATTTAATATTTACAATTTAATTTATTAACTCTTTTTATATTGGTTGGTCCAGCCAAAGCTAAGAAGAAACTAAACAAAATAACGTTGAAGCATGGTTGCATGCAACCCTCCAGCTTCTACATAAATATATGAACGACAAAATGTTATTTAAATATAAAAATCAGCGCTCTTTATAGTTAATGTCATCCAAATCAGAAACAAACTAAAAAAAAAACTTTGTAGCGCTTTACACAAAATTATTAACAAGGTCATGAAATCAAAAACATGAACGAAATTATGTAACAAAAACCTTAGAAATAACTCAACCGAACCTAACAAAATATTTTACACAAACTTAAATCATCAAAGCTAATTTCAAAGAATATGCACACAAAAAGAAATGAATTTCGAAAACAACCGTCGACGACGCCTGCCCTGACACGTTCGGGCGGGAACAACGTCGAGAACGTGCGCCTGTTTTTTTTTTTTTGAAGTTTATTTACTTTAGAGCGGTTTATAAAAATTAAGATGAAAGTTTATAAATAATAGAACAAACTGTGAATGCCTGCAATTCGTGGCTGGCACCGACTACAAAAAGTGTTGTTTATTTTACGTAAATATTAAAAAGTAAAAGTGATTGAATTGTATTCTATTGACCATTTTTATAGTTATTAATATCATTTGTTACTTTTTAGTGCAAACAAATGTGTTTTACTTTTGAAGGAGGTTTTTGATTTTTTTTAAATAGTTTTTATTGAATGATATTTTAACGCCGCGCGGCCATAGTCAAAATGTATGGCGGATTTGAGATGCGATTTGAAAATATCATAATTAAATAACTACGCACTCTCTAACTCTTAATGCAATAACGGATGATGAAGACAATCGCAACTAGTACGATTAAAATGATCACTGTGATCATGCTCCAGGACATCATTCCGATGTGCATCTCTACATTTGTACTGGTTATCTGATTGTTGTATCCAATTTGAGTTGCAATGTCTTGTTTGGTCGGTTTTGGTGCATTTGAATTAACATTTTGTTAATTTATTTGTAAACATTTTTATCACTTTTTCACTAGGATAAATAGGGTAAATAATTATGTATAAGACCATGGAAGATACTCCTGTATACCTCTTGGAGCATGTCACCGCCAGAGCATCTCGACTTTATTTTTTAGCACGCGATCTTCTGAGAACTAAGGGCTATAGGTATTGCTGGACCAACTATGGTAAGGTCTATGTTCCGGCAACGTAACAATCACAGAACAGGCGCATCAACTCATGCTGAAAGAATGTCTGTCTTTGAGTGTAAAGTGTTACTATTACAACCTAAAATATGTTATATCTTCCACCTTCAGGAATTTCTGTGTATTCATCTCCTTATGTAACTATACGTGTCAAGCCTACTATTTTCAATACTTACACTCTCATATTAAAACAACTATATTATACCCACATAATAAAATATCAATATTAAGTGACGATTTAAAAAAAAAAATATTATTATTATTTATTTAATATTGCCACATGTACATGGTAATCAGTTGTTACAAAAAAAATATCCAGCAGTAGTACATGTACCCTGTAAGGGCACTGCAACATGTCTTAAAACTACATTAACATTGATTATTAAGATTAACATTAAGAGGGTATTGCTAACATGAAATACATTCATTCATAAACAAATAAAACGAGTAGTACAAAAGGTCATTTCACATTTGATTAGGAAAAGTTAACTGATCCCATATGGTTAAAATGAAGAAGTCAAGGTTAAATTAATTAATTATAAATTGTCTGTGTTTTATATGTTTATTGTCATTTATATTTTAATTTTAGGTATGTCATTAATTCAATTATTTTATATATTTATTTTATTGGGATTATTCATTGTTCATTGTAAATTTCTTATTTGATTAGCTGGGTTATCGTCTATCTACTTGTTTTCTCTAATAGGATTTCATTTAATGAATAATAGCATTTGGAGATCAAGTATTGTTTTAATTTGTTTTTGAAAGTTTTGTCTTTAGTTTCGAATTTTATATTTTCCGGGATTTTGTTATATGTCTTAGCAGCTATGTAAAGTGGACTATTTCTGTACATCTCCATTCCAGGTGTTGGGATTTCAAGCAGGTGCTTACGTCGTTCGTTTTTGTAGAATTTAAATCTGTCTATATTTTGTCTTACAAATTTTACTAGTTCGAATATATAAATACACGGAAAACTTAAAATGTTATTTTTGATAAAGTGGGGTTTGCAGCTCTCTCTTGGACCTAAATTTGCTAGAATGCGGATGCATTTTTTTTGCATGATGAATATGTCATTTGCGTTAGTGCTGTTCCCCCATAGCAATACACCGTATTTCATCCAAGCATGGGCATAACCGTAGTAAGCGGCTAGTGTTGCGGTATAGTTTGTGTTAGATATTGAAAGTGCGTATATAAATTGTGAAAGTTTTGTTTTTAATGTTTCGACGTGTTTTTTCCAATTAAGGTGATAATCTACAGTCAATCCCAGGAGCCCAAAACTGTCCACCTCCTCCACGCCCAGATTTGTACTTACCGAATTGAGGTCTAATTTTTCTTTTTGATGAGGCCTAAATTGAATTATATTTGTCTTTTTTTATTTATTTACAAATTGTGGTCGTTTAGCCAACCATTCACTTTGTTATACGATTCTATTATATAGACGTAGAACTTTCTCTGTCGTAAATTTTCTTAACAATGGAAAGAAACGAAATTCGTGCGGTGATAAAGTTTTACGTTTTGAAACAGAAAACAGCAACCCAGATTAAAACCAAGCTAGACAGTGTTGTAGGTAATTCTGCTCCTGCATTGAGTACAATTCACACCTGGGTAACTGATTTTAAACGTGGAAGACAGAGCTGCGAAGACGCCCACCCACAGGTCTGGCCGTCCAAATGAAGTCACGAATCCGGACATGATCAAAAAGTTCACAAAATTGTATTGAATGATCGGCGCTTGAAGTTGCGAGAGATAGCAGAGATGGTGAGCATTTCATCTGAACGCGTTTTTAATATTTTGCACCAACATTTGAGAATGAAAAAGCTTTGCGCGCGATGGGTGCCGCGTTTGCTCACTGTTGGCCAAAAGCAACGTCGAGTGGACGATTCATCGGAGTGTTTGGCGCTGTTTAACCGAGATCTTAACGAGTTTTCGCGGCGTTATGTAACAGTCGATGAAACCTGGATACATCATTATACTCCCGAGACAAAAGAACAATCTAAGCAGTGGACTGAGAGCGGAAGACCTGCGCCGAAGAAAGCAAAAACGGTTTTGTCGGCCGGCAAAGTGATGGCGACTGTTTTTTGGGATGCTCGAGGAATTATTTTAGTGGATTATCTGCAAAAAGGAAAAACAATAAATGGAGAGTACTACGCAAGCTTGCTGCAAAAATTAAGTGAAGAAATCCAGAAAAAACGACCACATTTGGCCAAGAAAAAAGGTTTTGTTCCACCGTGACAACGCACCTGCACACACGTCAATGGTTGCAGTCGCCAAACTCCATGAATTGCGGTTCGAATTGCTACCGCATCCACCCTATTCCCCGGATCTGGCCCCGTGTGGATCTGGCCCCCTTATTCCCAAACCTGAAGAAATGGTTAGGTGGCCAGAGATTTTCATCAAATGAAGAAGTCATTGTTGCCGTGGACGAGTATTTTGAGGGGTTGGAGAAAACATTTTATCAAACTGGTGTAACGGCATTGGAGAAGCGCTGGACTAAATGCATCGAGGTAGAAGGAAACTACGTAGAGAAATAAATTTATTTTAAATAGATTTTTAAAGTTTTTCTTTGTCGTTTTGGAAACTTATCAATCAGCCCTCGTATGTTCGTATATGGGTGATATAATAAATACTATTGACGACATATAAAGGTTTGAAATAGCGCGCTCTTGCGCATGTGACGTGCAAGAACTAAATAGTCGTATGCATATAAAAAAAAACGACTTCACACTAATCTCCCAAAATATTCGCAGTATCTATCACAACTTTGATGATTTTATAATTAACTATAGTAGTCTTTCATTCGAAATTGATGTGATAATACTTACGGAATGCAGATTAGATGTCAATAAGCCTCTCCCGGTGCTCCCAAACTATGACAGCTATTTCTCAACTCATAAAATCAATCAGAATGATGGGGTAGTTATTTATGTTAAATAAAATTTAAGGCACAAAGTTAGCGAAGTAAAACTAGCACAGGCTTCGTGTTTACAGGTACATGTTTTAAATAGTATAATTTTAGGAATATATAGGTCACCTTCGTTCAATAACGCAGATGATTTTATTAGCTCGCGTTCTGATCACCTAGACTCGCTCAATTTGTCTAATAGTAATATCATCATAGCGGGTGACATTAATATAAATATCACTCCCAAGCTTCTGGAGCCCTACTACGAACAAAATAACAGAATAAATTATTTAAACATGCTTTCAGTGCATGGTATATTGGCTGGTCATAATTGTATGACCAGCCATACCCACAAGAGGTAAAAACTGTCTTGACCACATTATGCTAAAGCTAAATATAAATAGACTTGTAGCTAATATAGCAGTATTGCCTACGACTATTACGGATCACTTTTCAGCCTTCTTATCATTAAGTAAAATTATTAAATCCCACCCTGACACTAAAACGAAGAAAACTATTGACTATGAGCAAGCTCTCGAGCATTTGAAGTCTGAAAACTTAGCGGAACTATTGCACTGCGATGACCCTGAGGAAGTAATAAATAAACTTATTTACATTATATCTAATACCTTAGATTCTAACACAGTAGTCACTAATGTTCCTTCAAGGTTGCGTGCGATTAAACCGTGGGTCACGCCAGGCATCTTACGGTGTATTAGACATCGTAATAAATTACATGAAAAAGTTTTAAAAGACCCTTTCAATGAGATAAATAAATTAATTTATTCTAGGTATAGGAACTATTGCAACAAACTGCTAAAAAAACTTAAGAGAAACTACGAGAAGGACGTTTTAGCCAAGTCTATAGGCAATAATAAATTATTATGGAAAATCATTAAAAATATTACATATACTAGTAGATCAAACGACTCTAATTCTGAGCTTTTTAACTTAAAATCCACACCTGCCGCCTCAGCTGATTTCGTTACCAAATATTTTGTCAATATTGGCAAAGAATTAGCACAAAAAATACAACCGACAACTAGCCTAAATTATTATTTAAGTAACTTACGTTCTGAACCTAATTCGCTCGTTCTCCTTCCGACAGACCCACTCGAAGTCAGGAGCATTATTATGCAGCTCAAGTCAAATAGCTTGCCCGGGTGGGACAATATAAGTAACCGCTTCTTGAAAATGGCACTTACTGAACTGGTTCCTGTTGTCACTCATGCCATAAACCTTTGCTTTGAAAGAGGTGTCTTCCCCTCTGCGCTCAAACAGTCTATTGTGACACCGGTGTATAAGGATGGGTACAGAGACGCTGTCAACAATTATCGACCTATTTCAGTGCTTCCAGCACTCTCAAAAATTCTTGAAAAACTATTTAATAAGAGGCTTATTAATTATCTAGATACATATAACATATTATCGCCTAACCAGTTTGGATTTCGCCAAGGTAAATCAACCGAGGATGCAGTAACTGCTCTAACGTCTCTAGTTACCGAAAAACTGGATAAGCGCAAGAAATGTATCTCAATTTTCGTCGATTTAAAAAAAGCGTTTAAGACCGTCTCTCTCCCAATCCTGATACGCAAACTTGAGCGCATTGGTGTTAGGGGAAACCCTCTTCAGCTTTTTACTGATTATCTGACAAGTCGAAGACAGAGAGTAAAACTTGGTAACTGTCTAAGTGACTTCGAGGAGGTGTCATTCGGCGTGCCGCAGGGAAGCATTCTTGGACCTACTCTTTTTCTGATCTACATCAACGATTTATGTGATATACAGCTCAGGAATGCAAAGATCTTCTCGTACGCCGATGACACCGCCATTGTATTCTTTGGTGACACCTGGGACTATGTCAAATATAGCGCTGAATCAGGGCTAAAACTGGTAAATAATTGGTTGAAGTACAATATTCTTACATTATATACGGATAAAAACAAGTATATTTGTTTTAGTAATTATAATGACGGTCAACCTAATTCAGATTTCACTATACGAATTCATGGCTGCTGTGGCGATACTAATACAATCTCAGCAACTTGTATGTGCCCTAGTCTCCAAAAAGTGTCGCAAGTCAAGTATCTGGGCATCTTTATCGACCAGCGTTTGTCTTGGTAGCATCTCGAATATGTCACCAAAAGAATCAGGAAACTGACCTGGATTTTTAAAACCCTGAGACATGTGGTGCCAAGAACGGATAAATCTCTGTATAAGGATAACAAAGATCTTCTTAAACAAATTTATACCACCCTAGTTCAATCCATACTGGGTTATTGTATCCCGATTTGGGGTGGAGCATCTAAATCCTAAATTCCTTCATGCTGAACGTTCGCAACGTAACCTCCTCAAAGTCATGTATTTCAAAAATACGAGATGCCATCAAAAACATAACTTGTAAAAAAACCAAGTCTCGCACGCAACTTAGTCTACCGTAAAAAGTTGTGAGATCCATGTAATACCAAGTCGGTTAATTTATTCAGTCCCTACTTAAGAGTCCTTCTGTCTTAAGTTATTACGTAATTAGCTCACCTAACAACATCTTATAGTGACCAGATCAATATTAAAAATCTCTTATGTTTTAAATAAATACATAGATTGACCTGGCAATCGCATGAAAACACAATGTATCTCACAAGTAATACATTATTATATTAAATTTGATTGTTTAGTGCGATTGCCAAGTCAATCTATGTATTTATCGCATGAAAACATAATGTATCTCACAATTAATACATTATTATATTAAATTTGATTGTTTAGTGCGATTGCCAAGTCAATCTATGTATTTATTTAAAACATAAGAGATTTTTAATATTGATCTGGTCACTATAAGATGTTGTTAGGTGAGTTAATTACGTAATAACTTAAGACAGAAAGACTCTTAAGTAGGGACTGAATAAATTAACAGACTTGGTATTACATGGATCTCACAACTTTTTACGGTAGACTAAGTTGCGTGCGAGACTTGGTTTTTTTACAAGTTATGTTTTTGATGGCATCTCATTTCTTTTTGTAGATCGCATGAAAACACAATGTAAAAATGCACACCTACGCTCCACCGACCCTACACCTAACCTACACCTAACCTACACCTACCCTATACCTACCCTATACCTACCCTACACCTATCCAACACCTATCCAACACCTACCCTACACCTACCCTACACCTACCCTGCACCTCTTATTCAATTATATTCCATTATACAGGTACACTGATTCATTTACTGCAAATGTAACATTGTAATCCTATATAATGCCCCAAGATTTATATGGGATTACAAAGTTATCTAGCAAATGATGTATCTAGAAAACTGGGCTGAAATTGCAAAATGTTTTAGTTTTTCCTTGGTTTATACACTAAACACTAATTCCATTCTAAATTTGAAGCTTCTATGTCTGCTAGAAGTGCCTTAGAGTTTTGATGATCGGTCAGTCAGTGAGTGACAAAATTAAGACACTTTGACTAGTTATAATTCATAAAATACTGGTTCAAATTGATTGAAATTTGAAATATACCGTATTTATACAATGCCTGCTTGGTTACTGAAAACTCAGGCTTCTAGTTTTATCCACAACGAAGTTATAGGGGGTCGAAAATGGCCTGAACTGCTTCGAGAAAAGTATGGTACGGCCGTGCCGCTTTTTTGCTCGACTTGGCGGGGGCACTGCCGTGCCCCCAGATTTCCCACAGAATGCTTATATCGGCTGTCAAATGTAATGACTTTGAGAAAATTAAACATTATCCATACCGTAATAAAAAAACATAGGACTCTTAAATATGACCCCGAAATTGTAAAGAAACGAAGAAAAGACATGGCTATAACTATACTAAAAACTAACACAGCTTTAGCTGGTAGGCAATTCAGCAAACGCTCCGCTAAGCTATATAATACAGTAAATAAACAATTAGACATATATTATAGAACTTTACATGAATGTAAGACTATTATACCAAAATGGCTTGAGTCCAAAAGTTATAATGAGGTTGAGGAGATGCTGAATGGATAGTGGAACTTGTAATATCTGGTTACCAATCCCAAGACGTTGTCGTAGGGCTATCCATTCGGCATCTCTTCTTGTCTTGATCCTCCTGTTTCTTACTCTCTAACTGCACGATATCTATATGTTTGTTTTATACCTACACTTGACTTGACCCTAGGATCACATGGAGGAGCAGCTAGATGAATAGTGGAATCTGATCTCAACAGTTACCGACCCCAAGATCTAATCGTAGGGCTATTCACCTGGCTGCTCTTCTGCAATGGGTCCACATACTATACTTACTGTTATAAAATCTAAATCACACGAATCGAATTTGACTTCTCAAATGGCTATGTTTGTATACTGTTGTTTTGATTCCCTCATACTTACACATTAGCTACATATTAACACATCTAATCAATTATCAAGTCCTTTTTAGGTTGAAAACATACACATACATAGCATATTAAAGTTAGTTATTAAACTCTTTTTTAGGCTAACAACATGCATACATAATATATAGCATATCCAGTTATTAAGCTTTTTTTCAGGTTAACAACATTCATACATACCTAGCACATCTAGTTATTAAGCTCTTTTTCAGGTTAGCTACATTTATAAATAGCACATCTAGTTATTAAGCTCGTTTTCAGGTTCACAACATTCATACATACATAGCACATCTAGTTTTTAAGCTCTTTTTCAGGTTAACAACATACACATACATAGCACATCTAGTTTTTAAGCTCTTTTTCAGGTTAACAACATTCATACTCATACATACATAGCACATTTAGTTTTTAAGCTCTTTTTCAGGCTAACAACATTCATACATACATAGCACATCTAGTTATTAAGCTCTTTTTCAGGTTAACTACATTCATGCACACTTAACACCTTTTTTCCGGTTAATTGTTTTTTATTAATTAAACCTTCAAAATTGGCGAAATTGTGAAACACAGAAGTCATAAAAAAAGTTAATTTCAAAAACTGACAGGGTACGAGACCAAAAAGTCGACCAAGATAAAATTTTATTTTTTAAACACATATTTTGTACTACGCATTGTATTTTGTAAACGCATATGATATTGCCGTACTACAAGATGAATGAAATAAAGTATCGTGTAATTATTTATTTATTTTAGCATGTAATTTAACAAAAATATTTATGAAGTAGAAGTAGAAGCTGCGTAGGTACTTATATCTATTTTAAAATAGCTTTATAGAATTCAACATCTACGTTAGGCATGTACTTATACATCGATTTTTTACAAAGAGTTACAGCTAACCAAATGGCTCACCAACTTCTTCTAAATGGGAAATCTAACTGTCGATCTAAATCAACGCCTAAGACTAACAGTTGTCCAGACAATGGCAGCACTATAAGCCGGCCCTTTACCCTCACAGAAATAATTGCAGCATTAAAATCCCTCAAATGTGGTAAAGCTTCTGGGGTCGACAATATTTCTGTTGAACAGCTGCAGAATCTAGGGCCTGTAGCAGTTTTTTGGCTGCTACAGCTTTTCAATTAAATAGTTGTCTGGACTCTGCACGTATACCACGTCTCTGGAGGAAGTCTAGGGTGATCGCCCTACTAAAACCTGGGAAATCAGCTAACGATCCCAAAAGCTACCGTCCAATATCTTTGCTGTGTCATACGTATAAGCTACTGGAAAGAATGCTGCTCAATCGCCTAGTCAGTGTCGTGGACCCTAAGCTCATTCCCGAACAAGCAGGATTTCGACCTGGTAAATCTTGCTGTAACCAAACACTTAACCTCACACAGCACCTTGAGGACGGGTTTGAGCTTGGCCACATTACTGGCTTAGTGTTTGTGGATTTATCAGCTGCGTATGATACAGTAAACATAAAACGGCTGCTGTGGAAGGTGACCAAAATGGCTGAGGATCACGCATTCACAAAGCTCCTCAGCGAACTATTGCATAATAGACGTTTCCAGGTCAACCTTTCAACAGAGAAAAGCCGTTGGAGGTCTCTAAAAACGGCCTTCCACAAGGAAGTGTATTAGCCCCACTGTTGTTTAATATATACACGAACGATCAGCCTACTTCACCTAACACTTCTCGATTCATATATGCCGACGATCTGGCACTAACGTCCCAAGCACATTCCTTCACCGAGGTCGAAAGGAATCTAACCAACGCACTTGAAGACCTTAGTTGCTATTATGATGAGAATTTCTTGCGACCCAACCCCTCAAAGACGCAGTCTTGCGCCTTCCACCTACGCAATCGCGAAGCCAAGCGCACACTCAATATCCGCTGGCGAGATGTTTCGATTACCCATTGCTCTCACCCTAAATATCTTGGTATTACTTTAGACAGAGCGCTTACCTATAAGCAACACTGTATTAATACTAAGCAGAAAGTGGGCACTCGAAACAATCTACTGCGTCGACTCACTTCCACCAAGTGGGGGGCCTCACCCATGGTTCTGCGGACGACTGGTTTAGCCCTGTCATTTTCAGCGGGTGAATACGCCAGCCCAGAATGGAGCCGCTCTGCACACACGCATCAGGTGGATACAGCACTGAACGATACATGCCGAATTATCACAGGCTGCCTAAAACCGACTCCTGTTGGAATGCTGTATCCGCTTACTGGTATTGCTCCCCCAGACGTCCGCAGAAATGTGGCAAGCTCTATTGAACGGGCTAAAAAGGATTCGGACCAGCGGCACCCAATGTACAGCCATGTGCCAGTGAATCAGAGACTAAAAAGCCGGCACAGCTTTATTAAGGAAGTTGCTCCATTAAATGGGGAAGCTTCCCAAGCCCGGCTTAATTCCTGGAAGGAGAGATACCCCTCAGTAACATTTACTCGAACGAAAGAGAGCCTCCCCCCTGGGCATAGTTTACCTTGGCCGACGTGGAAGTCTCTTAACAGACTCCGGACTCAAGTCGGTCGAAGTAAAGAAAACATGCTTAGGTGGGGATATACAACTGATAGTGCATGTCTCTGTGGTGTCTCTCCACAAACAATGGCTCACTTACTGTCTTGCCCAGCGTGCCCCACCACCTGTACACGCGAAGACCTCTATAATGCCACAGATGATGCCATATCTGTGGCAGAGTATTGGTCTTCCCAAATTTAGTCGCCGAATCGACTCGAAAAGAAAGTATGATACATCGATTGTATATCTTTTTTCTTTTCAGGAGCTATATCAACACTTTTACTTGAAATAGGTATCATATCATGCCGACGCTCTGTTGCGCCGTGAAATACGGACAAACATACAAACAAACAAACACACACACTTTCGCATTTATAATATTAGTATGGATGTTGTACCCTTTTTCATTACTTGTATTGTATCATCGATTCTTCAGGTTAAAATTCAGCACGGTAGTGCTCTTCATATTTCCTTTTCATGATTTAAGCTTAACTTCGCTTTTTTTATTTGAAAATTCGAATTTGAAGACTCCGCACACAACAAAATAATTTCAAAACAAATTATTTATGAACTAATGCCCATGAAAAATACTAACCGAATGACATCCTGACAGATATAGTTAGCGATTTATTCCTAACTTATGCGGAAAAGAGACCGGTACAGCACCGTATTCAGTAATAAGTTATGGGAAGTTCCCTGGACCTGGGCAAAACTTTATGGTGATATAGTGTTGCTTATTTTTGTTTTTCAGAATGTTCTAAAATACCGATTTTATGCCGAAATCTACTGAACAATACAAATTCTCTACTGAATTTACTACTCTTGTCTCAAAGCTACCAAAAAGTAGAAAAGTACTAAAAGTGGTCACACTGGAACAAACGCGGTTTAAAGTGTTGCCAGACCAAAATCTCAAATTCTAGGAAAAAAGAGCAAATAAATCAGGAGATTGGTCTGACAAATCAAGAGATCTTTAAATACTTACTAATTAAATTACTGTTTGTTTTGTTTGTAGGTACACACTATTCACTTTGCATTTGTTTTATCGCTGATTAAAAAATAAAAACAATTAAATCTCTGTAGGATGATTTCGATACGTTCCTTTTACGCATAGTTTATACATTTTATTTATTTTATTTTAAATTATTTTTATAGGTAGGTACCTATATTCAAAACACAAAATATAGTAATCAAAACTGTTGTTTTATACCTCATCAAATTGACATGCTTGGATATAGAACAAAACAAGGTGAAAAATTTCTGAATATTGCTTTGTACCATCAGAAACAAAATAAAATTATAATGGATATAGTACACTGCAATATTTCGTATTTCGTTCACTTAATCATGAATAATTGTACTAAAAAATGTACTTAGGATATAGAACAAAACAATACACATCACATCTCTTCGATCCATGGATATAGTACAATCCTATATTGCGTATTTCAGTGACTTTACGAGATATATACAATTCGATCGGTGGATATAGTACAGAAAAATATAAACATTAACATGATGCAAAAAACTCGCACTACCTAAAAAGTGGAGTTAGTACAAAGCAATAATAGGGCAGCGATATAATGTCTATCAATTAATATCTGTTACCCTGGTTGTCTTGAGACTCTCTGTTTGTTTGGCATCTTAACTCAAAATTGTTTCTACACTAATTTGTGTATAATGTTCTAAACTCAACATGTTTTATGTCGTGGTAAGTCTTATATATTATCTTTGTTTAATTTAACTTTACACAAAATTTTCCAATTTAACTGTACCTACTTTTTTGCTCAATATTAAATAAGTTAAGTATACTATATCAAGAAGAGCGGTGCCTCCCGACACAGGTGATGAGCCTAATGGGAGAAACTTGCCACTAGTCTTAAGTAATTCTGTGGAAATAGAAATAAAGAATTTTCAATTCAACTTTCAATTCAATTTTCAATTCAATTTTCAATTCAATTTTATTTTTTTTTCAATTTTTCAATTCAATTTTCAATTCAATAAGGTTAAGCTACAGAGAAAACCCATAACCCGATCGTCTTTGTTTTAGTCTAAAATTGTAGCTGACTAATTTGCCTAGAGGAATGTTTTTAAATTTTTTGGTTTCCAAAATCTCGAGCGCCAAAATAAAAAAATCGAAAAAAAATTGATTCACTATTTCAGCCATTAATTTTTCGTTTTTTACTTTCTCGAATAATTTTTTTGCAACTTACAGCTCTCTTAAATACGCGTCTTTTGAGCCTTTTTTGAATATCATATCTTTACAACTCTTTGAGATATAAGAAAATGGCATTTTTTCGTGAAATTGGGGCCTATACTGGAGCGAACGAAAAAACATTTTCAATGTCTAAAACCCGTATTGTTTCGTATCTTTTGTAATTTCAATAGAAACATTACAGAAAAAAAATACAAGGTGTATTGCAAGCTCTAGATACCGCATCTGGAATAACACGAAGAACCCCGTAATAGTATATTATTACCGGTTTGTTCATTGGGGGCGTCGATGTATGTTTATCGAAATATGTATACCCATTTAGATATTTATTGTGACTCATTTTTAGTTTTTTTTTTTTTTTTTTTTCTTATGGCACTAGTAATCTTTGTGCCAGTGTCGAGTTTTTAATTTACTAAGAAATAAAGGTAGGGAAACTAAAAATATCACGTAAAAAGGATAAGGATTGAAAAATGGAAAGGAAAGTGAGTATTATACAAAAATTATTTATTATTCAAATTTAAACTTAGCTAAAGGAGAGTGGGCAGAAATCAAAGGGCCGCAGTTTAACTCTACGGCCAAATGATTTAATTCATCCTAATTATAATGTGTGTTAACTGTATTTGAAATCTAATCTGTTGTTAGTGTGATACAGCACAAATAAAAAAAAAATTTTTTTCTTTATTTTAGGATTTTTTAAGAAAATATAATTAAATAAAAAGCCAAGTTATGTGAATTTTTTATTTTAATCTATTAACATGGATATTTCACCCTATAAAAATGAGATAGTCAATATTAAAAACATTTTTGACAATTTCTGCGTAAATAAGGCCGCCCCCACAGTAGCCACATAGCACATTAAGAAGAGTGTTAAATGCGTAACATTTCATTATATCAGACCTAAAAATCGCACCCTATGAAAATGAGATATTCAGGTTTGTATAATCCTTTGTGAAATTCTGCTCAAATAAGGACGCCCCTACAATAGCCACATAACACATTTGGAAGAGTGTTACATGCGTAACATAACATTATATTAGACCTAAAAAAACGCACCCTATAAAAATGAGATATTCAGGTTTGTATAATCCTTTGTAAAATTCTGCTCAAATAAGGACGCCCCCACAATAGCAACATAACACATTTGGAAGAGTGTTACATGCGTAACATTTCATTATACGGGACCGAAGAAATCGCATCCTATAAAAAAGAGATATTCAAGTTTTAAAAACTTTTTGTCAAATTCCGCTTATTCCGCGAGATATTCAGGTTTGTATAATCCTTTGTGAAATTCTGCTCAAATAAGGATGCCCCCACAATAGCTACATAACACATTTGGAAGAGTGTTACATGCGTAGCATTTCATTATACGGGACCGAAGAAATCGCACCCTATAAAAAAGAGATATTCAAGTTTTAAAAACTTTTTGTCAAATTCCGCTTAAATAAAGCCGCCCCCACACTAGCCACATAACACATTTGGAAGAGTGTGACATGCGTAACATTTCATGAATTTTCATAGGGTGCGATTTTTTCGGTCCTGTATAATGAGATATTCAGGTTTAAATAACTTTATGTAAAATTCCGCTAAAATTAGGCTGCCCCCATAATAGCCACATAACACATTTGAAAGAGTGTTACATGCGTAACATTTCATTATATGGGACCGAAAAAATCGCACCCTATGAAAATTAGATATGCAGGTTTAAATAACTTTTTGTAAAATTTTATTTACAGGACCAAAAAATCGCACCCTATGAAAATGAGATATTCAGGTTTTTAAAACTTTTTGTCAAATTCCGCGTAAATTAGACCGCCTGTACAATAGCCACATAGCACATTTGGAAGAGTGTTACACGCGTAATGTTATTCCGCGTAAATTTGTTCTTCATTATATTCATGCCTTACATTCCTACCCGTTTTGACATACGGAGCCGAGACGTGGAACATGACGGTGAAGCTGGCCCACCGGCTACATGTCACTCAGCGAGCTATGGAAAGATCTATGCTTGGTATTTCGCTACGGGATAAAATCCGGAACGAAATCATCCCGCAGAGGACCAAGGTGGTGGATATTGTCCAGAAATGTAGCAAGCTGAAGTGGCAGTGGGCTGGCTCCGTCTGTCGCAGAACCGATGAGCGTTGGAGCAGACGGGTTCTCGAATGAAGACCGCGTCTCGGGAAACGTAGTGTGGGATGCCCCCCTGCCAGGTGGACTGATGACCTGAAGAAGGTCGCTGGTGGTGGCTGGATGAGGAAAGCGGGTGATCATGCGCTTTGGCGTACCCTTGGGGAGGCCTACGTCCAGCAGTAGACTGCAATAGGCTCATTTATTGATTGACATTGATGGCTGATAATAAAACGTCAAACTCATTTAATTGCAGATGTTCTTGGCATATACGTGCAGCAAGCGGCACATAATAGTTAAACTCATTTAACAACTTAATTTTTAAGGGTTGAGGTATTTGAAGTCTTGAACGATGTTGGCAGCCAAAGATAATACATGAGTTTGACGTATTTGGTGCTCTAATAACACGAGACAGATGTATGGTTGCTTGATGTCTTCCAGGTCGTTCTACAGGGTGACCAGGAGGTTGCTCCACTGGGTGATCGGCAGGTGGTTCCTCAGGGTTATCATCTATTATATTGTTGTTCATCGGAGGAATCAGAAGCCGTACTTCTACGATAAGCTTCCTGTTCTGCCGTCCGCTAACTATAATGCCGTTAACTAGCATCTGAGCAATTTTCACTTTTTGATGTTTTCCGAATCAGAAAAAAAAGCTTAATCGAACCATCTTACTCATATTTTTGTATCTTGTTTAGTTTCCGAGATAAAAAAATTAAAATGCCGTTAACTAGTTGGTTTTTGCAAGAATACAATGCTATAACACAGTTAACTTCATTTGCTTAGCTTAATAGCGGTTAAAGGTTTTTAACTTTCATTTCGACCTAAAATTCTATTAAAATTACATAACTTTATTGCCGCTACTTAACTTTCCTTACCTAGAAGAACGTTAAAGCACTTTAACAACAATATTGTTAAGTTTTCTTCTGAGTGGTAGTATTTCAATCCCATACTTAAAAGCCGTTATATGAAAAAACAAGACAAAAATGTGGTTAAAGTTCGATAGCGGCATTTTAGTGTTTTAATTCACGTTTTATTTTATTCAAATTACAGTGGTAATTTCGCTAGCAACGGCAAATCAATGTAAAAATGTATTTTGTAGTGTTTTCAAGACTAAAATGCGGTTAACCCACATTCCTTGTCTAAAATGTGATTAAGCCATTTCCACACCACCGCGAGCAATACGCAAAGTACTTGCTGCGCGCGTGCTAAGACCTACTTTTCTTATAAGATACCTGTCTAATAGGAAAAGTAGGGTAATACATGAACAAATATTTAGGTACTTTTTACAGCTATTTGTTAAAATATTTCTATAATAAGTTACTTCAATTAAATATGATCGATTTCTTAAATCTATCTATTTTACTAGATGAGCTATAACTTTCTGTTTTACTCTTTGATTTTATTTTGCTCTTTGATTACACAATCTGTCTCAAGACCTGTCTATAGTTTTTTACCCTTACCGTTTTACCCTATAGTTTAACGCGTTTTTATAACTTTATATTACGAATTATGTAACATTAGATAATGATCTTACCTTTTCTAAATTATAATTCCTTAGGCGTACCTACAACGCTATTTTGGTGAAATAAATTCCAAAATGGCGTACTTAAATATCCGCGTGCTGTTGTTCTTCTTGGGTCTGGTCCTTGTGTTGAACATCACCCAGCTTGCCTTGTCTTCGAAGCGGCGATTGAAGATTACGTACCAGGACCTGCAGGTGGATGATCAGGATAACGACACGTAAGAGTCATCATTCTCAGTCCCACTTCATGAGCTAATTCTTTGAGTTGGGTTTAAGTTTCTTCGAAGCGGCGATTGAAGATCACGTACCAGGACCTGCAGGAGGATGATCAGGATAACGACACGTAAGAGTCATCATTCTCAGTCCCACTTCATGAGCTAATTCTTTGAGTTGGGTTTAAGTTTCTTCGAAGCGGCGATTGAAGATCACGTACCAGGACCTGCAGGTGGATGATCAGGATAACGACAGGTAAGAGTCATCATTCTCAGTCCCACTTCATGGGCTTTGAGTTCGGTTTAAGTTTCTTCGAAGCGGCAATTGAAGATCACGTACCAGGACCTGCAGGTGGATGATCAGGATAACGACACGTAAGAGTCATCATTCTCAGTCCCACTTCATGAGCTAATTCTTTGAGTTGGGTTTAAGTTTCTTCGAAGCGGCAATTGAAGATCACGTACCAGGACCTGCAGGTGGATGATTAGGATAACGACACGTAAGAGTCATCATTTTCAGTCCTTCTTCATGAGTTAATTCTTTGAGTTGGGTTTAAGTTTCTTCGAAGCGGCAATTGAAGATCACGCACCAGGACCTGCAGGAGGATAACGACACGTAAGACCTCCCCGATGTGGGTAAGAGGTGTCAGAGGGTTTTGAAAGATCTTTTCGTCAGGGTATTGATTGATGAATTCTTTTCTGCCACTACACCCTCCCTCAAAGCGGCACGTTTCTAAATTTTTACCCATTCTTCTTCCGATTCGATGGGAACTCGATCATGTTGTGGCACTGAGTTAATCACTTGAACGGTACACGGATCAGTTTCCATCAAACATGTAAACTTTATTTTTAAATATGATTGTATGTACTATGTTGGCTGACCTATTAAATAAAAATAAAATTAAATAAAACTGCCTACTGTACCACCAGCCATACCACTATGGTATTGTGGGTCCTAAACTGTACCAACAACTAGTGTTGTCACAATAGCACTTTGGGTCGGGTCGGGCCACATCACAGAGTGCCTTGTAATATACGGTAATAGAGACCAATCTTAACTGTCAAAACTGGACTGGTTATAGTTAGATATATATTTTTAGTTCTATTATAAAATACAGATGGCGCTATTTATAACTTTCATTTAGGTAGGTAGGTACCTATACCTGTATTTATTAATTTATTTAAATTTTCTGTTTAACTGGTTACTAAATAAAACATAATTTAAATGAAATGTTTTTTTTTATTATTGACACACAAAACATTTAAAAAATTATTTAAGGAAAAATTAAATTTCGAAGTCAGACTTCTAATTAATGAGCATCGACTGAGTAGAAATATACAAATATCTAATAGCGTTTTAGAACTACATCTGCAATGAGCACAAAATTTTAAAAGACACATACAAATCTCGTAAGAGTACTAAGATAAATAACTAAGATAAATAAGATAAATAATCTAGAATAAGAAAATATAATGATAAAAAAATATTCCAATGGATCTCATTCGATTAAGACAATGTTGATGTCAATTATTTGAATAAAAAACAATTTTAATAAAGGATACAAGTTTTTATTTTTATCTGCTTTAATGCATTATAAGGTATTTTCTGAATTATCAACGTTCAAATACTAAGCAAAATTGCCGTTACAATGGAAGGTTTTGTTTTAAGCTGCATTTTAGCCTAACAATAAACACTATGAATAATTTACAAAAAAAACACGTAAGCTTAAATGCAGCTAAGTGCCGTTAACTGCGATATAGTTAAGTAAAATTTTGTGTGTAAAAATACAAAAGCATTAGCTAAAATGCCGTTAGACATTCTGACGGCGTTTTAGTCCGGGAATCATTATATAAATTAAAGCATTTTACAATATAGATAAAATAATTTAAAATCAAACACTACAACGCCGCTAAGGTAGTCCTAACGGCATTTTAGTTGTGTGTTCATGAAAGAATATTTATAATAATACTTAGTTAAAACGTATAAATTGACTTATTTCAATGTGGGAGTTTAACTACATTAAAGCTATTTTAAATATCTACGTAATGGTATCATTAAGTCATACATTAGTCATTTAGTTTTCAAACAGCAAGCATTTTTCCGTTCCCGCACTTTAATCCCATTTATCTCGAAACTTGGTTTTGGTACTTAACGGCATTATAGTTAGCGGACGGCAGTGTTGCCAGCATGGATGGCAAATGAACTCATGGTTATTAAATTGTATCTAAAAAAAAAGTTCATGTAGAGTATATCCATGCTTTTAAAGTTATATTGGTACATAATATATCAATTTCTGCTGACGTGCCCACACTGTGCACGGAATGCCGCTGCGAAGATCGGCTATATAAGCCATTTTCAGGTGCACTAACAGGTGTCCGACTGACTAGAAGTCGAAGTGGACGACTAGAAGTCGAAATATCAAGTAACTGACCTCATAGGGAGAGACTCGTTCCGTTATATTCCTCGCAGCAACCGGAAAACCCTCAAACAATTGCCAAGTTAATGTTCTTCTTCTGTTTAAATAAACAGATCTCTGACATATTAAGCACACTTGTCCTGCAGATAGAGGAAACAGTTGTCTTCCAGGTTGTCTTTCAGAGTAAACAGCAGGCTGTTCTACGGGATAATCGGCAGGTTCATTGTCAGGTTGCTCTATAGGATTAAGAGCAGGTTGGTCAGCAGCAGGATGCTCTATGTGGTGAAGAACGCGTTGATCAGCAAGCTGTTCTGCAGGATAATCAGCAGTTGGATGAGCAAGTTGATATACATGAATTGGTTGATAATAAGCCTCGCGTCGCCAGCATCGTTGGCAAATGAATTCAAGTTCATTGTATTGTATCTAAAAATAAACAATGATAATAAATGCTAGAAAGAGAAACACATTAACTTGGCAAATGAATTCAAGTCCATTATATTGTATCTAAAAATAAACAATTATAATAAATGCTAGAAAGAGAAACACATAAACTTGGCAAATGAATTCAAGTCCATTATATTGTATCTAAAAATAAACAATGATAATAAATGCTGGAAAGAGAAACACATAAACTTTGTGTGTTTCTAGCATTCCACTACTAATCCACTTATTTTTATGTCATAAAGAATAAGTAGATTGTGTACAAAAACATTAAGTAAGTAATATTTTATCAAAGTCAAATGACTCCCAAACCTCATATGGAAAAACACGTTCCCTTATGTTTCGGGTAGCGATTGGATTCTCCTCAAATAAAGATTGTGACAATGCTTTTCGCCGGATTAAACGCCAAGATCTCTGGCATATTAAGCACGCCTGGCCTGCAGATGCACCAAACATAATAAATAATATTTAGTTTTTGTAGCAGTTAAGCTATTTAGACCTAAATATCTCATTTTCATAGGGTGCAATTTTTTCGGTCCCATATGATGAAATGTTACGCATGTAACACTCTTTCAAATGTGCTATGTGGCTATTGTGGAGGCAGCCTAATTTAAGCGGAATTTTACATAAAGTAATTTAAACCTGAATTTCTCATTTTCATAGGGTGCGATTTTTTCGGTCTTATATAATGAAATGTTACGCATGTCACACTTTTTCAAATGTGTTATGTGGCTAGTGGGGGGCGGCCTGATTTGAGCGGAATTTTACTAAAAGTTATACAAACCTGAATATCTCATTTTATAGGGTGCGATTTTTTCGGTCCCATATAATGAAATGTTACACATGTACTCTTTTCCAAATGTTCTATGTGGCTATTGTGGGGGCGGCCTTATTTACGCGGAAATCTTCAAATAGTTTTATAAACCTGAAAATTTATAAATTTATAAATTTCAATTCTTCACTGACATGAATTTAGACTAATTATTGATTATTATTATTGTTTGAGATAGTTTATTACTTATATCTTGACATATTTTGTAATTTGTTATGTACTACTTTGTTATGTACTAATGTTTGCACGCTTGTACTCAAGCAGAATACTGTACGAATACTATATGAACAACCTTAATGTCGTGTTCTTGCAAATAAACAGTTTTGATTTGGTTTTGATTTGATATCTAGTTTTTACAGGAAGCGATTTTTTCGGTCTCATATAATGAAATGTTACCCATATAACAATCTTCCAAATATGCTACATGGCTGTTGTGGTGGCGGCTTTATTTAAGTGGAATTTTACTAAAAGTTATACAAACCTGAATATCTCCTTTTTATAGGGTGCGATTTTTCCGGTCTTATATAATGAAATATTACACATGTTACACTCTTCCAAATGTCCTATGTGGCTATTGTGCGCCCCCACAAAAAATTTTACAAAAAGTTATTAAAACCTGAATATCTCTTTTTTATAGGGTGCGATTTTTTCGGTCTCATATAATGAAATGTTACACATGTTACACTCTTCTAAATGTTTAATGTGTCTATTGTGGGTGTGGCCTTATTTACGCGAAAATCATCAAATAGTTTTATAAACCTGAATATCTCATTTTATAGGGTGCGATTTTTTTGGTTCTATATAATGAAATGTTACAAATGTTACACTCTTCCAAATGTGCTATGTGGTTTTTGTGAAGGCGGCTTTATTTAAGCGAAATTTTACTAAAAGTTATACAAACCTGAATATCTCTTTTTTATAGGGTGCGATTTTTTCGATCCCATATAGTGAATTGTTACGCATGTTACACTCTTCTACATGTGCTATGTGGCTTTTGTGGGGGTGGCCTTATTTAAGCAGAATTTTACTAAAAGTTATATAAACCTGAATATCTCATTTTTATAGGGTGCGATTTTTTCGGTTCTATATAATGAAATGTTCTATTTTTAACGCTCTTTCAAACGTGATGTGTCTACACTGGGGGTGGACGTTTTTAATTTTTGGGCCAATTTGCCCACTCTCCTTTCTGTTGAATTCCTTAGTTGACTTATTCACATCAAACACTACAAAGTACGCAGAAATATTTTACCTTTTTGAGCATTATGCAATAGATTTAAAAATTGAGCCAGTTGTCATTTCAATCCCAGAGAAATAATATTGGACACTTACCATAATGAAGCCTGTATTGAGGCAGTTTCCATCTCAAACCGCAGTAAAAGTGTTTTAATAAACACAACCTTTTCGCCAAATAAACAGATTGAACTCACATTCCGTTATTAAAAAAAACATGATCTTTTGAATTTCGAACATTTCAAAATTTTTCGAATTCATTGTTTTGTTTTTCTTTTCATTCCATTCTGTAAAGTCATGTGCGGCGTATTATTTTTTATCATTCTTATAACATCTTAAATGATTTTATTTTTTTGCTGTGTATAAGGCAAAGTATAAGCCTGTGAATTACTTGATTTTTAAAATGCATAGTTTTAAAACTGTTCTCATAACTGTGTGTTATATTATGATTATACTTCCCAACATAATTTTTGAAGTGAATAGTGAAGGGAACGACACAACAGGAAACGGCACAGGACCCGAAGCAGGACCCGGCGCAGGACCCGACGCAGGACCCGGCGCAGGACCCGGCGCAGGACCCGGCGCAGGACCCGGGACCGAAACTGGTACGCCCGGAGAAGCCGGTGAATCTGATGTTTCCGAAGAAGGTACTGACACTGGTAGTAAATCAACTACTCCTGCAACCAGAGTTCATTTACACGCAATCTATACAAATTCAACTTGTTTAGATAGATTCATACGTAGAGAGAAATGTGAAGGATTGGCCCTTGATTTAAAGCACCTTGAAATCTTCTGCAAGCATTGGTTAGAAATGATAGAAGAATGTCATACGGAAAGTTTGCCTAAATTAACTGACAAAGCGTATTATTTAGAATCCTGTGAGACTCACGAACGCAGAAGAGATACTGTTAATAGGAATGAAAAAAATTTTATAATAAAACCAAATATTACACATGAGGAAGATATCCAAAAAAGAATGGATGAAAAAAACTGTAATGAATTTTTTACTGAAGAGCCGGTAGAGATGCCTCAAGTACAAGCTCGTACAGCAGCAGCAACACCACCAGCTTCCAATGAGACGACGCCGGCGGCGAAGAGCATTGCTTCTCTACTTAACGTGGGTGGTGTCACATTTTCCATTACTTTTATTAACACTATCATATCCTGTATCTTTTACTAATCTTGTATTATATTTTTAATGGCTTTCGGCTGTAACTTTATAAAAGTGTACTTTGCTATTGTTCATTGTGATGTTTTTTTCATATAGGAGAAAAAAATAAATTTACTTATTTATTTGAAAATGCGCCTATTTTTTCGATTTGGTACATCACCGTACTACATGCTGCATCCATGCTGCGTTTTTCATGGGACCATTGTTGGCTTCGGGAGTTTGTATCGGATTTCAGCCAACGATCTATGTATCTAGCCACTGCTGAGTATAGGCCTCTTCATTGCGCCATTTTAGTTTTGACTAGGTATGTTTGAGGCGACTTAGGGACTACACATTGAACAGGAAACGGGCAGCAGCGCTCTCTGATACAGTTACCTTTTAACCTGCTATCTTCAACCCGCCTGCCAAGCGTGGAGAATATGGCAAAACCCTCTACTTAGGTGGAGGAGGCTCATAGTCCAGCAGTGGACTGTAACGGGCCCTGGATTTTTTTTTAAGTTTGACTAGGCGGAAGGAAGACATTTTTCATGGTCCTGTGCAGTACTCATCCAGTGCTTCCTTACCCCTATCCCTGTCACTATTATCATCTGACCATCGGGGCTGGTGGCCTGCCTACCGAGCGTTTTAAGTCTGGGCCATGTCGCTGCTTAGTCCACCTTCCGCGCTATGTGCAACAAAACCATATTGCAATTTACATGGAACCAATTGTTGGCTTTGAGTTTGTATCAGCCCTCAGCCCTCTCTCAACTTCATAAAGGTTTTCAATGTGACAATACAGCTCGAATTATATCACTTAATCTATTTTGACCAACTGAACCAACTAACTAAAACTGATCAACTATTTTTATTTCCCAACGACACGCGAGTTAGTCGGGAATATTTATTTTAATATAATTTGTTACCATCCACACAATATGCGTCCACGCGACTGGGCGGCCCAGCCGCTAAACAGCTAAATTACATGTAGGCAGCGAATTATTTGAATAGCGACGCGGCCGCTGCGCGCTCTCTTTGCTAAAGGGACGTAAAGCACAAAACACTAGATAACTTCATACAAAGCGGTCCACTACCGCCATTTTATTATATCCTCTGTAAACTGATGGAGCGTGGGTTCTCGATATAGGTACTGCCTAAAATATTTTTAAATTTTCACTTGCAAGAAAACTCAATATACTTTCACCGGTATATTATTTATCGTAATAAAATTAATAAATATTATTCACCTATTGAGTTTTCTTACAAGTGAAAAAGCAAGTATTGAGAATAAAACATTACATAATACAAGACAAAGTTTTATTTATGTACAAATACATGAACAAAACTAATATTAGTTATTTAATCAGAAGTGTACTATGATATTTCCCTCATCATGGCAAATCAAATGAGCCCAAACTCGAATGGTTTACTAGTAGCCATCAAATAATTCCACCTTCCAGCTCCTGGCTGCACTTGCGCCTGTTTTCTTTTTCTGACATTATGGCACATAAGTAACGGTTATTCCGTTACACTTACGTTATGAATACTAAATTGGTTAAACTAAAATATAAGATTAATTTTAACATTTATCTATAAATAAACAAACATTCTTATCTATATTAAAAAACTTATATCTAGCCTAGCTTACATATTCTAATATTAAATTTCAAACGGATATTGTATCTACTAAATTAAGTCTTGTAGTTCTCATGTTAAGTGATAATTGTAATCTTTAATGAGAATAAAGTTCTATAAGCCGAAATTTAATAAAACTAATTACAAATAAACACATTATAAAAAATCTAAAACAGCGCACAAACCATGATCTCTCTTTACCTGACTACGGCGAAGCAAAAAGGAGGGTTATGATTTTAGCCACTATGTACTTTTGTATGTATGTATGTATATAAGTAAGTATGTATGTATGTATGTATGTATGTATGTATGTATGTATATTGTATATAAGTATGTATGTATGTATGTATATTTGTATGGATGTTTGTCTGTTCCCACATAATGGCCCCGATTCACACTGTCACGCTCTAATCCTTAATTTAAGTTAGTCTGTCCTTTTACCTTTTAAAGATTGAAAAGGGACAGGAGATGGCCATTCTAATATTAGAGCTGTCAAATATTGAATTTAAACCGTATGGCCGTGTCGATTGCGCAATTTTAGAGAGCACTTAAAACATGCGACTTAAAATTCTCTTAAACTGACAGCTATGCCCTTATTTTAGGTTATCATTCGTTCATTCGTTCATCACCTCTCTTTCATTGGTCATAAAAACGAAAAGAATAGCTGGATTTTAAAATTAGAATTAGAACATCCCGAATCGAGGCCAATATCTCCTAAATCAGATAATGGGGTCGATTCGGGTTGTGCCATTTACGACTAAACTTAACTTATTTTGGTTAAGATGTGTCTAATCCATGTTTCCTATTCGGAAAAACACGACCTTAATTGACAGGACCAAACATTTATCGAACTAAATCAAGTCCAAAACGGCATTTCGCTATTCGGAACGACCATCTAACTGCAATTTTTAGATGAGGCAAACTTATTTAGATCCAATTTTGATCGTGACCTATCCCGGTGACAACTTAACTAGCCGTAGCGTTTTTTGGGTACTTACTCGATTTAATTGTTTGTTTTTTCATCGTTTGTAAATATTATGGCGCGTTACGTAGTGGCGGGTCTGGTGGATGCTGAAGAGAGGTAAACCGCGTTTTTATTTTATAAATATATCTCCGGAGACATAAATAAGGTTAGGTTAGGTTATTATTTTTCTTTGTTAAAATTAATAATTTATTTCACAGAAATCAACAAGAAAGGATTAGGTTGAGAGGGTTGCGAGATGCGTCCAACCCTTTTAATTTAGCAGAAAAAAATTTTAGGAAGCTTTTCCGTGTGCCGATAGTCTCGGCTCAATACCTGTGTGAAACACTCAATGATTATCCGGGATTTAACAAATGTGATAACATCCCAAAGCACATGAAGGTACAAGATCACACACTTGTGTAAATATGTTGAAAATAAAACCTGAGTAATCACCGTTACTCGCCTGTTTTGCAGATTCCGGGTTCTCTTCACTTCTACACAGACGGTGGCTATCAGACGGCCGATGGGGGTGATAGCCTCATAGCATTAAGCCAGCCCTCTATGTCAAGGGCAATGGATGAGACTACTAATGCCATAATAGATGTGCTGACCCCTCAATACATAAAGTTTCCTTTATCACCAGAGGAGAAACGCAAAACTATGCAAGAGTAAGTTTATATATATAAATTATTAAAAGAAAACTTGCAACTGGTAATAACCTAAATTACTGGCAGGTACTATGGTAACTACCTACTTACTATAATTTTGTTTCAGGTTTGAAGACATATATCTATCCCGAATGTGCTAGGTGCTGTAGACGGAACACATATATCTATCCCGAATGTGCTAGGTGCTGTAGACGGAACACATATATCTATCCCGAATGTGCTAGGTGCTGTAGACGGAACACATATATCTATCCTGAATGTGCTAGGTGCTGTAGACGGAACACATATATCTATCCCGAATGTGCTAGGTGCTGTAGACGGAACACATATATCTATCCTGAATGTGCTAGGTGCTGTAGACGGAACACATATATCTATCCTGAATGTGCTAGGTGCTGTAGACGGAACACATATATCTATCCCGAATGTGCTAGGTGCTGTAGACGGAACACATATATCTATCCCGAATGTGCTAGGTGCTGTAGACGGAACACATATATCTATCCCGAATGTGCTAGGTGCTGTAGACGGAACACATATATCTATCCCGAATGTGCTAGGTGCTGTAGACGGAACACATATATCTATCCCGAATGTGCTAGGTGCTGTAGACGGAACACATATATCTATCCCGAATGTGCTAGGTGCTGTAGACGGAACACATATATCTATCCCGAATGTGCTAGGTGCTGTAGACGGAACACATATATCTATCCCGAATGTGCTAGGTGCTGTAGACGGAACACATATATCTATCCCGAATGTGCTAGGTGCTGTAGACGGAACACATATATCTATCCCGAATGTGCTAGGTGCTGTAGACGGAACACATATATCTATCCCGAATGTGCTAGGTGCTGTAGACGGAACACATATATCTATCCCGAATGTGCTAGGTGCTGTAGACGGAACACATATATCTATCCCGAATGTGCTAGGTGCTGTAGACGGAACACATATCTATCCCGAATGTGCTAGGTGCTGTAGACGGAACACATATATCTATCCCGAATGTGCTAGGTGCTGTAGACGGAACACATATATCTATCCCGAATGTGCTAGGTGCTGTAGACGGAACACATATATCTATCCCGAATGTGCTAGATGCTGTAGACGGAACACATATATCTATCCCGAATGTGCTAGGTGCTGTAGACGGAACACATATATCTATCCCGAATGTACTAGGTGCTGTAGACGGAACACATATATCTATCCCGAATGTGCTAGGTGCTGTAGACGGAACACATATATCTATCCCGAATGTGCTAGGTGCTGTAGACGGAACACATATATCTATCCCGAATGTGCTAGGTGCTGTAGACGGAACACATATATCTATCCCGAATGTGCTAGGTGCTGTAGACGGAACACATATATCTATCCCGAATGTGCTAGGTGCTGTAGACGGAACACATATATCTATCCCGAATGTGCTAGGTGCTGTAGACGGAACACATATATCTATCCCGAATGTGCTAGGTGCTGTAGATGGAACACATATATCTATCCCGAATGTGCTAGGTGCTGGAGACGGAACACATATATCTATTTTCAAACCACCAAACAACCACCCTACAGCACCTGGCATATTATTCTACAATTGAAAGGGTTATTACAGCATTAATTGCCAAGTAGTGAGTACTAATCTATCTTGATTTTTTAATATAAATAACTCTCTCGTGATGATAACACTTTCATCATTTTGAGTCAATTGTAGTGCCTGGGAAGATAATTATGTACACAGAGTAAGGGAATTATCTAATTTCCTGAACGTGCTATACTAAGTCCATTCTATTAACATCCACTTCCCAAACATACATTCCATAAGTCTAATTTTTAATGTTGTTTCATAGGTAACTAACGCAAAAGGCAGAATTACATCAATCAATCCTAACTTTCCTGGCTCCATCCATGATGCTGCTGTATGGCAGGCATCGGCCCTAGCAAATCACATGGAATGAGAGTTTCTGCAAGGCATGGAAGACCAGTGGTTACACATTTGTTTTAGTCAATAATTAGAGTGATATCATGTTGGACTGGGTTTTAGGTGTTACATTTTTTTTTCAGGAGACAAAGGTTACCCACTGCTGCCATTGCTAATGACACCCATTGCAGAAGCAGAAACAGAAGCGGAGCAAAATTACAATGCTGCTCATGTGGCTGCGCGCAATGTAGTAGAGATGAAGTACGGTGCCTTCACAAACACCGGACACTTCACTACGAACCCACCAAAGCAGCAAAAATCACTGTTGCTTGCTGTACACTCTATAACATGTTTTATGATGTGCTCTCTGGTAAGTGTCCAAATGTCCACATACATCCATAATACCACACAAAGCCATTCCGCATGTCAATGTAATAATATTCATATTGGTTACAGACAGTGAAAGTTGAAATGAAGAATGGTGAAGATGACGACGGTGAAGACCACAACGATGAACCTGCACTAGATGAACAAAATACCCAATAAGGCCAAAATTATTTATCTATGGCTCGCGCAAAACGAGCTTCGTTAATTAATAATTTATTTAGCTAAATAATAAAAAAAGATAAGAACACAAATATTTTTTTATTTTCTTAACAATCAAGGAGTAATTAAAGTAATTTAATGCTCACTCAATCAATATAGGTGAACATTTTTTTATTTAAAAAAAATACAAATCAACTACAAACATAAACATTTTTATAAAACAAAAAATACTAATCAACAAGTGTGGTTAGGTCTATACCTAAAAATAAACCAACCAACAAATTAAAATTGGTCGACCAATAAATTGGTTTATCACCCTAAGGTAGAATGTCAGTTGCAAATTATAGAACAACAAATTCGCAACCGGTCCAAGAAATCAATCCAACGTACAGTCAAGCCAGGTAAAAAAGCATGTACCTATATCTACAATTATTATGAAACAATAAATATGAATCCTTTCCTACTTAAATTGAGTATGTTTTTTTTGTATTGTAATGCTGGGGATTCATTTACAATGGAAGATAAATAGTCATGAACAACTTTGAAGAAAATAATATTATATTTTACAGTTATTTACTGGTAGGTACCTACTTTGGATTGATTTCATAGACCTGTTGGGAGAAATTAAATTGATTACAAACTAAACTAAGTTGTAAAACTTTAGATAAAACTAGCCATAGATTTAAATAGTCCCCATCCCATCTCCAGGGTGCCCATCCTCCACCTCCTCCTGAATGAATGCTATCGGGCCCAAGGACTGTATCGCTGCAGCAAGTATTTCAGATGCACGAATGTGTGCAGCTCCAAGATCTCTAAAAGACGCCTGAATGGTCCTCATCAGCCTGTCATTTTCCCTCAGTGTGCTCACCAGGTTTTCGTTGACAGGCGGACGAGGGGGGCCTTGGCCTACGCAATCGCCTTGGCCTTGCTCTATGGGGTGCTTGCGGCTGCCTGGGGCCTTGTGGTGGCGCTGGTTGTTCAGGAGGAGGAGGAGGAGGAGGAGATGCTTGCACAATTTCTTGTTGCACGGCAGGCAGTGGAGGCTCAATGGGGAGTGAGGCAGGTTCAACAGACAGCAGGCCCTGAAAGTCTAAAATTTTATAAATAAAATGATCAGCCAAACTTTTTATTTTATTATTCTAGGTTACAAACTATCTCTATTCCAAATTTCAACCAAATCCGTTCAGTAGTGAAAGCGGAACAAACATCCAAATGTCTAAATATCAAAATACTTTTCAAGTTTATAATATTAGTGTGATAGTCAAATAGTAATAGTAGAACTTCCAAGGCGATATCAGATACTTTGCTGCTTTGCTTTGGGTTCTTGACAAAGTCTCGACAAATGTAGTGTCGGAGGCCCCCCTGCCAGATTAACCGTTGACCTGAGGCAGGTTGCTGGTAGGGGCTGGATGAGGCAAGCGGGAGATCGTGCACTATGGCATGCTCCCAAGGGGAGGCCTACGTCCTGCAGTGAACTGCAACAGGTTGATTGATTGAACTTAGCTGGAATAGTCAACACAAAATGGTAAAAACTTACCTGTTCCAAGTCAGCAAACCCAGTTACTGATGCACTTCCTATAATTTCTGTACTGTATTGTGGGTAGCGGCCAGTTCGCAATAAACCTTTGTAAGCGTTGGTTGTGTTATCAATTGTTCTATCCCCGAAATACCACAGTGGCGAACGAGATTAAATTTCAATTACATACGCGTGTTAAATAAGAACCATAATGGCCTCCGTCGGAAAATTAAGCGAATTTGTGGTGAAAAATTGAAACTGGTCATCCCATGTACTTTCTAGTAAACGAGGTAAAAGAAGAAATGAAATTACCCATATTAATTGCTACGATTGGTGATGAAGATTACGAGTTGTTACTAAATTTAGCCAACCCAAAGAAACCTAAAGACTTATCCTATAAGGAAGCGATACAGTTGATGCAAAATCATTTACAACCATGTCCGTCGGCATTGGCAGAACGCTTCCGATTCAGACAAAGGCGGCAAAATTTAGACGAGAGTGTTGCTAGTTACGTGGCAGAATTACAAAGACTATCTCGCTATTGTAAGTTTGGCAGCAATTTAACAGAAAATTTAAGGGATCAATTCGTATGCGGATTAAGAAGTGAAACTATACGCCAGCGATTATTTGCGAAGGACGATAGTATAACCTTCAACGCGGCGGTCAAGGTTGCGAACTGGCCGCTACCCACAATACAGTACATTCCTCACAACTAAAATAAGACTTCATAACTTATACTACTATTTTTTTTAACCAACTAGCATCTTAATTTTTAATTACAAACTAGAGCCACTACATAACAAAACGTTTTATAGAAGTATCTCAAAATAACCCATAACCAAATTTATACTACTTTTTTTAAACACTAGATAATGTGAATGTTTATAAAGGTAACTTAAATATCTAAGTGGAGGTCATCGTCCTGACCCTCCCTGAATCTTATTACAATTTTTAACAACTCATCTCTCTTCCTCACAACTTATTTAATAAACCGCTTTTACTGTATAAAGATATAGGATTGTTTTATTGCAATACCTTTGTGCTTAACATTAACATTTGTAATTTGGCTTTTTATTTAGCCTACATTGTCTTATTGGTCTACTATTTGCTTGGGACGGTACATCATTGTCGGTAACTGGTTTTGATTGAATAGTAGAAGCGGTATGTATCACTTGTGGTGATGATTTAAGCATCGTTGATAAGTTACTGCCTATGCTCGGTGCGCCCTCGACCGTATAAGTTACTGATCGAAGCGGAGCGGAACCAGGCTCGCGCCCCGGAGACCCCGCGCCCGCCGCCAGGCCCGAGTGATCGCCCCCCCCAACGGAAGCACGACCTTGGTTAGGATCTACTGGGACTACAAGTGAACTTCGTGATAACCGTTTTAACTGATTAACGTGTCTATGATGGTTTTGTATTCCATCTGATGTTTCCACTATGAAATCCGTTGCCCCTTTCGCCGAAATCACCCTACCCGGTGCCCACTTCTCAGTTTTTAAAAACTGTTCGTACCACACATCGTCCCCCGGTTGGATATTTCTCTCTACCCCCCCCTGCTGCTTTGATTTGTTTTGTTTGCGCTAACCGTACTTTTTGTTCTCGATCCGGTTTTAAAAAATCTAAACGAGTCCGCAGACTTCTTCCTAACATTAACATAGCGGGACTTTCTCCTGTCGTTGAGTGTTCTGTGTTTCTATAATAAAGCAAAAACATATTTAAAGCGGAATCTATATCTTTCTTTTCTGTCACTGCTTTTTTAATAACGCGCTTTAAAGTTTTTACGCTGTTTTCCAAAGTCAAAGTCAAAGTCAAAATAATTTATTTCCATAGGATGTTATTACATCACTTAGATCCGTCATTACATTTTTTTTGGGTGAGTTCACTAACACAATGGCGGAATCTGTGGAGAAGAGCTCACCGAAGAAACTCCACAGTCGTCGCATCTTTTGCGTTTCCTTTTTTAAATAAAATATTGTCAATTACAAAATTAATGCTTATTACATATCGAAAAAGCCTGCTACTCAAACAATCTATTCCCATGGACACCTATCTTCTAAGTAATCAGATATCCTATAGTAACCTTTTTTATACAATTTCTGTTTTATAATTATTTTAAACTTGTCTAAAGGCAAGCTTTTAATATCAGTAGGGACCTTATTGTAATAGCGTATACAATTGCCTTTAAAAGAATTACTAATTTTATGTAGTCGGCTGACATAAGCAACCAACTTGTCTTTATTTCTAGTATTAAAATTGTGTATATCACTGTGCTTCTGAAAATTACTTATATTTCGTTTTATATACACAAGATTGTCATAGATATATTGAGACACAAATGTCAGAATATTGATTTCTTTAAATTTTTCCCTCAGTGACACTCTAGGCCCTAATCTATAAATTGCACGAACAGCCCGTTTCTGCAAAATAAATATACTATTAGCATTCGCAGCGTGACCCCACAATAAAATACCATAGGTCATTAGACTATGAAAGTAACTGAAGTAGACTAGTCTAGCGGTGTCTACGTCGGTAAGGGCTCTAATTTTTTTAACTGCGAACGCTGCTGAACTCAGTCGGTTCGACAATTTATTTATATGAGAATCCCATTGTAGTTTGGCATCTAAAGTAATGCCCAAAAAGACAGTCGAATCTACAAGGTCCAATTTCTGTCCTTTTATAAATATATCTGTAGTTACCGGTTTCACATTGGGTAATACGAATTTAATACATTTAGTTTTCTTTTCATTAAGTAATAGATTATTAACAGTAAACCAATTCACTATACTAGAGATAGCATTGTTTACGTCGTCATAGTATATTGTTGTCTTTTAACTTTAAATATCAAAGAAGTATCATCGGCAAACAATACTAACCCATGTTTTGCTTTAACAAGATAAGGTAAATCATTAATATATACTAAAAACAAGAAAGGTCCAAGAATTGAACCCTGCGGGACGCCCATACTTATTGAAGATCCGGGTGATCTTTTCCCATTAACATCGACCATCTGAACCCTATCTGTTAGATATGACTCCAGAAGGCCAAGAGCCTGATCTTTTACACCATAATGGCGTAGCTTCCTGACAAGAATGTCATGATGGACGCAATCAAAAGCCTTGGATAGATCGCAGAATACACCTATTGCATCCATTGCGTCTTCCCAGGCACCAAAAACATTGTCAGTTAGCTCAACACCAGCGTTGGCTGTTGAACGACCCCTTGTGAAACCAAACTGAGCAACATGAATTAAATTATTGACATAAAAATGACTCTGCAATTGATTAAGTATGAGTTTTTCAAATATTTTGCTAAGAGTTGGTAGTATCGATATAGGTCTAAAATTTGTGGGGTCTGATGTACTACCGGCTTTGAATAAAGGTATCACTTTACTTAGTTTCATCAAGTCAGGAAACACACCATTATCTATACATTGATTAAATATGCAACAAAGGTGAGGTGCGATACAATCTATAATGGAACTTATAATTTTTACAGATAGACCATGGACGTCAGCCGTCTTTTTCATTTCCAGGGATTTAAACGCTTTTACAATGTCCTCATTATTTACGTGCCTTAATTTAAAATCTGTTTTACATTCCTCAAAGTTCTGCTTAAGTATAGATTCAGCAGCAGCGGGAGATGAATTTAAAGACTTGGTTGTTGAAACTGGAATGTCCGTAAAGAAATTTTCAAAGGCTTTTGCTACTTCTAGGTCTGTACTTAACAATTGATTATCTATTTTAAGCTTGAAGTTATTATGTGTAGCTTTGGCCTTTCCAGTCTCGCTATTTATAATTTTCCATGTCGTTTTCATTACATTGCTACTAGATTCAATTTTGTTTTTAATGAAATTGGATTTAGCTACGGCACAAACGCGTTTAAACATTTTTGAATAACTACGAACATAATCTAGAAAGGCCGTACTTTTGTTATATGATTTCTCTTCATAGAGTTCATATAATTTTCGTCTGCTCCTATGAATTCCCGCTGTCGCCCAATCACTAAACAAAGCTTTGTTATTAACTTTTATAGTTATTGATTTAAATACCGTATCATATTCATTTTTGACAAAGTTAAATACTGAGTTATACAGTAAATTTGGATCGTCACTGTATGGTATTTCCGATAATTTATCTAAAATATTATTCCTATAGTGTTCTAGCCGAGTGTCACTAATGGGGACACATGTAATATTCTCTTTTTGGTCCTTTTTTATTTTAATATTGAATATACCTATCTGACCAGAGTGATCAGAGGTTAATTTATTGATGACCGATTTGTAAGTAGGCGTAATGTTAGAAAATATATTATCAATGCAAGTAGCAGATGTTGCAGTAATTCTAGTAGGCTCCAAAAAAAGATAGTTCATGTTGTGACATAAAAATAAAGATTTAAATCTAGTACAAGTATTATTATCCTCTAACAGATTAACATTAAAATCACCACAAATTATAAAAATTTTGTTTTTATCGCTGATTTTAGTCAACGCTTCATCCATTATCTTTTCGAATAAATCAAAAGATGAATCTGGTGGTCTGTATACGCTCATTACAATAAGTTGTTCAAGTTCAATACAGGCTATTTCAATAGTACGCTCAACAGACAGGCTCACTATGTCAACTCGTTCCTTATATTTAAAACTATTATTAACAAGTATTAAGGAGCCACCGCGTTCTGCTTTTTTTCTGTTGAACGAACTAGCTACGTGGTGGTTATTAAAGCTGAACATGAACTGATAACTTTTTAAAAAGTGCTCTGTAATACATAAAATATCAATATTATTACAGTTCATGAACAACTCAACTTCTAATTCCTTGCTTAATATGCCCTGTATATTTTGATGAACCACGTTTAAAATATTCTTGCTTTTACATTTATTACTAGTAACTTGATTTAATGGGCAAGATGAAGGTATATTTATACAAATATTAGGGCTACTGCCAGAGTTACTCTCTGTTGTCCTATGGGTTAATTTAAAGAACTTGGAACAGATTCCAAGGGGTATATGTCATTATTATTACTCTGCTCAATAAAAGCAGGCGTTTCATTAGTCAAAAAATTGACTGAGTTCAAAATAAAATAAGATAGCAACTCTGCTATCTGTTTTGTATAAAATCTAGATAGGTAATACCTATCCTTAGTCAAATAAAAATATTTTCCAATACAAATATTGGTGTCTATGAAATGAAATTTTTCAGTATGTCGACATGTCAATGTGTGTATAAATGTATTATAATCATGTCTTATATAATTCTCATGTTGCGACAAAGATTGGCTGAAGGGAAACGCAAATAAGATTATTTTATCTACATTTTGTAAAGAATTTAGTTTGGAAAAGTATTTAGTAATTAGTTTTTGAGATACATTTTCCCTTCTACCAATTAAAATAATTAGGGTCGTGGGTTCTAAAAACTGCGATGACAACACTTTGTTTAATATTTGTGAATATGTGGCGCCAGGCATACAGTTATTTAATATTGCCTGGCCTACGCGCCGACTAAGTTGTAAACCTATATTTTTTCCAAGTTCATCGCTGTACATTATATACCTATTCTTTGTTCGAGAGGAGGAGGCGTTATTGATAACAATATTAGTACTCAAGTCGACTGACGGCGCCTGGGTCAGTATCAGCTGTTCGGCCGGCTGTTCGGCGGGACACACGGTCGGCACGGAACAGCTCGCTGGAGCTTGTTTACAATCACAGATGTGATTGTCGGTCAAAGATATGAAAGTGTCATAATTATACTTACACATCTCCAACAAACTATTCATAGCCGACACATGCTCCTTAATTTCGTGTTGTGCTGACTCATATTTACGTGTAATACTTTGTAATGACGAGTTTAAAATATGCATATCTGACTGGAGGCGCCGTGTGTCACATTCGTACTTTTCTGTAGTTTTTTCCAAACATAATCTACAATCGTCGATTTCGTTAATTAATTCGACACGTTCCTTGCTACAATTTACATTTTTACAAAATATTTTATTTCTATTTGCTAGTTTTTGAGTTTTTTTTATAAAATTATTCAATTTAACATATTTCTTTAATTTATTTTTACTACAGCTCATAGTGGTAACAGATTGCGATCTGTTAGGACTATCACACGTAAGATCAATTGTTACAGATGAATTTTGATCTGTGGGTGAGATGACAGAAGATACAGGTGGAGTGAACAGCTCCTCAAAGAGTGACTGGGTCTGCGCCGACCTGAGGCTATCGTTTGCAGTTTTTAGTGCAGAAATCTCGTTACGTGCGTCGCGAAGCTCCTTCTCCAGGACAGCAATACGCCTCAGAGCATCTTCGAACGCACTGCCACTCCGGTCAAAGCCATCCACCAAGTGCTGAAGCCGATCCCTATCTCCCGTCACGTCAAGGAACTTGTTGTGCAACTCTGTCATCTCACTTTTCAATTTTAAGTTCTTATTAACAATAAGCAACACCTCCTTCTCACTTTCATCTCTCTCAGTAAGCAACTGCTCATTGGTTACCTTACACTGTTTTAATTCATACAAAGCTAATTTTAAGTTGTCTTCTAGTTGACGGGCTGCCTCACTTCTGGTAGTTGGCATTTTAAACAAAATAAATAACAGTAAAAAAGCAAGATTAAAACACGGCTGTAGCACAGCTGATAAGCAGTCACTTAAATTGAGGTTATGATTAATGAAATGTACAAAAAAAAATAAAAAAAATAAGCTATTCAACAAAAAACTAAGTAATTTCAAATCGATTCACGTCCCTAAGTAACTAGTTATATTGAAAGTATCGTAGTATATAGCCCAGTAGCAAATTATTTCAAATAAAATACTCAACTGTCAACGGTACGTTTTTTAAATACACAATTTAGGATAAATATTAGATTTTTTTACACTTATACACTAATTAACACAAAATACACTTAATTAATACGTATAACAAATGCGATAAACTTGGAAAATTGTATTAAAGTATTTTTAAATCAATAAAATGTATCAAATCTTTTTTTTACAACCTATTCGCCAGTGTTGCCAGCGACAGATTCCAATTTCCGCTGCGCCATTGGAAGATGGGTGGTAGGGGGCAGTAAATATATGTTCTATCTCATCTTCCTTTAGAAACCTAGCAAACTCATGACCTGAAAAGGGTGGGCCGTTATCCGAAACAATTTGTTTAGGGATACCGAACCTACCCCACAATTCACGTAATTTACTAATTGTCGACCCCGCAGCGGTGCTAGGAACATGAAATATTTCAACCCATTTAGACATAGAATCAATCACCACCAAATATGTTTTGCCAAAAATTGGTCCTAGAAAATCGACATGTACCCTACTCCACGGACGCATTGGCCAAGGCCACGGCCGTGGCACTTGTTGGGGAGGTGCATCAGCGTGTGTCCCACATGTGGGACAAGATCGGCAAGCCGCCTCTACAGCCTCGTCTACGCCCGGCCACCACACATAACTGCGTGCTAACGCCTTAGATTTAACTATTCCCATGTGCGGTTCGTGGATTGTTTTTATTACCCTATCCCTACATGACCCTGGTATGACAACCCTACGACCCCACATTATACATCCGAGTTCCTCATAAAGCTCTTTGCATCTATTCCAATACGGTTGTAACGCGGTTATGTCACAACTTTCGGGCCAACCATCGCGTATGTAGCTAAGTACTCGACTTAGAATCGAGTCCGTACCTGTTTGTTTTTTAATGTCATGATAGCTTAACAACAAAGCTTCCTGGGCAAAATGTAAATAGGTTTGCTCCGGTAAGCCTTTATTGACTGCTTTATTCTTAATTGGTAAACGTGATAGCCCGTCTGCGCTATTTTCAGTGGTTCTTACATAAACTACATCATAATCGTAGGCTGAAAGTATTATTGCCCACCTTTGCATCCTACTTGCGGCCATTGTGGGGATACCTTTATTTGGTCCAAAAATGGAAACTAGGGGTTTATGATCCGTACGCAAAGTAAATTTACGTCCATATAGGTACTGATGTAATTTCTTTACACAAAAAATAATAGCGAGGGCTTCACGGTAGTTTTTCTCTGCATCTGTGAGCGTGCGCGACACATACGCAACCGATCGCTCCCCGCGCGCCCCTGTTTGGCTTAGTACTCCGCCTATGCCGCGCGCGCTCGCGTCACAAGTTAATATCAATGGCTTACTAGGTACGTAATGAGCTAATACCTCCGTGCTTGTTAGCAGCGACTTTATTTCCTGAAACGTACGTTCACATTCCTGTGACCAGTGCCATTCCACGCCTTTTCTTAAAAGGTTGTAAAGTGGTACGAGGCGGGAGCTAAAATATTTAATGAACTTTGAATAAAAATTAACCATGCCTTAAAATGACCTTAAATCTGTAACATTTTGTGGTTTTTGCATTTTTCTAATTGCTTCAATTTTTGTATAATCCGCTTTTATACCGTCCCACGACACCACGTATCCTAAGTACTTAGGTAACTTCATTAGTTAGAAAAACACATTTACTAAGTTTTAATTTCAAACCGTTGTGACTTAACTTCCTAAATACCAAGTCTAAAGCTCGTAAATGCTCTTCTTTTGATTTACCTCCTATAATGATATCGTCGAGGAACACCTGTACATTAGGTATACTACCTAACAAGTTCGTCATGATTCGTTGGAATATACCAGGGCTCGACGACAAACCGTACACCAGCCTTTTGTACTTAAATAGCCCCCTGTGTGTGTTTATTACCGTATACATACTACTTTCGTCAAGCTCTATTTGATTATAGGCTTGCGTCAAATCAATTTTGCTAAAAAATTGTGCCCCATTGAAGCCTACCAAAATATCATCGATTTTCGGCAAGGGAAAACGATCAACTCGCAAAACCGGATTTAAAGTACCCTTATAGTCTGCGCAGATCCTAAAAAATGTATATAATGTTGAGTGCTCCATCGGGTTTTGGTACCGGTACTATTGGCGATGCCCAGTCGGAGCTGTCGACGGGCTCGATGACCCCGGCGCGCAGCATCTTGTCCAGCTCCGCGTCGATGCGCTCGCGCAGCGCATACGGCACCGGTCGCGCGCGCACGAACACAGGCTCGGCCCCATCCCGCACGCTCAGCGTGGCGCGCCCACCAGTGTACCGTCCCAGGCCGCCATCGAACAATTGTTTATACCTATGAAGTAATACACATATTTCATTATTTATATCCTTCGATTCTATCGTCAACTGGTTACACTTGCTCGTAAATTTTGGCATGTCAATTTCTAGCTCAGCAAGCCACTGCCTACCTAATAGTGACGTCATGCCGCCTCCTTCTATCACATAGAGATCCAAAACTTTCTGTTTGCTCTTAAATTCGACATCTAACTCTAATTTTCCTAATGGCTGAGTTATCGATCCATCATAAAATTTTATATTTACATTACTCGGTTTTAATTCATAAGTCCAAGCATAATGCTTATAGTATCTATAGTATCTACGCGTACATATCTAATAAGAGGTCAACTTATAATTGACGGAACGCGAATTCATATGAAACTTGCGATCGGTGACCAGTTCTGAAGACCCGCCTTTTTCTTTGCACTTGCGGTTTTATCGCCTCAGCTTCCAGACCTTTATAACATCCTGGTACTTTGACGGACGGCTGCGACTCATTATGCCCAAGACTCATCGCTCCCCTCTTCCACGTAAATCCAATGCACCAACGCAGACACGCGCGCTAACTAAAGTAGCGGTATCAAGTGATGCGTCGATCGGGTGCGATGGTGAGGCAACCGGGCAGGCATCCAGTTCTGATATTTCTCAGATCTCTCAGATAATGACACAAGATCTTGATGCTTTGAATAATGGTGCCAGCATGAACGTTACACTGCGAGACCACCAACGTCATATGACAACCCAGGAACGTGACTCGAACGCAGAGCTTTTTCAGAGATTTGAGTCTATTATGGAGGGCATGTTTCAAAAATTCCAGAACAGCCAGAACTTGAGACTTCAGGCTATTGAAGAGAAGGTTTCCTTAATAAAAAATCAAAATGACTCAATTAAGGTCACCAACGCAGAAATCTTAATGCTACTCTTGAATCAGTTCAAGCGACTATATTGAAGTTGGAGCATGATCGCAAACAATTAAAGGAGGATATAGTCAAAACCGACTCCAGATGTGAGTTCCTTGAGCGTAAATTCATCAAGACCTGCATTGAAATTAGGAGCGTTCCTAAGGTCCAGAACGAGGCTAAACAGGATCTGTATTACTACCTCTCGAAGTTATTCTTAAAACTTGATCTCAATATTTCATTCACAGACATGCGAGATATTTACCGTTTACCAAATAGTAAGAAAAAGGAAACATCTACAATTGTGGTCGAATTTACCAATACTTATTCTAAGGGACTAGTTTTGTCTGCAACTAGGAAGCTCTCTAAACGAGGTGGTGAGCAGCTTATGGCCAGTGATCTCGGATTTGTGAATCATTCTTCTAAAATATTTATCTCTGAACATCTTACCTCGCGAGGACGACGATTGCTCTTTTTGGCTAAAAATGCGAAGCAAGAGGAAGGTTTTAGCTATTGTTGGACGGCTGGTGGAAACGTTTTCTTGAGAAAATTTGAAGGTCAACCTGCTATATTGGTCAAAGATGAAGAACATTTGAGGCGATTAAAGAAGAAACAATGACTAACTTGCTTTATGTATTTTTCTTTGTTATGCTTTTTTCATTTGATAATACTATTTTACACAAATTTCAATCATACATATATACACTTCTTATTATTACTTACACGTTTATACTACTATACTTATACGTTTATTGTACAATATACATCTTACACCAACAAATTAGCGTGCTTTGCCTTTTTAATCCATTATATAATATCCATATTCAGACATTTTATTTAACCACTATTTATTTCCAACTTAAAATTCGCGGACATTAATACATTAATAAATAATATAGATGAATTTAAACCCTCTATTGTTCAAAATTGCCTGGCAGACGAATTGCCATCTCTTTTGAGTAATCCCAGTAGCCTTCTAAAATTATTTAGTTTAAACATTCGCAGTATATCCCATAATTTTGACGAATTAAATGCTACTCTTGCTCGTATAAAACATGAACCTGATATTATTATTTTGACGGAATGTTGGCTAAGTAAGAACCATTCCTTGCCTTTTATGTTAAATTACAGTTCTCATAAAACAACCGATAACTTTAATCAAAATGATGGACTTGTGGTGTACGTCAAAAGTTCTCTTCCTTGTGTGGTTATTGAACCTAATTTCCCGGAAACGAATTTTCTGATAATTAAAATTTCAAATTCAACTGTAATTGTGGCTATATATCGTCCTCACCACGGAGACAAATACAAATAGGAGCTGCCCTAAGACGTTTTCTATATGATAGCGGGGGTCGCCATTGGGAGGGGGTGCGGGGAGATGAAGTTCTGCTAACCATCTAGCGGTCAATAGCAAAACTAGCTTTGCAGCTAGACACTAATGAACCGTACTTAATTTTGCTATTACACACAAGATGGTTCTGTTTGTTAGTTCGTTACGCTGTATAATGTTGCCAGGCAAGTGAAAAAACAAAAAAATCGGTCGTTTTTATTGTAAGATTACCTTATACGAGCAATTGTGATATACAGGTGGCCCATTTAGATGGGTCAGTATGGGTAACTTTGAAACTATAAGACATAAAAAGATCTGATAAGAAGATCTCTTAATTATCCTGTAAATTTAAGTGTGCAATAAAGAATATATATATAAAAAGATCTGTTCAATTTTGACACGGGATTTCACGTAAGTCCTTTATCATCATCACTTACTTACTACCAAGTGTAAGGAAACATCCGTGCCCAAAATGTGATATTTTGATGTCATCTATTCAATTATAAATATTGAGTAAGTTCATCAATATTATCTGCATTATTTAATTGTATTCTACAAAAATAAATATTGTATACAAATATATTTTTTAGATTTCATATCTGGCCACCCAGCTTACTATACAAAATACATGAATGAATGAGCATGAATGAAACAGGTCATATAACCTTCTACAGTCAAGAAGTTATTCTACTTGGCGATAGATGGCGTTGTTATTGCCGAACTTTCTCGAAGGAAAAATTACGAGCATTAAAAATTGCATGAAAAAAATAGATACGAGTGGAATTATGTCTTTTTTTCGTTAAAAATAGTTGTATTACTCGTACTGTTGCACGATACAACACATAACATATTTTTTGCGTCACTAATTTCAATTAAAATGGTTGTAATCAAACCAAGTCATATTCGTGTCGTATGATCCATAAAATCCAAAGTAACACTGACAGAAGCGACGCCTGGTGGTTAATAGCTAGTAGTAAGAGTACTTAGTCCGCTATGAGACGGGACTAAGTTGCTTGTGGCACCTCCTCTTTGTATTTGTCTCCGTGGTCCTCACTGCTTCAAAAAAAATGTTCTTGATTTTATCAATTCTCTGAATTCAGTATTACAGTCCTTAGCTTCTTATGAAAATATCGTGATTATCGGAGATATTAATATTAATATTAGACCTGATTCTGATGAAGCTAACTCAGACGATTACCTTAATCTGCTTGCAATGCATGGTATGTTACCCACCCACACTAGTCCAACAAGAGAAAAATCATGCATTGATCACGTTATTTTAAAATCTAAAAAACCTAATTATACCTATTTAATTCACTCATCAAAAGTAGATTTGCTTTCAATCTAACACGTGGGAAGAAGTCTTCGTATGCGCTCAAGAGGGTCTCAACCTCGTACTAAATTGGCTTAAGGAAAACTTCTTGACACTAAACGCTGATAAAACCAAAGCGGTCATATTCGGGATTCGTCAATCCTCTCTACCTACTATTACTACCGGTCTAATAGCTCACAAATGTTTTTCTGGTCAGTCAAACTCTTCCGCATGTTCGTGCCCAGGTATTGATTACGTTGATAACATAAAATATTTGGGTGTCATTATCGATTATCAGCTGAATTTCAAAGCGCATATCAATTTATTGTCATCCCGTATAAGGAAGCTAATTTACATATTTCGATCACTTCGCCAAATTGCAGATTTTGACATTGTTAAAATGGTCTATTTCGCTATGTGCCAATCTTTGCTCATCTACTGCATAACTTCATGGGGAGGTGTAGCAAAGACAACACTAAAAAAACTCGAAGTTGCACAGAGGGCTGTATTGAAAGTTGCGTCATTCAAATCTTTTCTTTATCCTACAACGGAACTTTATAAAGACTGACTTTATAAAGACTTATAAAGAAGTCTTGTCAATTCGCAAATTATTTGTCTTATGTGTCGTCTTAAGGAAACATTCTTCTCTTATCTACGACCCAGCCCTAGTTAATAAAAATAGGCGCCAGGATTTTATCTGTGTAGATAAAAAATGCCGTACTACATTTGCACATCACTATTTTGTCTTTCTAGGGTCTTTTCTATACAAAAAATGTAATTCAATCAATAAAATATATCAAGCTACTAAATATATTTGTAAAAACACCGTTTCAAATTGGTTACAACATAAAACTTATGACGAAGTTGAAAATCTCCTAGCTATTTGCTCGTAACTTACCTTTGTATAGTATCGGTATGTGGTATAAATACGGATTTTCACTTCGCTATGTTCCTCTTTTTCGTACCAAATTAAAGCTGTTTGCTCGAAATAAAAATTCAGGCACGCTACCTAAACTAACTTTCTAGGCACGCACACACACACACACACACACACACACACACACATACACACACACACACACACACACACACACACACACACACAAACAAACACACACACACACACACACACACACACACTTGAATGCACTCTCATATACACAAACCTACACATGCTTTTATTATTGGTGTTGTTATAATTGTTTAGTTTTTTGTTGTTTTTTTTTTCCTCTTTTGTTTGTTTTCTCCCAACATATTGTTATGATCTACTTGCTCGAACAAGTTATATATTTTTACCCTGTGTTCAATTCTGAGGTGGAGGCCTGGTTTCCTATAGTACAGGATCTCCTAGTTAAGGGACCAGCCTCAACAATATAATGTAATATGTATCACTTGTTATGTTCTTCATTAATGTGATTGTTGTTGAGGAAATAAATACTTTATTACTATTACTATTGTACGTATCCTTACTGATACAAGAGAGAGCCGAACCTGTATCTACTTCCATTTTTAACATTGTTTTACCTACTAAAATCGGTAGACTCACCGCCGTGTAGTCACTTAAATCCAAATGGTGAAGAAATTCTTCAGTCTCCTCAGTACTACTGAAGCTGCTATTTGCACTTCTTGCCTCTTGCTCCTGGATAAGTGGAAAGCCTTCGGCGTCCCCGTTCGAGTACTCCGCTTGGTTGTAATACATCCGTCCCGCCGAGTCTGGCGCGGATTCCCTGCGACGCCGCGGCCCGCCCCCATTAGCGCCACCGCCGCCTGACATCGCCGTACACATACGCCGTAAGTGTCCCGCCTGCTTGCACCTGCTACACACGTACTCGCGGTAGCGGCACATGTTCGCCTGGTGTTCGTCCGATCCACAACACCTACATCCTCTCCAAACACCCGTCGGGCCCGCCGGCCATCGCATTCCTGCCGAGCTGCTGGGAGCGCAATTGTTCCGTGAACGCATATTATGCTGTCGATTGTCGCGCGTGCGAGTGCGACCGATCGCCATCGCGTTGATCGCAGAGTGGGATGTGCCCGCGCCGAGGCCTGCCTCGCCGGCCACCCCTCCCGCGCTCCGCTCGTCTCCCTGCTGTTCAACTGCAGCCGCGTCCCTCTCCGCCGCCTCGAGTGAGTTCGCATTTCCAGGACTTTAAATCCTGGAATTGCTGGACCTCCCCCAGTGCCGCGGATGCTATCTCGGACCTTTCGGGCCTTGGTCTTCACCTTGCCTCGCCATACATCCCACACCTAGAATTAAATAATCTTGGTCACTTCACTACTCAAAGCATTAAAGAATGAAGATAAGGTCAAAAGTGAAACAAAAATAATACTTACATGTTGCCACTCCTCCACAGTGCGTTGGCAGCCTAATCTATTTAAATCTATGGCTAATTCTGCCTAAAATTGGGCAACTTGTGCGTCTGCTGTGTTTCCTGAAATCAAATATTTGGATTGAGTACCTATACCTACAAATGGAATATGATATTTCATTGGTAAAACAAAACTTGCTTACCTCTCGCTAAAACCATGTCCTCATGGAGCCGCTCTATCATCAGCTCCTTTTGTCGTTTGTTGGCTTGCCTTATAATGTTCGGCCCACTGTGGTTCGGCCTTTCCATTTTCCAATTCAATTTTCAATTCAATTCTTCAATTTAATTCTTGGATGTATGGCGTTGGATGGCTTTTTCACAAAACCTTCCCTGCGTTCCGAATCGCGCTGACAGTTCCTGTGCGTTTAAAAAATTTTCGTCTATGGCGCTGACAGCACTTTGAGTACCCAAAACCGCGTACCGAATCACTGTCATTGGGATTACGGCAGCCATTGTGACGTCACGGATTGCGTCATGACCGCCGCCATCTTTCGCTAACGGCGCCCATGCTCCAGAGCGAAATTTACGTAAGCGTAATGTCAAATTCGACTTTGACATATTGTGTATTTATTTTTAAAAGTTAAATGTTTAATGTTTAAATGTAAAACTAACGTGTCTTATATTTATTTGGTTGAACAAAATTAAAAACACGTTATTCAATTATGAAATGGAGATAAATTACTGAAATATTTTAAATCAATCAGTTTTGTAGGTTAGGGTTGCCAGATGTTCGATAGTAAAAGTATCGAGTAGGTTATGTATATATTACGATAGTTTTGACTCAGGCACATACATACATAAGATAATATCATAGGCAATCTGATAAAATAGAAATATAAATATCAAACATTCTTTTTTGTATTTTTTTAATTTCATGTGCCTATTTACATCTCCATTTTTAAAAATTCGCATATCTTTTCTTATTTTGGGTACTAGCCATGCGAAAAGTGCTGTTTTCACAGCTGTACGATACTTTTTTAATACGTATAATAATTTAGAATTTTGCCAGTTTTGGTACGGTAATCAACATCTGGCAAGACTGAGTTATAAGCAGTTTCAGCGCGTTCAAAGGCCGTTCCGTTTTGATTTCGCTCATGAGCCGTATTATCGCGATTTCTGAATCGGTACGCGAGTAATCGCTGTCAGTACTTTGAGCCGTGAAATCTGATTCGGAATACAGCCCTTGTGCACAAAACACACACAACAAACGAAACCATGACACTTTTATTTTTTTAACAATCTGTTTTATTTTCTACAATGTAGTTTCAATATAACACGTATAACAGAGACAGAGCTATTCAAAATGATATATTTACTTCTCTTTCTTTCATTTTACATACGCTTGGACAGGTTAGAACGGGTTACAACACCAATGTATACCATGGACAATCCTTCGTGAAATATATCATTCGTTCTTATTTTATTTAATCTGTGAATTCAATTTAGTTGTGTCAAAGTATGTTAAGTCCTGTCAAACAAGACAACTAATTTTAGTTGGATGGTAAAACCGAATTGCACATGAAAAAGACTTAATTAATATAAGTCGAATTTTAGTCAAGGTTAGTTAAGTCGAGTGTCCAAACCGAATCGAGACCAATATCAGTTACGCGCTGGTCGCGATCCGAGCTAGTCGTGCGCACAATTTAATCTCGAAAGATTCATTTAATATACATTTTATACCATTGATCGTATCCATCATACTCTAAGTGGGTTCTGTCCTGGACCATAACACAATTTATTACTGACTCGAGACAGAGCGGCGCGCGCGCCACTACATAAGTAGGTACAAACATATCATTTCCTCCTACATCAATTTGAGGACCTGGTGACAAACATAACAATCAGTAAACAACTAATTACCCAATAAATCTTAAACTAAAACATAGGTAGGTACTAAAAGAAACGCCTATAATCTATAAACTTTTTTAGCCTCAGCTGTCTAGGCTCGTTGTTATTTTCAGCAGGTACACTTTGAACCTCAGTCGGTTCTACACATGGCTCCTCAGACAAACTACCACTATTCGGTTCCGAAACATCTACAAACTCTTCACTCTCACCACTTTCAGACAGCTCTTTCCCTTCTTCATTTATATCTGAAACATCACTTTCATTCTGACTATCCTGCGCGGATGAAACTCCAGTCGATTGTTCTACTTGTACAATTTCCGGTGGGGAGTCTAGTGGTTCTACAGTCTGGGGCGCTTCACGCGTCTGAAAGAATTAATGATTCTGTTGTTGACGAATGTGAAAAATTACTACCTAGAGCAGAACCTGTTAAACTACCATCGTAGCGCCCATCCCTTCAGCAATAGATTTATTGGTAAATTTCCTTATTTGATCTACATGCCTCGTACTAACAACACCATAGTCCTTAAAATAAATATCACAAAAAGTGTTGTTTATTTTACGTAAATATTAAAAAGTAAAAGTGATTGAATTGTATTCTATTGACCATTTTTATTAATGTCAATCTTGCGTAGCGCCTATCCCTTCAGCAATAGATTTATTTGCAAATTTCCTTATTTGATCTACATGCCTCGTACTAACAACACCATATCCCAAAAAGTGTTGTTTATTTTACGTAAATATTAAAAAGTAAAAGTGATTGAATTGTATTCTATTGACCATTTTTATTAATGTCAATCTTGCATACATAAATAGTTATTAATATTATTTGTTACTTTTTAGTGCAAACAAATGTGTTTTACTTTTGAAGGAGGTATTTGATTTTTTTTAAATAGTTTTTATTTTATTATTTTTAGTGGGTACTGCAGCACGTTTGCAAACTTTTTGGATAATTTACGATTATCAACACAATAAGAAGTTCATAGATAGAATTTGCTATTTTATCATATTTACTTTAATTTGTTTGCCTTATGTGTTTTTGTTATAAAAAGAATTTAAATTCAAGTATGGTAGGTTATTTAATTAACTAATTTAAGAAAATTATTATTACAAAATTAATTTAATAGTAGGCTGTATAGGTCTGCAGCCCAAGCCTAATATCAATGTCGTAAGATTAAAAAAAATAAAACGGCGGGAAACATCTCTTGTTTTTTCGTGCTTTTTTACGTAAAACTACTGTTTTATTTCCTCGCAATCGAAGTGAAAAGCAAAGTAACATAACTTGCCCACAAAACCATTTTATCCTCGACATTACTATCAGCCCTCGCCTTCGGCTCGGGCTGCTTAAAGTCTCGGATAAAAACCGTTCGTTTTGTACACTTGTTGTAAAATCTACTATTATTTGTACCGGAGGAATCCTAATTTACATTGTGTAATCTATTGAGCCACTAATTTGGCTCGAGAAACTACTTCTTCTGAAGATAGTAGCCAAGACACATGGATTAACGTGCCTTCCGAAGCACGGAATCATCTATTTTTCGGGCAATAATTAAGTGATTCAGGCAGAAATGTCTTAACAAAACTAGAGAAAGTCTCACAAGAACAGTCTCCACCGGGATTCGAACTCGGAACCTCCGTGAAAATAGTCAAACACTAGACCGCTCGGCCAGAGAGGCTATACTGTTTGTATTTTTTTTATTTTTTTATTTATTACAATACAACAACGGTATCGCGATGCATGTTGCTATTACCAGTTGAGGAGTTTCCGCTTTTATTTGCTATTTCATCATCAGATTTTAACAAAATTATGGATCTATCCCTAAAGCACGTTCTATCGAATGAAAAAAGAATCATCAAAATCGGTTGAAAACTGACTGAGATATGACTAAAAGAATAGACGAATAACGACGCGAATGCTACATTCCGTTGAGGAATTTCCAAGTTTTACCTCATGTTTCACCATCAGATCTTGACGAAATTAATATGGGACCACCTCGAGAGTAAATCCTATCGAATGAAAAAAGAATTATTAAAATCAGTTAACAATTGGCGGAGATATCTAATAACATACATAAAAAAAATAAAAAAAATACAGACGAATTGAGAACCTCCTCCTTTTTTGAAGTCGGTTAAAAATGGAATTTAACCTAAGTCTCAACCAAATTTTATCTCAATACCTAGTTTGAAGTAAACAATGACATCCGATCCCGACTGATCAGGAAATATCGTGGATTTAAAAGGAATAAAACTTGTTCTATAGAAAGGATTTTCAATCTGGACGTGATAAACGGAAGTTGTAGGTAGTTTGACAATACTCGACGCAACAAATGGTGAGATTTACACCGCGTCGAAAATAACCCGATTATACCAACCAATTATCAGTTCTGCGCCGTAAATCGCAAATTCAAACAAACAATCAATATTTAGAAGGGGTTCAAAATTAATCAATGGGTAACTAACCTTTACAGGCAGCCGGCTTCGCGTTAGGAATCCGTACGGCAAGAATTTAAATTCAGTATACCTAACAGCTAAAGTGATTTGTATTAATGTTACTGTACATATTATCATGAAATATACTAAATTCATTAATGAAAAGGTGTGTAGGTACTTGCTTGCGGGAACCAAGCCACAAATGGTGGCCGCGTACTTCACTCAAATCAGTTTTGGAGTCTTCGATTGCACAAAACTAACAAAAACCAAATTTATAACGGGTTATTTCACATGAGACGTCTCGATAATGAAACTGCAAATGTCTAAAACAAATTAATAAACTTACTACTTAAATTAAAACATTACGGGGTCAGAAATAATGCACTTAAACTTCTTAAATCATATTTAGAACATAGAATACAGAAGGTAAAACTTACGAATAGTTATTATTAGTATATTATTTGCAGTGCAATTCAATTGTTGTGTTTTTTATTATTGGAAAGGCTTGCGTTTGCCATTATTCTAGCTGATGGAAATTCATTATAAGGTGAAACATAGACCACGCTCGCCTAGAATATGTTTATATTTTTTTATAAAAGGGTACCTAAATTCTAATCTAATAGTTGATGTTGATGAAATTCTAATCTATAGTTTTTTGAGAAACACAGTCATGCTTCAAAATCTACTCCATGCACCTCACGTTTTTCGTTTTAAGTCCTACAAGAGTAATTACACCAATAAAAATCTCAATAAAAATTATTTTATACTTTTTAGTGCGTAAAAACGTGTTGTTAAAAAAATATTTTTTATTTATAATTATTTTGTGCTTTAAAAAGCAAAAGTAAAAAGTCCAGCGTATTTAAATGTTGCAAGATACCCCCCTGAACATCAGGTAGGACTAAATTGCTAAGACTAAAAATCCCAAGCATGCCGACATTATTTTGTTACGATGAGATTACCTTCCGGCTCCACCATGAGACCCTGGACATCACGTATGACTAAAGATCGTGTCAAGACAAATCCAACAAGCCCAAACACGACAAGGTTATGTTGCGACGTTGAGAGAGTTCCTATGGCCACCTTCTGGTTCTATTATGAGATCCTGGACATCACATATGACTCAAGAACTAGTCAAGACAAATCCAACGGGCCCAACACGACTAGGTTTTGTTGAGTATTTGAGGAAATACAGCGGCCACCATGAGTTCCTGGACATCACGTCACGTATGACTAAAAATCTTGTCAAGACAAATCCAACGAGTCCAAACACGACGAGGTTGTGTTGTGCATTTTAGAAGTTCCTATGGCCACCTTCCGGCTCCATCATCAGACAAGCTCCATGATATCTTAATATTGCATTGTCATCGAAGTTACATAAGTGTACTAAATTTCAGCACAATCAAATGATAGCATGTGCTCCAAAAATGAGTTGCAAGATTTGGACCGAACAAACCCACAAACGAACAAACAAACAAACAAACAAACAAACAAACAAATAGACAGACAAGAAAGCGAGTTAATAAAAACGTGTTAAAAAACTGATAAGCAGGCAACCTTGCGACGATGAGCCAAGCTGTGAAGCTTAGCTTCCACCAGTTTTTTGTCACCTATGATTCTCTTGGCTCTGCATTCCACCGAGTCCAGTGCAGTAAGTTGGTATTTGGCCGAGCCGTCCCAAAGGTGACAGCAATACTCACGGGCAATACTCCATGCAAGATCGGACTTGGGCTTTGTAAAGAGTTAGAAGCTGTCCTGGCGTGAAGTATCGCCTCACCTTATTCAGGATGCCAAAGTCAAAGTCAAAGTCAATTTTTTTTATTTGAATTTAGATTTTTACAAATCATTTTTCGACGTCAAAGCTATCATGGATGGCACGTTCACTACCAGTGTACGCCCTCTGTGGAGAAAAACGGCCAGAAGAAACTCCACAGAAATTGTATCTTTTGTACTTTTCTTTATATATAAAGAATCATACATGAGTCATAATTACAATCTACTCTGCTGATTTGGAACAACAGTTGACCAGACGTTTTTATCATCTAAGTAATCATTTATCGTATAATAGGCCTTAGAACATAAAAAAGTTTTAATTTTAGCTTTAAATTGGCTATCGGTCAGATTTACAATATCATCTAGTATTTTATTATAGAAGCGAATACAGTACCCCATGAATGAATTATTAACCTTACACAGTCCTTTGGGTGATAGATAGATAGATAGATAAAATAGATAGATAAAAACGTTTATTTAATGATACAGTACAAGAACAACAAATACAAAACAGAGTATACACTAAGAAGAAACAATAAAATATATGTTATCGCTGATGTACTGCACCCTTGAATGGGCCCTAACTCAGCATAATGTTGCGACGACACGAGGCACGTCACAACGCTGTTCTTCCGTTAGTGCCGTAGTAGTGTGAGTGCGCAGTTAATAAGGAAAAAGTCATAGAATTAAAATTGTAGCCACTGTGTGAAGGTGTAAAACCAGATTCAAAAATGGACATCTATAAATATATAAATACATATATACATAAAACGAAAAAATAATAAAAAATAAATAAATACATAAAGCATATTATTATAATAAAACTGATATGTAATATAGGTACATAAAGAGATGATATCACCACCTGCCTGCCTGTCAACGAAGAACACTGCGAGCAAAAATTTTTTTTTTTTTTGCGTTTGCGGGTAAATTACTTACAAGATATTTATTTAGTGTGCAGCTTTCTGCAGTGTCAAAAGGTGTTTACGTAACTCAATTTAAAACAGTCGTTTAACGGGGTGCGCTTTTTTATTTTTATTTCTAGTATTTATATTATGTATATCAGAATTCTTAGGAAATAGCATTATGTCAAGTCAAAGTCAAAGTCAAAATTTTTTATTCGAATTTAGATTTTTACAAATCATTTTTCGACGTCAAAGCTATCATGGATGGCACGTTCACTACCAGTGTACGCCCTCTGTGGAGAAGAACGGCCAGAAGAAACTCCACAGGAATTGTATCTTTTGTACTTTTCTTTTAAATATATAAAGAATCATACATGAGTCATAATTACAATCTACTCCGCTGATTTGGAACAACAGTTGACCAGACGTTTTTATCATTTAAGTAATCATTTATCGTATAATAGGCCTTAGAACATAAAATAGTTTTAATTTTAGGCTTTAAATTGTCTATTGGCCAGATTTACAATATCATCTGGCATTTTATTATAGAAGCGAATACAGTTCCCCATGAATGAATTATTAACTGTACACAGTCTAAACTTTGGGTGCGCTATTTTATCAAAGTCAAAGTCAAAGTCAAAATAATTTATTTCCATAGGATGTTATTACATCACTTAGATCCGTCATTACATTTTTTTGGGTGAGTTCACTAACACAATGGCGGAATCTGTGGAGAAGAGCTCACCGAAGAAACTCCACAGTCGTCGCATCTTTTGCGTTTCCTTTTTTAAATAAAATATTGTCAATTACAAAATTAATGCTTATTACATATCGAAAAAGCCTGCTACTCAAACAATCTATTCCCATGGACACCTGTCTTCTAAGTAATCAGATATCCTATAGTAACCTTTTTTATACAATTTCTGTTTTATAATTATTTTAAACTTAATATATATCAGTAGGGACCTTATTGTAATAGCGTATACAATTGCCTTTAAAAGAATTACTAATTTTATGTAGTCGGCTGACATAAGCAACCAACTTGTCTTTATTTCTAGTATTAAAATTTATATCACTGTGCTTCTGAAAATTACTTATATTTCGTTTTATATACACAAGATTGTCATAGATACATTGAGACACAAATGTCAGAATATTGATTTCTTTAAATTTTTCCCTCAGTGACACTCTAGGCCCTAATCTATAAATTGCACGAACAGCCCGTTTCTGTAAAATAAATATACTATTAGCATTCGCAGCGTGACCCCACAATAAAATACCATAGGTCATTAGACTATGAAAGTAACTGAAGTAGACTAGTCTAGCGGTGTCTACGTCGGTAAGGGCTCTAATTTATTTAACTGCGAACGCTGCTGAACTCAGTCGGTTCGACAATTTATTTATATGAGAATCCCATTGTAGTTTGGCATCTAAAGTAATGCCCAAAAAGACAGTCGAATCTACAAGGTCCAATTTCTGTCCTTTTATAAATATATCTGTAGTATTTTTATTTCTAGTATTTATATTATGTATATCAGACTTCTTAGGAAATAGCATTGTGTTCTTCCGGACATACAAGATGTTTTCAAATATGTACTGTGAGGATACCGTGAGGATATCAATTTCTTTAAACAATTCCCTTAGGGAATCGCGACCACGCAATTCATATATGGAACGTATCGCCCTCTTCTGTAACACAAAGATGTTATTTATGTTAGCAGCTTGACCCCACAATAAAATTCCGTAGGACATAATGCTGTGAAAATAGCTGAAATATACAAGTCTGGTAGTAGCAACGTCAGTCAGTTGACGAATCTTTCTGACTGCGTATGCCGCCGAGCTGAGCCTTGCGGATAACGCATTTAAATGAGGGTCCCATTGTAACCTTGCGTCGATAGTGATCCCCAAGAAAACTGTTTCATTTACATATTGCAAATTTTCGTTATTCAAGACAATAGCTAAGTTGATGTTCCTTACATTAGGCAATGAAAATTTTATACATTTTGTTTTCTTGGGATTCAACATTAAATTATTTGTCGTAAACCAATCATGGATCTGGAAAAGAGCGTCATTTACTTCGTCAATATCTTGATTTTGTCTGCTAGCTTTGAAAATTAGAGAAGTATCATCAGCAAATAACACTATCCTAGATCGGTTTTGTACCATAAAAGGCATGTCATTTATATATATATACTAAGAATAGGAACGGTCCAAGAATTGAGCCCTGTGGCACGCCGATTTTGACTTTAGATCCCAGTGACTTCGTGCTGTTTACTTGAACTCTTTGAATTCTTTTTTCTAGATAGGAACTGATCAAATTTAGGGCTCCGTCTCTAACTCCATAATGTTCCAGCTTTATTAGCAGCGTCTCGTGTTCGACGCAGTCGAAAGCTTTAGATTAGTCACAGAACACCCCAATAGCATCCTGCAATTCCTCCCAAGCCCCGTACACGTGATGTAATAGAGCAACTGCAGCGTCGGTGGTCGAACGCCCCTTAGTAAATCCGAACTGTTGATTATGGAGCAGATGGTTCAGATTAAAGTGAGACAGCATTTGATTAAGTATTATCCTTTCAAAAATATTACTGAGTACCGGAAGTATAGACACTGGCCTAAAGTTACCGGGATCCTTTTTATCTCCTGACTTAAATAAGGGTATTATTTTACTATGTTTCATTAAATCTGGAAATACACCTTGATCAACACAAGAATTGAATAAAAATGCTAGGTAAGGTGCCAGAGTTTCGATTATAGAACTACACAACTTAACCGACATACCAAATAAGTCTTCAGTATCTTTTAGCTTTAATTCCTTAAGTTTTAATTACTACCTGCGGGTTTATATGCCTAAACTCAAACGTAGCTGGGCACCTTTGAACATTAGCATTCAGCAGATCGCGAGCAGAAGAAGGTGAGGAATTAAGCGGCTCTATAGTTTATAATAGAATGTTTGTGAAAAATGTTTCAAATTCTTGAGCAATATCTTCATCTGCAGTAATGATACCACTAACAGTATTTAATTAATGTCTGTTGTCGTATAGTTTAGCTTTTCCTGTTTCGCAGTTTATCACCTCCCAAATCGTCTTTACAACATTATCAGCCAAAACTATTTTGTTTTTAATATAGTTGGCCTTTGCTAATGCACAAACCTTTTTAAAAGTTTTTGAAAAAGTTCTAACATATTCAATGAAGATTTCACTATAGTTATACGCCTTTTCAGCATATAATTCGATTAACCTATCTCTACTAATGCGAATGCCCCTAGTAGCCCAGTCACTAAATCTGAATCTTAATGGCTTAATGTTAATTGTCTTAACTTTAAATATATCCTCAAACTCGCAATGTAATAAAGAAAAGAACTCTATATAAAAACAATTTGGATCATTCAAATCATAATTTGAAACAGGCAGTTTATCGCATAATGCTTTATTGTATTTTTCAATTTTACTCGCGGTTACAGATCTTTTCTTTATTGAAATACTCTCTTTTTTTGGACTAATAGGAAAAGTCACTGCTTGTCCATTGTGATCTGATTGAAGAGAGTTTATTATTTGTTTTCTGGAATAATTACAATCACAGTAAAAATTATCGAGACAAGTAGCCGAAGTCGCTGTGATTCTTGTTGGCTCTAGGAAAATGTTAACCAAATTAAATTATTTAAATAAACCAAGTAGCCTGCTTTTATAGGTTGAATTTACTAACAAATCTACATTAAAATCTCCGCAGTCTATGTGAGATTTATTATTAGACTTTACTATTAATTTTAATACATCTTCCATAATTAACTCAAAATTTTGAAAAATCTGGTCATAAGGGGGTCTGTAAACGCAAACTATAATTTTCCAACTCAACAGAGGACAGTTCAATACAACCTGCCTTCGAAAGTCCAACAATATCTTTGCGCTCTTTAGATTTTATGTTTTTCCGTAATAATATAAATGAGCCAAGCTTCCTAGCTGCAGTTTGAGCCTTGGACTCGATGGTTGAGCCGAAGTTGAGGTCGTTTGTCAACTCCATGCCAAGGAGCTCGAGCTTATCAGTGAGAGAAACAGATGTAGGTACCCCGAAAAGTTGGAGTCATGGTAAAAGGACTCCTTTTTGCGGTGAACAAACATGCTTGCGTTTTGGAGGCGTTAAAGATGACGAGATTATTGTCACCCCACTGGGATACGTAATCCAGTGTCAGGTGCCACAAGAACACCGGCATAGAGGAAGATCCAGAAGGAGGTGGCAAGATGACCTGGTCGACTTTCACGCGGACTGGACGAACACAGGTACAGACCGGGAAGTCTGGAAACAGAAAAAGGAGGCCTTTGCCCTGCAGTGGGATACAAAAGTTTCATAATAATAATAATAATTTGAGAAATATTATCTCGTACAGGCTGACATCCGGAATATCTTCGGTATAGTGTCGGGTTAGACTAGCTCTGGGATCAGAAGCTTGACCTCTTACAGATTCCTGTGTTGTCGTGTACGTTGAACTGCTGCCCAAAAAAACTTTCGACTTCTCCCAATAGCTCGGGCTTAGACGTGATGGTCCTGCCTTTTTTGGTCTTCAGCTTCGTCAGATGGCTCTGCCCAATAGACAAATTTTTTGCGAATGCTATCGAGCCTTGGTAACATTCAATGGCTTCTTTAACACGCCTTGCGTTGAATTGGCGTATGTCGCCAGTCAGAGACTTTGAAATTTGTCTTTAAAGCTGCCGAAAGCTGGCAGCAACACCTAAAGAGTTTAGGACCATTTCCCGCTTTTCTACCATGAGCTCTGCTGCGGGGTAATGCAATTGCGGATCGTTTACCGGAGCTGGATGCAACTGAAGAAGATAAAGTGTGACACTTTTCTCCTAATCATAACGGTCCACAACTGCTTCTAAAGATGGTATAATTCATTCTTTTTATTTTTTTCTAATAAATAGACATTGATTCTTTTGTTGTTCGTTTTATCTACTATACCTACCCCTATTAGGTAAATATTTCTTGGGAATAATAAACAAAATATTCGCAAAATTGCAATCGAAAATATAATACTTGGTAGTATTTTGTTGCAAACTTGCGAAATTGACACTTTCGCAGGTTTATCGTACCTCGATCGAAGGTTTACCATGGTACAAAAGGGATACCTTTTTTTAATTCCATACAAGTGCAAACTAGCGAATGTGCACTTTCTTACTTAAAAAGCAAAACAACATCGTGGTCAACTCGCGGATTTGGCAATTTCATCAATTTACTGGGGTGGAATAATTCCAATCACCAACGAAATCGTGCCATAGTAAACTTGCGAATATGACACTTTCGCAGGTTTACTAGATGATCATTGATTTACAGAGCTAACCAATCAGAATGGTAAACCTACTTATCACCGTTTCGCAAAATTATTGTGGTGATTAATTCATAAATGTGTAGTTTCCCATTTTTACCCACGACGGACGGAACGGAACGGAGGCGGTATATGCGTTTGGGGTAAGAGGTTGTTTGTTTGTTTGTTTGTTTGCTTGTTTGTTACCTTCTATCTCGAAAACCACTGGACCGATTTAGTTCCGGTTTTTT